>OX382187.1:2912815-3257521 GCA_947507545.1 Clistopyga incitator
ATTGCAAATTTATTGCCCGTTAATGGTGTCGGTACGATAAAGTAATAAACAAGCTCTTCCGCTTTAGGCGCTCTGCCAGAAAAAAAAAAAAATGGTTGTAAACGTGTAATTCAGTGCATTGGCTATTTTGTTGGAAGCATGTGAGATTTTATAACAGCGAATCATTAGTCGGATGAAAAATTGTACACAATCGTTCTCGTACACTTGAAAAAGTGTACGCAATCAAGATTGTATGCATTGCAAAAATGCAAATGAATTTTTGATTTTTTTTTTTTTATATAGGAGAAATATATTTACAAGAATATGGCTAAAATTGATTTGTCTTTTGTAATGAATGAAGATCAAGGTTTTTTTAATAAGAAGTCATGATCACTATTCTGAGTATAAATTAGAAGTGTTTCTCAAATACACTAATTAGTCCAGCTGTCAGAGTTGGATATCGAACGAGCCACGTTCGCACGCTTAATTATTGGGTTAATTAATAAAGTCGTTTGCATAACAGCAATTCGGTATCAAGTCAAGTTTTCTGTTAATTGGACTATGTATTCATTTTGCAATATTCACGCTGCGCTCGTTCTTGTTTAGGCCTACCTTTCACTGAGTTACATATATTTTTCCCGAGATATATTTCCTACTGCGCCAAATCTCTAATATCCATTTGGTCCATTTAACTTTCATTTACATTTCATTCAACTTCTTAGCTCACGCTGTGTCAAATTGAGAAAAATCATTTAATAATACACCAGCAGCTAATCTTTTTTTGCTAGGGCATAAAAGCAAAACATTTTTACCAGCCTGAGAAAAATTTGGTAAAAAAGATAATACCAGCAGGTATATTTGTTAACCTAATGAAACTTGACCAGATTAGAATTTCCCGTATCAACAATTAGCCAAATTAAAAATACTGCATCTATGCCTCGGAGTGGGCGAATTTGGAGGGGAAGGGAAGAAAACCCTTTGATTTTTAACGGGCATTCCCTTCGCCGCTCTAAGATGACGTCTTAATTAAAATAGCGCACCCTGGTGAGATCGCGGTTGGGAATATACGCGAAGTTTGTTTACGCCACTGAGCTGGGCTCGTATATGGGTGTGCATGGTAGCCTCGAGGAAACTGCTGGTCGAGAGAGTCCAAGCAACGGTGAGGATAGAAATGATTTGCGCAGACAGCAAAATTCCTCGACAAACGAGATGCAGCAGCGACTTCTCTGCCGATAGTCCGATGTTGAAAATATACTTGAGAAAGATTTTCTCGTGTCTCAAAGGCAATGGGAAATTTACGATCAGGCAACAAGCCACGAGTGAGAGGAAGAAAAAAATCAAGTTTCTAAAAACAGAAGTACTCGTACCGAGAAGACGTGACAAAAAAAAACCAGGACGAGCTGGTGAAGCAAGGAAAGCGAAAAAAAATGTCAAGACGGTCGTCAACGTGAGTCAGCCTTTTCCTCCGATGACAGACACTTCTGAAAAGGTCCTGGCATCGCCGTTGCTCGAAGATTGCACCCGAAGAAGGTCGTAAAAATGAGAAGAGAGAGAGAGAGAGCCCGGTGCGTCGAGCCACGCGACTCCCCTACGACCAAACAAAACGACCTTACCCGCAAAGATCGGGACCAACGTATCGCGTAACGAGGGTAACGCGTTACGCTCTCGTCTAGACGGAGACGCAATTTCAGTTCGTAAAAGTAGCTGGCAACCCTAAATTTGTAGGGGCCCGCTTGTGCTTTGTGTACGTGTCGTGAAGAGATAAATCGTCACCGTTGAACGTATGTCGCTCAAAGCCCGCCGACGTTGACCATCCCGGAATTGATTTACACACTGCAAAGAAGAATCAACTTAGAATTTCTTGTACAAATACTTTTTATGCATAAATTAAATGGAACGTACAAATGCGTTGAGTTAAAATGATGCACAGGATTTTATAAAATCTACTTTAACTTTTCTGTAAAAATACACGAATGTACGAATGTAAGATTGCATATAACTAATAAACTTGAATATGGAAAGGTTGGGGAGCCTCGAAAAACATTCACGCCTCTTGATCGTATAAAAAGTGCCCCAAGGAATAAAATATCTTGTACAAGGTACGCTCGTAATCAGCGTAACAAGTTGTTCCTAATTATGACGTATTTAGTCCATAAGTAATTTATCAGGAGAAAAGAAAACAGCGGACATTGCCCTCGGTCTCATATAGTTAATTGAGTAATAATAAAATAAAGAAGCGCAACTAATTATTTCGCAAAAGTTGATAAGACTTTAAGAGACTTGTATGAATATGAATAATGCATCAAGACGTATAATATATCAAATAATTTAATTAAAGCCGCGAAAGCACATAACAATGTTTGAGCATATTGTAGAAAATTTAACAATGCTTCATCCTCTTGTAATAAAAAAAATTCCTTCCAATCTTAATGAAATGAATTGATTTTTATTGCACTCGCGGAGAAAAATCAAACAGCACTTGTCTTTTTTTCGCCAGCCTAGCTAATTGTTCGTAAGTCCAGGAAACATATTTGCAGAGTTAAGAAAAAAATTTGTTGCTTCAGCGAAAAATATTGGCTGTCAGTATTTTTAGCATATTATTCGCTGGGGCAGTTAAACATTTTTTTTTTCGGGCAGGAAAATGGACAAAAAATGCAAAGGCAAAGAGCGACAGGTAGTAGCAACATATAATCTATTCGAACTACTCTTCAGCTTCCATCCTGTCTCCGGTGGTACGTCGTCTGGTATAATGAGTTAAGAGTGATAGGTTATTAAAAGCCGTATACCACTCAATGGAGCCGAAACGCAGGCTCGTAAAAGCTGCCTTTACAACCCCCATATACCGCTCATAATCACCCTCTCATGCATCGCAGCTCGGGGTGACGATATGCCCTCCTCTCTCGGGACGAGCAATGATCTTCCCTGCTCTACCTTTTCGCACAAGTCAACCCTCTCGTATAATATTTGGATTTCACTAGCGATCCAAGTGGAGCATCGCGGCCATTCTACGGGCTCACGGACATTTCGTGGCGTTAATTTAACGGATAATACGCGAAAACGAAGCGTCCCTCGTTATCATACCATTCGTTATATAGTACTTCGCGGCGATAAATCAATTAGCTTCACGGGGTCCAACACAGAAATTTAACAACCCATCGTCAGTGTTCGCTCTCAGACTCCATAGAACTGCCAATTAGTCAAGGGCATTGCCACTATTAACCAAGTCGTAATTTTGACCAAGGGACATCAAACACTCTTCATCTTCCATATTTCATTCATCTCATTATAAATATGATTATGAAAATTGAAGAAGAAAAAAAAAATGCTTCTTTTTACGAATACAATAATTTATAATTTTGTTGTCACCGTGCACCCTCAGCATAAATTAGTAATAGAAGGTTTTGAGGCTCATAAAGGTCGATAATTCAATTTTCCGTCAACAGTCTCAAGGGTCCACCTCGGGCAAAGTTATTTTCACACGCTCGAAAACAAATGAGGTATAAGTACGAAACGACGACGTCATCGATTTCATCGGAGTCGAGGGTTACATGCCGAGAAAAGTATTTCACGAGAAGTTGGGGCTAAATAACGATAACTTTTTAAAACGTCCCGGCTCCGCTCGTAAAACCAAGAGTCGAACGGGGAGATCGTGTGCGAGTGTGCGAGTGAATGTACGTATTGGTCGTCGGGCACAAAAGTAGCGGCGGGGTCGGCTCCTAGGCTTCAGTACCGGGCTTTGGTTATAAGTTCGTATTATATTAGCCAGTCTCGAAATGACCCGTTGCCCAATGGTAGCGCTCATAAAGCTGGTCTCGACATTTGGTCGGGTTGTCAAGTTAAAGAGTGGCCCGGATTTACTCGTTTCCTTTCTTTCCAGTCGCTTCGCCAACTGCAACGCCAGATAATCAGCAAGTTCTCCTATTTTCCGCGTCACTTTGCCAGTTGTTGAATAACAATGCGCAACGCGATATTCTCACAATCGTTAAATCGCCAATCTTCATCAAAGACATTCATTGTAAATATGCGCCCATAAAAATAATACATTTTTCGTCCCAATATATTCCTACCGATATTCCTCAGTCAATTTATAAACAACGAAGAATAAGAAGAAGTTTCTCTCAGTGAATTCAGTCTCTCAATCTCGGTGGTCGATAATCGAATTACCGACGTTCGATCTATCAATACAATTCTCGTAAAAATTACTGTATGATATCTCTGAGCACTCTCGATAATATAAGCACAGCGTTGTGTTTGTCCTTAGTATCAATAGCTCGGGGATCGGGAGTAGCAATCTTGAAGGAATGGAAGCAATGGTCGTTATGGTGACGATATCGAGGCCGTTGGCGTCGATCGAATGAGATGCTATCGGCTCGTCGCAAGAAGCAAGAAGAAATTCCGAGAGCCGAGTTTGCAGGAGCATCGAGTGGATCGCGTCTCGGAACGGAAACCGCAACCGGGAAACGGCACTCCGCGGTACGCTGCATAAGCCATTTAGAATACAAGCAGAAGACACCAGCATCACCAGGATCACCAACAGCAGCAGCAGCAGCAGCAGCAGCAGCAACAGCAACAGTAGTAGCTTCAGCGGAAAGAAGCATCACCATCAGTTGTCACAGTCGCACAAACGAAATGTTTAATGTCGACTTTTGAATGCCTCGCTTTGTTTCACAGCTTGGCACATGACCGATGCAGATCTTCGTAAGCTATTTCCTCCACATTATTATTTATTTCGTAATTATTTCGCGTTATTACGGAGTCGTCTCGTGCTCAGCCATTGCGGCGAGTTCCCCTCAGACAATCTGCCTGAGCAGTGGGTGACTATATTACGCAGAGGGTCTCTGTGGATCTCTCGAGGTCCGTGAGGAACGTCTCTTTCTGTCCCATGGTGGATTATCTCGGTGCTCCTCTTTCTTCTTCGCTTATACTATCGTGCACTTCCTTCCTCACTCCCACTCGTGGTCTCGCCACCGAGACTCGAGAGACTTCTGTACCATCGTACTCGCAGCAACAACAGCACCAGCAGCAGCAGCACACTTTGCAGCCGATGGTCCGAGGCTACCAGGAGCCACGAAGCTTTCAGCGCATACCTACACTCCCTGAGTAGTGGCTCGTGCGCGCATTTCTCGTTCTCACGGCTCGGAGAACCGGCGAACCGGTGAGGAGCCCTTGGCGACTGCTGTTGTTGATGCTGATGCTGCTGGTGCTGCTGGTGCTGCTGGTCGCCCTCAACTCTTCTTTACCGTTAAATAACTACGAGACGAGAAGGTAGCTGCGGACAAAAGCGTGATAGAGGATGAGAAAATGTGGCTTTTCTACAGAGCATCAATTTGTTACAATGATAATATCATCACTGTTCGCGTTTTACTAGGTACAAGACGACTGATAAGATAAGACACGATATTACCAAGTTGCGAGGGGATCATACAAGAAGCTGTTGTCTATAAGGTTGTAATTCTACTTTGCTACTGCTGCTGCTGCTGCTGCTGTTGTAACTCTGAGAGAGGCTACGAGGGTGAAGAGTGATTCGCAGACACCAGAGGGGACGAAAGGGAGGAATAGGAGGGACCGGGCCACTCACAAAGCAACAGGTAGGCCCTGGTCTCAACTCCGAGCCCTCTGGTATCTTTTGCGAATAGCCGAGAGCCGCGTCGCGATTGCGCCGCCGAGGGCTGCGCGTGCACACGTCGTGTATGCACCGAATTACGTGGCTTGTATGTTGAGTTGAAACATTAGGTTTGAAAGAGTATTTTTTTGCCGGATTCAATTGACCATGGGCCAGGACACTTTTTTGGGATGCATCCGTTTCTCTTAATTTTTCAAGGCTACTTAGTTGGAATACTAATAAAATTCGTTGTGTTACTTATTCGAGTCGACTGAGGCTGAATAGTAAATGTAACTAATAAGAGGTCGTTACACCGTCAAACGTGATGGTTGTGACGACAAATTTTCATCCAACTAACAAATAGTAACCCCGCCCAATGAAGCCGATTTTTCCGTGTATCTTAAATTTTCAAGTCCTGATTCTAAATAAAAGCCCAAATTTTAGTCACTGGCCACTGCAATGATCTAATTTAGGAATATTGTTTCAAAAAAAAGAATAAGTTGGTTATTTACTGCAATAATCTGCATGTCGATTGAGCGGATTATTGAAAACTTACCGTTTTGAGGTACGGGTAAATGACTGCCAACAGGTGAATGGGGATGCAAAGGTGGCGGAAGTTTCCGATTCGACGATACGCTAACGAATCCACCGCCGATGCCACCGACGCTACTGTGAGCGCCGGTGCTCCCGTGATTGCTGATCGGGGATTCACTGCTGCTGCTACCGCAGCTACCCTCGAGGCTGAGCGCGGGCTGCGGCACCGAAACTAATCGATCTGTATCAAATTCCACCGGCCGAGGATCCACCTGCTGGGAAAAATACATTGTGTCAAGGTCACAGGATCCTCGTGGTCCTTGAGGTCGCCGGCCGCGAGAGACCAGAGAAGTCGTCGAGGTCTGTTGCCCCCAAACGCCCCCGAATACACATTTAAATAACGAGTTGCCCAAACCCTCTCGAAAATATATTGTTAATCACAAGCTAGCTAAAGTAGGCAACAGAGCTTAGATTAAAAAATTGAATTTTCAACAATAATAATTTGCACTTATTCTCGAGTTACCATGAATAAAAGTAGGCAAAATAAATTATCTTTTAAATACTTTTTTTTTTCTTCTCAAAAAATATATTCCCACAGCATAAAATGAATCCTATCCTCACTTGATACCGAGATTAAATTGGGAATATGTAAAACAAACTTGAATGAAATTTTAACGATCAATTGATCGATTATCGATGAATGGATACTCGATAATACACGGATCTCTAGTTTTCTGCCTGCAGGAAAAGCGAGTGAGTATTTTGTTGCTTTCACAAATATTTCACTTACTCAGAATAAAATGATTAATGGCTCTATTAGTACCCAAGATTAAATGGCGATAAATAAGACAAATTGAACGAATCTTCGACAATCAATCGAATGTCCGATTGAGATTTTTTAGGCGAAGCGCGAGTCTCGAGACGTGCGATCGTTCATCAGGTCTCTCGCGAGAGTGTCGAGAGTACCGGACAGTACTACTCAATCACACTGTGCCGACATTCCCTGAGGAACAAGGACAAAATCACCTCCTCGGGTCTCCTTACTCTCGCGGCGTCTTGATCTTGGGCCCTCCTCAGTCGCACCTGCAGCGCCATCACCCTCTGCCGGTCCTTGGTGAGCTTGCACTTCTCACAATTGCAATTTCGATACCTGCAGTATCTTTTGTGGCCCTTGAGGGCTATTTTCACCCGGTGATTGCGACAACGAGCGCAATTGGGCGGCGTACGAGGACTGAGGACGGTGTTGCCACTTCCCGAGGACGACTTTGACTCACTGAGACGCACCGAGCTAACATCGCTGTCGCGACTCATTCTCGAATCCATCTCTAACCAGGTTAAAATTCGTTTTCGCTCCAGCGCGCACTTCACAATAACAATCGAGGTACGTAACGAACGAATTGTACGCGGTATCAGCGAAATATCTCCACGTTGCACCTTGAGGAGGAGGCCGCTTCCAAACGGGACTTGTCCCTCTTCATCAATACCACAACTGCTCCCTTCAAATTTCTTTCTCCAGTCGACGCACCAGCTTTCTTCGGAGACGCGACTCGAATATCGGCGAAAGACTAACGCATTCACATGGCGGGAGAACGTTCCTCTTCGACATCTTGGTGTCTGTCCACCAGTTATCCAAATTTTTTCATCCGGCGAACGATCATCTGCAAAAAGAAAATTTCGAAAAATGTTATCATTCGGTAAACTCATGTTCTAGGATTTTAATGATAAGAATAGAATCAGCAGTATCAATAATATGATTATGGCAGTCAGTCATTTATATTTTTTTTAAATCAGCAAAATAATATATGAAATTATGAAATCTTTACAATTGTTGCTAGAAGAATATGTGAAGAATTTTCACATTCTTTTGGAAATAATTTGTCCTTGGATAAATAAACTAATTGACAAAGCTCTTGGACATGATTTTCTGCCTTAAGAAAATTTTCAAAAATTCTTTTCAACCCGACACACAAATGTATCCGTAATCGTTAATAATATAATATTTACTGATTAGCCGCTAATCTGCAAACGCAATCGGAAGGACTTGATACTTCGATGTCCCACGAAGAACGACATTTACTATCTCTGTGTGTGTGTGTGACGGCAAGTTCGAATGTGTCATTTGAAATAATTGCTGTGCTTCCTCGTGACGCACCACACGGATACACGGATAACAAAGTAGTGTCTTTATCGCTACTCCTTAATGGTCGGTCATGTACGAGCGTGTTATCCGTGAATAAAATGATGAAGGGCATGTGCGCACGTTCTCCACGTGGAGTTCGCGAAGGTTCCGGGCGTGCACCTTTCTCGGACTCGATGTACCGGCCGACGGACAGTATTAGGCCTACACAGTAGTTGTGCAAAGCCGAGGAAGAGAAAAGAAGGTAAATATTCACCAGCCAAGTACTTGGAGCTTTGCTATTTTTAACAATCAGTTATTTTCAGGAAAAATACTTTTTAAGCGGGCTACTTATCAGACAGGCTACATTTAAGCAGGCAAGAAGAAGAGAACAAAAGCAAAATATTTTTTTCCACCTTTGCGACTTTTGACAATCATTTGTTTTCACGAAAAATACTTATTCAGCAGGCTACATTTAAGCAGGCAAGAAGAAGAGAACAAAAGCAAAATATTTCCCAGCCAAGTACTTGGAACTTCGCCATTTTTGACAATCGTTTATTTTCACGACAAATACTTATAAAGCAATAATTGTGCAAAGGTGAGGAAGAGAAAAGAAGAAAAATATTTACGAGCCAGGTACTTGTAACTTTGCGACTTTTGACAATATCATTGATTTTAACGAAAAATAGTTATTAGGCAGTAATTGTGCAAAGCTGAGGAAGAGAAAGGAAGAAAAATATTTCCCAGTCTGCACACTGATTCCGCAATGCAGAGGAAGTATAAATAAACAAACAAGTGAATAAATAATCAAATGCAATGTGTGTGTGTGTGTGTGTGTGTGTTACAAAATACGAAAGCGAAACAATAGATATGCACAAAAAATGTTCGACTCGGGAACTAAACTTGAAGATGCGATTATAATGTCACAGTTGACAAAAATCTAATGAACTCAATTAATTAGGGAAGTAAATGATGAAGGCTTATCATTCACGCTGGTATTTGAGGCTCGGAGTACGCCGCAAGTTCGATTAATCGTAGCGATACGAGAACTTGAGTCGGTGACGATGTTCCGCGTTATCCCTAATCATCCGAGTAACTATTGCCTGGAGGTAATTTGTTTAACATTGAAAATTATGTTATACAAACGGTCAACCCGTATAATAGTTCATTGAATAATTCATCGCTCGGTAATATGCATACAGAGACAAAGATATCTATATATATATATTAGGGTGTGCCATTTTTGGGCAATTTTTTTTTTTCGACTCAGAAACAGGTTGTATACTTTCAGGAAGGTAAAATAAGAAGCCTGTAAAAATTTGAGCTCTTAATATTAATATTTAGATGCGCCTCATCGCGAATTTCTATTTCCCATTTAAATAACATGGGAAAAAAATTTTTTCATCTTTGGAATTTTATACGTTGGCAATGGCATATTGTTCGATGGAACGCAAAACATATTTTATAGAGAATCGCACGCTCTACAAAAAAGATGTCTTGCATTTTTTCGATAGACATAGCCATTCTGATGGTATTTGAGTTCAAAGTTCAAAATATACGAAAATTCATCTTTTTGTTAATATTATAGCGAAACTATTGACTCTGTCGAGAATCTTCGATCAACTTTTTTGTAGATTATTAAATTTACCATGAAAATTGTCTCATCCATGATTAATTAATATTTATTGTTAATTGTTCAATGCTGTAGAGACCTGTCTTCTGTCACGAAACTGGTTCTAATGGGCTGGTACTTATCATAAATAGTTACAAAAAAAATCGATAAAATACTCACGAATAATATCTTTCGTTATTTCCATTAATAGTAAAAAAAAATGTTTCATTCAATCTTTTTAAGTAAATTTATTAATGAAAAATTACAAATATTGAATAATTTATTACAGTATGAACATTTTTTTATTTGTTGTTGAAAATATCCGACTTGCAATAAAAAAATAATTGAATAATTATTAATGCATTGGCGAATTTTTTATACTCGGTATAGCAAGACTTACAATAATGGCAACAACAAATAAAAAAATGTTCATACTGTAATAAATTATTCAATATTTATAATTTTTCATTAATAAATTTACTTAAAAAGATTGAATGAAACATTTTTTTTTACTATTAATGGAAATAACGAAAGATATTATTCGTGAGTATTTTGTCGATTTTTTTTGTAACTATTTATGATAAGTACCAGCCCATTAGAACCAGTTTCGTGACAGAAGACAGGTCTCTACAGCATTGAACAATTAACAATAAATATTAATTAATCATGGATGAGACAATTTTCATGGTAAATTTAATAATCTACAAAAAAGTTGATCGAAGATTCTCGACAGAGTCAATAGTTTCGCTATAATATTAACAAAAAGATGAATTTTCGTATATTTTGAACTTTGAACTCAAATACCATCAGAATGGCTATGTCTATCGAAAAAATGCAAGACATCTTTTTTGTAGAGCGTGCGATTCTCTATAAAATATGTTTTGCGTTCCATCGAACAATATGCCATTGCCAACGTATAAAATTCCAAAGATGAAAAAAATTTTTTCCCATGTTATTTAAATGGGAAATAGAAATTCGCGATGAGGCGCATCTAAATATTAATATTAAGAGCTCAAATTTTTACAGGCTTCTTATTTTACCTTCCTGAAAGTATACAACCTGTTTCTGAGTCGAAAAAAAAAAATTGCCCAAAAATGGCACACCCTAATATATATATAGATTGGCCTCTCATATGCATAAGTGTATTCCCAGCCCACGGATTCATTATGAACATGCCGCGGGGCGTGCCCGGGTCAAACCCTCGTGCATTATAATACATTTTTATTAATACGATGCTGATTTTCGTAATTGCTCTTGACACCACGGGAACTGTTGGTGCGTAACAAATAATATATGTGCACGTTTTCATATTATACACCAAACGTGAATTTTCATTCGACTCTCTTTCTTCGTTTTTTTTTATTGCCACTTCCACTGGACGCTCGTCTTATTCACCGTTGCGATAAAATAGCAACTGACACGATTCAATTTTCCTCTATTCACGTTCGATTGTAGGCCGCGTACTGACATGACAAGAAATTGTCATAAGTATACCTCCCATGTATACTCTACTACGAACCATCGTCGACACATTGTAGCATTAGGTTTTGAACTAGTCGTGCCTCGGAAAACATTGCAATAAGTCTCACGAATCGATCCAACCATCAAAGCCATCGATCCCAGCTTTGTGCTATGTCTCATTGTCCATACATTATAGATAAGCCCCAGGATGGCTATCTTACCCGTGCTCGCGTCCACCACCACCACCACCACCACCAGCTCTTCATTTCACTGCTTCTAGCACTATTATTATTTTTTTCTTTACAACAGGCGGCTTCCACCCGTATACTGCCGCCGGTAAATGTATACCCTCATATATCCCATAAGCGCTCTACACTTTTCTACAAACTTAACGAATTGGCACGACTACAATGACGACGAAGCATTCGCGATTTAATTTAATCCGTCGGTGTATATGATAATGAGTATAAATTATAAATTATTAATTGTTACACAGCTAAGGGAAACCTCCCTCCTCAACCCTTCGGGTAATCGGGGAGGATACATTTTATAGTTGACAAGGTCAATAATTTTTATTTACGTTATTTAATACCCTCATGTTTCCCATAAGCGATTTATACTTTCCTACAAACTTGACTAAATTTCACGGCTAAAGTGACGACGAAGCATTCGCGATTTAATTTAATCCGTCGGTGTATATCATAATGAGTATAAATTATAAATTATTAATTGTTACACAGCTAAGGGAAACCTCCCTCTTCAACCCTGCAGGTAATCGGGGAGGATGCATTTTGTAATTAACAAGATCCATAATTGTTATTTATGTCTCAGTGAGTGTGTGTGTGTGTACAAGTGGAAAAGTTAACATTGTTATCGTTTTATCTCACTGGCGATTTTATGAATCGCAAGCAATATTTGCAATATTGAATAGAGTAGAAAATGAATAATTCCTGGAAGTTATTATTTTTACATCATACAGAAATAATAATTTTTTGTATCATTTTTTTATGGTTATCGTTATTGTTATAAAAAATTGAAGAATATTTTTTAACGATTGTCTGGATAATTTTGTGCGTTGTATATACATAACAATGCCGACAGATGGTAACCACGGATTTAAAAACGACACGTGCGATGATAAAACCGGATACCGTTTTCTCAAAGGTAGCATTTTTTTTTTTTTTTTTACAACTTTAAGTATAACGTAGGTCTACCAAACGTGCCTACTGCGTAACATTGTAAGAGTCCGTATGTTTGTGAAAATCGATATGCATATTGTGCCAGACCTCAACTCTGTCTAAGTCTCACACATGACTTGACACGTCAACGCCGACTGTGTGCTTAAAAGTGTGTAAAGCACATCCGCTTTCAATGCTAACGTCTTACGCATCTGTTTTGCTTTGAAAAACTTTGCAATGGAAATATCAATAAATAATACATAGATCCGCGTGAAGTGTTGGCAAATCGATTCACTTGAGGCAATAATTTTTCCAAATTAGGTTAACGCTGTTAACGGATAAACCTAATTTTCTTGCACCTCAAAATTCCCAAGACGCCTGATAAAAAAATACATGAGATGTTTTCTTGACACTTTTACGCCGACTATGTTTTAAAAGTGTGTATTAGCATATCTGCTGTCAATAATAACATGCTTAAGCATCTGTTTTGCTTTGAAAAATTTTACGATTAAAAAATCAATAAATAATACATTGATTTACTCGATGCAAAATGTTGGCAAATCGTTTGCACTTAGGGCAATAATTTTTTTAAGGCCCTTGGGGGTTTCGGTTCAGCAGCAAATTAGGTTAATGCAGTTAACGGATAAACGATACTTAATTTGCTTGTATCCTGAAACTCCCGGGACCCCTGATAAAAAAAACATGAGATGTTTTCTTGATACCGAACGTGGTATGTCGCATAAACTTGAGGGAATGTGATACACGTTACTCTGCAACTCTTTTTCTCCACCCCGATTACCCATCGCGCTATCTCACTCGCACTCATGACCATTCGGTTCGCATGTACCTTAAGGAGGTTGTCGCAACAAAAAAATCATAAAAATAATGTAATGTTATAATTTCATGCGAGGCATTCAATGTCAATTCAACCACAAGAAAAAGTTGTCTCGATAATTTCTAGAAAGCACTTTATATAATTTTAATAGATGCACTAATAGTGCATTTTTATTTTCAAACGTCGAAGAGGAATTAATTATTGAAGTTTTTTTATTTAATTAGGATTATCAGTTTATTATGTTTATTTATCATCGGTTTGGGAAATCGAAAATTTGGAATATCGGTAATATGGGGTTTTTGGTAAGCCCCATAAGCGTAAGAAGATATGTGTAAAATTTAATTAGTTAATTCAGCAACGATTCTTGCGACCTTGTTGCAAATGCAGAATGTGGTTATTTTTTAGTGAAATCGGGAAATCAGGGTATCGGTCATTTACGGGCTACTATGCTCGATAATTGCGAGGAATCGGTTATAATACCTGGTATTACCGAAAGTTGTGATGCGAAACGATATAATGAATGTCGTAAGGATTGAGCAGTATGTTTCCTCAGAATGTCATTCAAAGCTTTAGCAATATTGGCAAGTAACACCAAGCGAAGAAAAAAAAGCATTATTGTATTAATCAATATTTTTATAGAAGAGTCTTTTTGGAATGTGAATATTAGCTTCAAGCAAAGTTTTAGTTACAACTGATCACCAGATGTAATGGCTTTTGTATTTTCCCAATATTTCTTCACAACACCATTTAAGGTTTGAGCAGCATACTTCCTCAGCATATCATTTAAGATTTAACCAAAATGTTTTCTAAGAATGTCATTTAAGGTTCAACATTTTTTTCCTCAAAGTGTCATTTAAGGTTCAAAAATTATTTCCTCAGAATGTCATTCAAGGTTCAAAAATTATTTCCTCAGAATGTCATTCAAGGTTCAACAATTTTTTCCTGAGAATGTCATTTAAGGTTCAAAAAATATTTTCTCAGAATGTCATTCAAGGTTCAAAAATTATTTCCTCAGAATGTCATTTAAGGTTCAAAAATTATTTCCTCACAATGTCATTTAAGGTTCAAAAATTATTTCCTCAGAATGTCATTGAAGGTTCAAAAATTATTTCCTCAGAATGTCATTCAAGGTTCAACAATTATTTCCTGAGAATGTCATTTAAGGTTAAAAAATTATTTCCTGAGCATGTCGCTTTAGGTTTAAAGAGTATTTCCTCAGAATGTCAATTGAGGTTTGAGCGGGATATTTTCTGAGCAATCTTAGTCCCCCCGTTCTCGCACATTCCTGCACTTGTCGGCGAGCGAAGTGTTTTCGAGGCTCGGAACGTGGCGGCGAACGAGCAAGGGACTGATCGAACGAGGCAACGAACGAAGCGCAAGCAATCGGGCGAGCGCGCGGTATCCGATGAACGCAGCCGCCGTTATCGTTGCTTACATTCTATGCTAGTAGAGTCAGTCGGCTGGATAAGTGGTCACATTGTATCATTCTGATGACGCTCTAGCATATCCAATCAGGCAGGGACTTGCGCCGGGACGACCTACTTCCGCGACTTTACAATATCGTTTGTTCACTAACTAACTATCATATTAAATACGTCTACGACACTTGGCAACGAGACCTTATCGTATAAAACGGTTTATTGCCACATAAACCAAAAAATCTTCGGATTTTATATTTATCACAATTATCATATTTTTTAAGTAAAAGTTTCTCGTACTGTTCACTGACTAACTATAGTATTAAATATGTTTATGACAGTCAGCAACAAGACCTTATCGTATAAAACAGTTTATCGCGACATAAACCAAAAAATCTTCGGTTTTTATATTTACCACAATTATCATATTTTTTACGCCAAAATTTCTCGTATTATTCACTAATTAAATATAGTATTAAATATGTCTACGACATTTGGCAACAAGACGTTATCTCATATAACCGTTTATTGCGACATGAAAAAAAAAAAAATCTCCGAATTTTCGATTTCGGACGAATCCGAATATTTATATTCATGACAATTATCATGTTTTTTTCGTCAACGCTTCTCGTATATTATCCGATAACTCGACGCTGCCGAATTTGTTTCGTTCGGCAAGATTTTTCTCTCTTCATTGCACTTGTGAGAATCTGAAAGAGACGGACGACGCGTACGTTCGTTCTGAAGAGAAATGGCTAATTTTGTTAAACCTCTGATTCCTAGAAATTCGTGAATTCGAGCAATCAAATATTTTCTGCTCATAATGCAATAGTATAATAGCCAATTGTTTGGGAAATTCGTTTTTCTCTTCGTACGTTAAGTTGCTAGTAAATTTGTTAAATGTTCTCGCGCATAACGCTCATTTTTAAGCAATCCGATTTTATTACAGAGTTTCTGTATATTGAATACACACGTTGCTCAGTTTATATTCGCTACTTTAAATCAGTCACTTAACCCTCATCTTTTCAGTTTGTTGCTCCGGCTAAAACACCGACAAAAGCATGACTTGAAGAAGACGAAAGTCACAGTGTGACAGTATAGCTGGCAGAGGATGATTCTTCTGCTTCTTCTTATATCTTTTTGAATGGCAGATAATACATTGTAACGAGGTTGAACACTGACACTCAGGGTCAAAGTTCCTCGTGATATATCCGCAACAATCTTTTGCCCGCTGAGTCGTGCACGCTTGTCAACAAACCGCGGCAAGAGAATCGACGCTTCAGCGCGCCCTTCTCGTCTCTTCATGAATTCGGTCTCACGTGTGAAGAGCCGCCAAATTCGACTTCCGGCCTGGCAAAGAACTTCCGGTTTTGTGGCTCAACGCAACACCAAAATCATGCGCGAATTACAATGTAATCCGTCGAAAATTTTATTTATTTATTTGTCGTTGTCAAGAAATTTTTGTTCATAAATTTCATGAATTACCAGTCCGTAATACAATAATAACGATGAAGAAAAGAGCGACCCAGTATTTTTACAAAGTCTTGGAATAAAAGATCCGACCGGATATCATCTCTTCTCCTAAAGGAAATCAATGTCGATGCGCATAATCGAGTTGTCGGTCGACCAGCGAGCGGAAACAAGCCCCAAGAACAAAAAGAAGAGCCGGCCGAAGACGAGGAGACGAAGTGGTAACACCTGTTCGACCATAGTACCTTCCTTCTTTTCTCACGATGCGTTCGTAACATTTACCCCCTTCTTTATTTCTCTAGTCTTCACGCGAAAGCAATGCCACCGGCTGTGGTAACAGCCAAGAGCATCAAGGTGAACAATCTATTATTTTTTTTTTTTCTTCTCCTTATTCCCGATAGAAATATTACCACTTCTAAAACGCATCACCTCTTCTGCCGATTTATTATTCACTGCTAACTACCTAACTAATAAGCAATAACGACAAATACAACATTTTCTCATTTTTTCTACCAAAAATAATAATTACAATGCAAATCCACTGATTCAAATCTCAATCACGAAAAGATGCTTCACGTTCTCATTATTTATTTCCGGGTAACTCGCGGTCTTGTGATTCGGGGAGCCTTAATTATGATAGCCATATTACATACTGAGAATACCTTAATAATAACATAGTTATTACGTAGTAGAGGCATTAACTCTCTGTTTTTTTTTTCTACTCCTGGCAAAGTTGCAATATTACAGTTATTTTTTGTAGAGAAATACAAATAAATGGAAATTAATGTTTGTAATTTATTTGATTTTTAACGCAAATGTAATTGATTGTTTACTAAGGAGAAAAAAAAGGAAAAAAGTAATCGCAAAAGCAAGAATAGTGGTAGCATGTCTAAAGCGTTTGAAGAATTTTTCTAATCTAACGTCGAGACGCTAACGTGTGTACTGTTTACTGTTAGGGAAACCGAGTAAAGGTTTTTCGTGTCAGGAGAAGTAGCGAGCATGATACGACTGCATAAGAGAGCGCACTTGGCGCTCAAGAGCGCTGTCACTGGAATGGAAACGGCACGCACAACACCCACAGGAAGTCACCGCCCCCGGAAGAGAATATCCACCCCTCGGAGGCGATACTCTCCTCCCCTTATTCGCTTCTTCTCTTTGCTCTTATCGTCAACTAATATCTCGAGTGCTTTGCATGTATCATTATTGCATCTTTATTTTCCACTATCAGTAACGTTATTTATTTATAGTCAACGACCTCTGAGTATTATTCCACAAGTGCAGGACAAATAAATCACAGCGGTTCTCGAGTATTCGTCAGGTTCATAATGTAAAATAATTTTATATACACCGAATTACGATTAAACTGAGACACTTAGCCAACTTAGTTGTACGATCCTATTTTTCCTAGTGGAACCTGTTCGCCAATTACCGGATGTTTCATCTCGACAAAAACAAAAAAAATATTTTTGAAATAAAGTTGCCGTTTCGGATTAAAATTTCGCAATTTTGTAGTATCCGGAAGCAAGCGGAAGGTAAAATTTGACAACACGTTCAAATACATGGTTTTTTTTTTCAAAGTTCAAAAAGTTGGAAAAAAATATCTGAGGGCGCCCAATTTTTGTCCGACTCGGAATAAAATAGTAAACTCTCGTAATATGATTGTGACAATCCAATTTCCGCTCGAGGCATTGTCGTTTCTGTAACGACATAATAAACACGTTGCAGGGACGTGATTGAGACGTTATCAGTAGTGTCGCTACCGGTTTATACATTATCAAACGCACTATGCAACAAACGAAGTTGATTGTCGAAGATAAGGTGGTAACTAAAAATTCGCGTAGTGCAAAATTTTCTTGTGTGTCATAGCAGCCACGAAGTTTGTATATCACTGCAAACAATTGATCAAACAAGAGATTATCATTCGCGAGAAGGTTATGTTTGCACTGGCCGCGATTTTTGTAATCGAAAAAACCCAACACCTCTAAAAACACCCGCAGTATCGAAATTTTGTATCACCACCTCGACCGAAATATAACATCGATACACAAAATTCCAAGTTCAAGTATCACGATTTTCATAAACGCGATAACAAAAAAGAAACCCTTAAAAAAGCAATTTCTAAAATTCAACAAACGAACTGGATCGAAACAAAACATCGAGGGATTAAAAGTGACACACGTAAGTGTAATAACGCCGGTCAAGCGTGCGTTAAATAAACACAGCCTAGAAGCGAGTGCATGCTCAAGAGGTGCACGCGAAGAGCGGATTTTTACAAGCACAAAAATAAAATTCCACCGTCAGGCAAACACGCGCAATAAAACGTGATTTTCATAACCGCTATAACAAAATAAAACCCTGAAAAAAGCAATTTCTAAAATTCAACAAACGAACTGAATCGAAAAAAAACATCGAGGGATTAAAAGTGACACGTGTAAGTGTAATAACGCCGGTCGCTGAAACACATCCCAATGAAATGTCAAGCGTGCGTGAAATAAAACCAGCCTCGAGGGCGAGTGCATGCTGGAAAGGTGCACGCGAGGAGCGTTAGTTGCCCTACCTCATGAAAAAATCCACCGATTGTCGAAGGACGTAGGTTCGGGCTATCGAGTGCATCGAGCAGAGCGGTGGAAGCGGCCGAGTCTTGGCACACCTGACAGTTCGTTTGGTCGCCGGTGTGACGCGCACGATGCACCCTGCGATCCACGGTATAATATTCCACCACACAACTGTACGGTACAATAAACGCGGGCAATACTCTACACACTGTGAGCGTCGAGCGAAGCAACGTGGTCTCGCGTAGTGGCCGCGCGTTGCACACCGACCTCGAGTTTCTCGCACGCGCGCCGCTCTCTCTCTCTCTCTCTCTCTCTCTTTCTCACAACACTCTCTTTCCTCCTCCTCCTCGTGGTTCACTGCGGTAGGAGCGCCGCACTGCCAATCTTCCGTCTCTCCGCTATCTCTATCTAACTACACACCGGGTGCACTCTCCTTCATCTTTAAAACCCGACCGAAAAACCCGCGATTGGCTGCGAGTTACACTCGCCACTCTGGCATTCGTTTCGGCCGAGGATCACACTCGCGAATCACGATAACCAAAAAAACTCAATAATAAACACGTATTAATTAAGACAAAAAAAAACATACACAAGCACGAATGAACAATTTGCAGTCAGTACCGTATATACGTTAATATTATCCAAATATATGATTAATTATAGACGACAAAACATGCCCTTTTATCTTCAAGCGTGAGAATAAAGCCGGATTTGTTATCACGCTTTTATTTACTATCATCACACACCGCAGTAAACTTCGATTGTTCGATAATTCACGGTCCTTCAGATTTCAATACTGATTGTTATTTAAAAAGAACGAAGAAAAAAACAAAACGAAACACACACACATACACACGCGTCACGGGTCGGCTGGCAGAAAAAAAACACGAGCTTTTTGCTTCTCAATGCCGCTAAGTTGAGCGAAGGAGAAACGCGGTTACGACTAGCAGCGAGGACAGCGCGCGCGCGACGTACGACGATCCGCACGGGTATGCAGTCCGTAACTCACTGAGAGAGCTGGTATCAACGGCACGCGGACGAAATGCATGTCGGCCTGCGGCCTGGCGGCAGCCGTGGGTAACGGGGGCCGCGCTCGCTGCTGCTGCCGCTGCAGCGGCGTTGCTCTCTCTCTCTCTCTCTCTCTCGTAGCCGTCGTCGGTGGGGGGCAGCAGCGATATCGAAGAGAGCCGGCCGCTCTGGTGGGGTGGAATACTCTGGGGGTGGGGTCAGCCAGTGCGAGAAGCGAACGGCGGCGGAAAGAGCGAGTGCGATAGCGATTACGAAGGAGAGGAGACACACGCGAGAGGGCAAAAAGCCGAGGGAAGCGAGAGAGCGATATGCGCGAGCCGAGGAATGGAAAGGCGAGGAAGAAACTGTACAACGCCACGACAAGGCGAAAGAGTGTACATCGTAACGCGCGAAGAAAACGGCTCGATTCTCCGGAGAAGTGGGGATAAAACGTCGTCTTCGTCTTCGTCTTCGTCTTCGTCGTCAGAGGCTTTCGGTGGCCGCGAGCGCGGTATAACACTGCTGTGAAGAGAAGAGCGAAGGGTGCAGAGGCCCGTACCGACGACTCTGTCGTTCTCGTGGTCGTCTTCGAGGTTTACGATTGAATCCGAGCCCGCCAACATCTCGACGTACACACACACACACACACACTGTTTCGTACATGTATGTGTGCGTGTATTAAAGGCTGGTATGCATATGTGTATGTTGGGTTGTGTGTGGATGCGCTTATACGCGAGCGATTGACACTCGAGCGATAGCTCTTCAGCTTCCGGCTCGAGTTAGACTGGACGTTTATGCACGAATACAGGATATCGTACGTTTTCGGGCGTATAAATGCTTTCGTTGTTGTTGTTTATCATCGAGAGCTTGTGGCATGTTTGTTGTCTTCGCAATTAATGAAATTTCAGACTCCCCGAAGGCGCATCAGGTCTCAACTTTATTTTTTCACCGATTTTTCCAGGAGGTAGGAAAATATGAAACATTTTTCTTCCGTATATTCGTTACTTTGTAGTTAGTCGCTACAAAGTTATTAAGCATCCAATTTATTAATTCTCGATGCAAACTGTAGAGATTTTCATTATGAAAAATTAATATATTTCTGTAGGAATTTTTTTTACTCATTAGCCTGTGTATAAAATGTAATAAAAAACGTATTTGTAGTTAACCGATTGAAAAATAAAGGGTTAATATCAAAGTGCTGTTATATTTTACCTATTGTACATTCAATCTCATCTACCAATTAATTCATAAAACCTACGGAAATATTTTTCATTAATTTGTCGAATGATTTCTGAAATGGCCCACAGGAAGCGCGTACCTTAATAGTCGAGTAATATTGTTTTAATTGAAAACCAGGAACAGACGGTAGTGCAGCTTTTGTGGGTCTCGCGCGGAGGGCTATTCTGAGGTCCAAAAAGCTCGGGCAAACAGACGAGATCTTTGATGGATATCAACGCAAAGTGTACAGCGAGCTAAAGTCGTGGGCGTTTGTTACAGCGATCGTAGGCCCTGAACAACTCTCTCGTCTCTGCGCGTACCGCATACTCTCAAGCTGGCTAGGTCTACGTACGTATATATATATATATGAAGCTGTCTGGGTCTGTAACGACAGAGCTTGCCGTTTCGAGAGTCGTAAAATCCGACCGCAACGCCGAAACGCGCGGTGCTTAGACGTTCTCGCACACGAGAGGGCGTAGCGCGCTCTTCGCGTGCTTCTTGCTACGACAATAATAAACCATTCACGATTTTATTAAATTCTATTGCTGTTGCCAATGAAATATTAAGGGAGGGGGGGGGGGGGGGGGGGACGAAAAGTCGTTCCCGAAAAAGTCCTCGATGCATCGACGAGTCGACTGTACAATATTTGTAAAAAAAAAATTGAAGGAAACGGGGGAAAGAAAAAAAAAGATTCTTCAAGTCGAGACGAATCGAGGCAGGTTCGTAAAACGAAGAGAGGCCTTTGGCGTTCTAAAGCGACGTACCGCGCCAACCAGGATTTTATGGATTCCCGGTAGCGTTGACAATGCCCGTTTATACGAGCTTGTAACCCACTGGTCCGTCCCCTCCCTCCTTCCTTCCCTCAAGTTACGTTCTCGCAACACTCGCAACAAGAGAAAACGTTCCGCGATTAAATAAATGTCATTTTTAGCATCGCCACGCTGAGGTAATTCGAGTCAAACGATCTCGAGATATATCGCTTCGCACGATATATAAATGTCAATATAACGAGTGTACGATCGAACACCCAATTTTTGCTCGAGGTTCTTGCCTCTTCAATGCTCGCCTTGTACTCGTTATCGCCGAGACCCTTCGGCCCTTACAGACCCTACGACGCGTACTACTGTATTTAGGAAAATTATTTGTCTGCTTGTTTTTCGGTCTTTTTTTAAATTCCACTTAATCAAGTGGTCGATAAATAAATAAATAAATTGGGTAAACACAAAATTGCAAAATATCTCCCAAATGTGACATAATTACTCGATTACTCAATGAATTTATTAATCAAGCTCATCGGCAACTTTTTTATTTCTTTAATATCATTTATTTACTCAAGAATATTCGAAGCCGAGCTTAGGGAGGCATAAACAAGAGAGCAGCGACATAGATTGGCTATCTCTTTCACTCATCGTGTGTGAGATTTTCGTTCCCCGACGATTCACCAATACGAAGATCCCGACGGATACGTCGGTGAGTGCATTCGCCGACGAGGATGAGTACGATCGTAAAACGCCGTGGCGTCAGAGTGGATTCCCTCGCGATACTTCTCTCTCCTAGTCAGCGACCTGGGAGCCACCGAGCTACTGCTGGTAAACCGGTGCGAAGTGTACGTTCCCTACACATTGTCGCGTGCGTACATACGCTTCGAAATGTATACGCATACATATTTCCGATGCGAGCGTGTGGCTCTGAATTTACTGATTGAAGGCGCGTCGACTCCTCACCGCGCTGCCGCCGCCACCGCCGCTGCCGGTTCTGCAGAAATTGACTTCCACTTCGATTATCTCTTTCCTCGCGAACGTGCTCTTCGGCTCATGCACCACGTTTACGCGTTCCGCTGGTGCTCCCGTCGGCGCGCCTCCAAGGAAACCGGACCGACTACCGAAGCACTCCGTACACCAGATATTTTCAACAATTTGTGAGCGCTATCGGGAATCCATCGCCACAACGCGCTCGAGAATCGCTGAGACATTATCAACTTTTCGTACCTTTTTCTTCAGCTTTAAATGCACTCTTCATTGTCGAACAGTGTCGACAGGTGGATCGGATTAATGCACGCGGTATTTATACTGTGCCCAGTGAATGGACAACGCCGATTTTTTTTAGATTGAATCAGAAATTTTGAGCAATTTATTGCACTTTTTATTTCACTTTTTACTAATTTTTTTCACACTTTTTGGTTGTTGCAGCAAATAATTGGATATTCTGGGGGTCCGTGTGTTTAACTGTTAATTCACTGATGATTTCATCCTCGAGATGATAATTTTATAAAAATATGAGAGAAAATAATAGTCTTGTTAAGTATGAAAATTGAGTAGATAGAAATATTGGGAAGTAATGAAATAAACATTGACGTGTCGGAAGCGAGAGATTTCGTTTTAGAATTTTCCAAAAGTTCGGGAAAGTGGTCCAGAAGAAATGTCCCTATGTGGGTGCATTTGTTTGTGTTCCGGGCTTCAAAAATTCAATAATCCATAACTGGACAACCATTCCATCGATAAAGCTGAAATTTAGCATGCACGTAAAGCAGTAACCCTTTTTTCATTGTTGCAATTGTTGACTAAATGTATGCAGAAATTTGGACGTGATAATTTTTTTTTTTCAAAAAATTTCTACACAAAAGGGTAACTTCAGATTATCCTTTTCCCAAAAAGGACGAAATTTCCGACAATCTGATTATCCAAAAGTAATTCGCTATTCTCGCACTCAGGGACTTTGAACCTCCTCTTAACCTTAAATTTATAAATAGCACGAAACGAGAATTCTGCACTCTTTCGGAACCTTGAGTCACTTTTCCCCACTGTCCAGTAGCGTTACCAGTACCACCTTTTCTTCACGACAATTGGAGGTTGCCTATGGGTATAAAGGGTTGGAGAGAACGCCTCTTCGCATTGTCAGGTGTAATAGAGTGAGGACACGTCTATTGGTAGGCGACAGCGCGCTGCAAGGTGCATACGCACTCGAAAATGACAATTTCTCTCGAGTTACCGCAAATACCAATTCGGTAAACCACTTTTTGCGGTGACCCGTGGAGTGTTTTCAATTTTATGCACAGTTTCTCAAACAACCTATATCTAATCGTTTAGAGCCATGAATTATTAATGCTGACTTCCGGAAGTACCATTTTCCCGTGGTAATAGCCAATCTAACCAATGATAAATCTACAAATTCCTCAAATTTGTTTACTCGGGAATATTCAAGTGTTGGTACATTAAATCCACTATAATAATTTCACAAAAAAAAAATTAAAAATAACGAGGAAACAATATGCAAGATTTTCCTTTGCATTTTTCGCTTTTTTTTCAATTTGAAAAATTGAGGTTTAGCAAAATTGATTTGTCTTTCTTTAAAGTCGTATATTTATGTTCACGTACCATTCTGAAGGTTGCCTTGTATGTCCATGCAAGATTGTGCCATTACAGGAATCTGGAATTGGGATCACTGGCGTCCGAGGGTCGAGCCGAGCAATTAGGGTAGCGGGTATCCGCGTCTTGCATCACGGTTGGCGCATTAGCGAAGGAGAAAGATTGACAGACCTGCCCGGGAGAGACGGATATCTTAAGCAATTTGAAGTATACATTTATTCTCAACAAGGCGATACTCAGCGGGTGTCGTTAAGTTGCCCAAAGTGAGGTTGCGATTTTTAGTCTCCATGTATTTATTTTTATTTCCGTCCAACTTACGTATTCAATTATTCCAAATTATCATTGGACCCTGATAATTTCTTTATATCCGCAATTTTTTCGTTATTCGACATTTTCGACAGACGAAAAAATATCAATATTTTCCCTTACGCTTTCAGCATTTTTCCCTGAGGAAAATAAAATAGAGACTGAGAATTATGACAACGACTCGAGAAAAACAGATTTCAGAAAAATTCTATGATCATAATCAATAGAATTCATGGGTCGGATTAGCTAGTTAAAAAATTGATCTTTAATATCGTCAATATAACGGCGCTTTTTAATTATACTGTGTTTTTTTATTCAGGTGTATTTCCGGTTATGGGACACCGTGGAAGGCACTCGTCGGAGGGAGCGATGGAAATGTGCCAATGACCAGCGGCTCTTGGTGATTCCTGTGCCAATGGCTCGAATATTGGCTGAGCAACGCTGCGCTTACTCTCTTGTAGCTTTTCAGCGCCTCCGCTGTGCAAGAGGATTCGCGGTCCCGCGCACGCACCACTTGATTGCAGTTGCGTTTTCGTAATTGTGGAAATGTGCAGGCCACCCGTGATGACTACTGTCTATCTACGACCGCGAAGAGGCTCCACGTCACACGATACCGTTTACATTTACCTCCTCTCCATCTTTCTTCATTAGCGAACATCCACCGGGCTTTCCGAAGATAGTCACGACTCCTTTGCAGGGGGACGGAACTTTTCCCCCGGAGCGCAACAACGAACATGCCTCCCGCGCAATTCCATCATCGTGTGACCCACTCGCAACGATTTTCCTGCGCCCTCAGCGCTTCCGGTCCCTCGGCGGAAGAATAATGGCGACTTTTCCGAGACACAATGTGGCCAAGGCTTTATTTTCTTCGCGCTTGAAATTCGTCAAAACGTAATTACGTTTAGTTATAAAAAGAGGAAAAGTTATTAAACATGTAATCAAATTTTAAGTAATACATTGTGGAACAAATTTAATCTGTTTTTACGGTAAACTTAAAGAAAATTATTAAAATTAAAGCACACAGTGAAATAAGTTTCGCTGTTAATTAATTCTAATTACCAATTGTACGTTCAATTTCGGGGAAATGTTTTTTTTTTTTGCAGTCGAAACTGTTTGAAAAAACGAAAATCGAAATTATATTAATTTGTAACATTTAGCATTATCTTGAAGTTGCAAGCAAAGGCCAAGTTTTTTTATAGTTTCGCTGAAGTTGCGATGATAGTTTCATTGAATTAGCTCGAGATGAGTAGAAAGTGCAATAGAAATAGCCGGTGTAAAGTTATTAGATGTAAGCGATAAACCTGTGCAGTGTAAGCAATTGCGATGTTCGTTGAGAAAAGAGTCGGGATTTGCTGCGAGTGCATATATATTGTGAGATGTACAGGTTCGGGCTGAGAGAAACTTGGACGTGTGGAAAGATTCTATCAATGAAGAGGCAGAAAGACAGAACGCGCCGCAGGCCGCATCGATGATGACTCCGGGTACGGAGCTATCTGGTATTTCATCGGCTGGACCGGCTTCGAGATCATGCAATTTCGACTGAGGTTTCTCTCAGGGTGCACTCCACACAAAAAACTCGCGTCTTTTGTTTTGTTGGGCTCTCGAGACACGATACATTCTCTCCATTACGATTCGCTGGGGCATTCGCTTGTGGTAAAGAATCCTTTTTTAACCTCGAACTTAGTAAATGTGTGCATGGGCCGTTCCATGTCACCGCTGCCAACTTTTTCCTCCTCGCATTTGTCTGTCTCCTAAAAAAAACGTAAAAAAAAAAAATTGGTGCACATTTTTTAATTAGATTTCCTGAATTTCGAAATAATTTTCTAAGGTGGCAAATTTTTTTTTTGTCAATTATCAAATTATTGTTTTTCAGGCGTAATGAGCTTAATTTTGAATGCACCAAATTTTATGCTCGTTGTGTGGCTTTTTCTGCACGTAACTGTCCTCGACGTGTTAAATATGCTCCGAAAGTAAAGTGATTTCTTTCGGCTATCGAGAAATTCCTTTCCTTCCATTCACATTTTTTTTTACCGTGTCATTTAAGTAAAATATATTATTAGTGTAAGGTCAGCGATTGAGTTCACGGTCACGAATTCTCCGTTGACGTGGATTTCCATCGCTGCTCCGTGGAGAAGATGATTCGATCGTTTCAACGCCGGGGTGGAGATGGCATTAAGTGATAAATGATAAAGAGAGACAAACCGGAATTCGCGAAATGCTGTTGACGAGGATAAGAGGAAGAAAAAAAGGAAACTCGGGAGGGTGAGGAAGCGTAGGTGCCAATGTTGTCCACTGAGATTACCAAGCCGATACCTTCAATAAAAAACGTCCACTCATGTCGAGGCTCTCGTGAAGATTTTTCAATCGTTTTGGGACCTGGAAGAGTCAATGATCCACGAAATTCAACGCGATCGTGTATATCTATATATGTGTATATGTATATATCGTGGCCCGCGTCTTTTCCATTTAATGCCAAACTTGCTGACGTTATAAATGGAAAGGGCCTTGTTCGGGCCTTATCCCGAATTCCCACACGAGACACTTCGAGAAAAATTAGAGCATGAGAATTTAAGGGACTTGAAATAATGCAGCCATGAAAATTGGTGCCATTTGGTCCCCGTCCGTTCGATTCTTGACAAGAAAGCAGCGTCACGATCTTCTACAATATACATATGGGGCATTCCATGCCTATTCGACTTTTGTCTGACACTCGAACCTTTTCGTAGTATTAATAAAATATAAAAAATAAAAATCATTCTGTGACATCAAACATTTAATATTTTAAAAACTGTTTTTTTTTTTTTATAAAAACAGTTTATCTTGACCTTTTGAAGGCCAACCATTTACGTCCACCGACCGAGCATCAAATTCGCGCGCGATAAAAATAATTCAGGAAAAACTTTGATTAATTAGCAATCAGTCGGATATTCCGGATTTACCGATCTCTTCAATTCTCGTGTTGTATAAGAAGAGGCCGCGAGACAAATTCGTCGGAATTCCATGCATTGCTAACGAAGCACCAAAGTGACTTACATTACGAGCATTCCACGGCTGGTGCCTTAAGCCTCCGCCTCTTCGTTAGCCGTGCGTGCGGCGGGTACGCGTTCCACAAGATCGAGATCGCGCGGGTGACCTTCGACGTTTGAGATCGCGACGATTCGGTGCACAACGCTTTCCGGCCTCCTGTTATATACAACATGTAGCGTGATATATAATTAACGGCGTGCGCGATTACAAAAACGGCGCGGCCATAATCGAACGATCGATAAATGTGGCGACTTAACGCGCCTTGCTAATATTTCCAACACCTTTTATCAATATCTCTGATATAGTTTCTCCGAATGTAAAATATGTTCGCTCTCCGCAATCTTGTTCTGGCGTGAGCCGCTAATTCATGTATCTATTTCAGTTCACTATTTCAGTGCGCGACACGCGGAGCTCTCATGTGAAGCATAACGTGCATATGCACTGAGAAAAGTATGCGAATTATTTCTATACTTAGTATGAGAATGAAAAAAAAAAAAAGAAAATTATATTGCAACTATGTCTTTACTTTGGCCGCGTGCGATGTACGAGGAGAAATGCTGTCACTGTAACTAAACTGTTTTGTCACGTGACGTGATTTTTAATGTGCATTGGTATTATTAATATACAATGAAAATATATCAAATTTTCGAAACCATTGAAAAAATCCATTTGAGTGAATTTATATATTTGTGAACAATTTTTTCGTGTGTAGATAACGTAACACGAGACCATTTAGACCTAACCGCATAACATATCGATTCTTCCAGTGTCACGTGATTTAATAAAGGGCACTTGGGGTTGGTTCTAACCGCAACGTGCGGTTGCCATCAAGAGCTATCACAAAATAAAGGTAATTCGTTAAAATTTTGCTTGGCAACGTTAAATATCATGAATTCTTAAACGAAATGTCATAGTTTTCTCGGAGTTCATCATCGCATGAACACGAGGCCTTCACCCTCGATGACCTCCAATGTTTTGTGCACTAGTGAAAGAGAATAAAATATCGTGGTAAAGGCAGGAGGAAGAAAAAAAAAAGAAAGAAAGAAGAGTCGTCGAGGGGAATAGAGCAGCTCGTGTTAAGGAGACGTGTGTGCGTGCGTGTATAATTGCGGTGCTGAAGAGGAAGAGAAACGAGATACGGGGAACGGAGATGGAGAGATGTATGCACTTCCAAGGCTTGAATATCGGTAATATTACTACATACTATTTAAAATAGTGTTGCACGCAAAGCAGACGGTGGTGCGCGTGAAATAAGACACTCTATAAGCTTAAAGATACAAGCTGCGCTCGAGATATGTACGGTACTTTGTTTCACTGCACGTTCAGCAATTTGCACTCGTGCATGTGGATGATGTACGTGCATATAATCGCAAAACCGCGTCGATGGCTAAGAGAGAGAATAAGATATATGGGAGATTCCATGAGGACCCGAGTGGCTCTCTTTCTCTCCTTACAATCCCCTTAAACACCTGTATACAGCGCCTTCGATACTTGCGTAAGTATATAAGTACCTGAAATCGTTGCCTTTATATTCGTGCATCATATATAAACACTGTTTAAAAATAGTAACGATGCTTATATCCCAAGAGGAACGTCATATATTCATTTCCATTATTAAGCTCATTTATGCTATTAAACATATTTATATTTAATACACTGGAAAACAATTTTTTTTCGGTGTAACACAAAAGTGGAGGAAAATCGTCGTGAATTGATTGATAAAGATACTTTTTTTTTTTGCATGTTGGAAAAAAGTGAAGGTGGTGATTTTTTTTTGTGGTAAGTTGTAAGATTGGCAATTTTGGTTTGGTTAAAAAGATATCGAATACGTCAGATGATAAAATCGTATGAGCTTTATTTATTCTCTTTAATTTAAAAATTTTTTAAAAATTTTTTACTTTTTTATTGCGACGAAATCTTACACGTGGTGTAATAGAATTTCAGAGTCATATATCCTGGGGTTGTAGCGACTCGAACGTGTTTAGTCTACGGTACTATATATCCTTTCTTCGTAATACATACATATTAGTCATATCGATGTAACATGCACTGCATGGCGTCTTTATTTCCAGTTGATAGCTCAGCCACTTTATGGACTGTGTGTATAAATTGTGGAGGAGGTATAAATTCATAATTGATTGACGTCATGCATAAACATCGAGTATTTTTAATCGCCTGTGCGCTTTCGTTGTTTAGATGTATACGTCGATTCTTTTTTTTCTTCTTCTTCTTTCACGCACAACTTATACTCGAGAGGGAGTTACTCCAGCTCTACCGTTACTCACTTCCGTCATGCCTTCAACGCCTCGCGGAGGGCAATTACAAAAGTTGCAGTATGCGAGGTATACATGGGACATTCCACTTGGTTTGCACCTGGGACTGACCCCTGACCTCTCAGATATCGGCCACAATTTTTCATTTCATCATTCCAACTCCAAAAACAGCTCGATATTTTTTCAGATTTTTTAAATTCACATTTCAATAAGTTACGATATTTTTTTTCAAAATATTCTTAGCCCGAATTTAAGCTTTTATTGAAGAATAAAAAAATAAAAATAAATCTTCCCTCGAATCTGAAAAAATTTTTAGAATGATTGTGGATAATAATAATAGCATTTTTATTTATTTATATTGTGAATTGAGGGGAAGAGTTATAAAAAAACGTAAATTTTTCAAACTCTGAATTTAATTTATTGATTTTTCGTATTTATTTAAAATTATTTCACTTCGGAAAAAAAAACCGGAAATTGAATTGAACGAATGAATTTGGCGAGTGCGAGCGCAAGGAAAATACCTCCCGCTGTGTGTTCCACTCACTATTGCAAACGTGGTGTCCTGCAATGAGGCTGCGCCTTACGAGCCGCCAAGAGAATCGTGCACGCACGTCTCGGAGCGTGTAACGAGCATTTTCCACCTAATATTTCGCGCGGAGCTTTGACCGCTCGGGCCTTAGGCGATCAATATAGTCGGTGATCGAATCATTGGGCCTCGCTATATTTTTTGAGCGGATACCCACGACGGGGATTATTATCGAGTTGATGTGAACGACTTGCCTATGCAAATTACCCGTCACGTGTGCGAATAATAACGTACCTGCAATCCCACTTGCGTATAAGAATATTTAAATTCCTAATCACAGAAAAATAATCACGTACATACTTCATTCATGTTTATGTACATGAAAATGAATTTTCAAAAATGAAATGAACTTAGGAAGATAATTCATGGACTAATTGACTTCAAAGTATTTTTAAAAAAATAAAATATTAAACAAATTCCCCAAATAAAAAAGAAATAATAACTATACTGATAATGCAATATAAAAAATATTAAATATGGCGATATCGCTTATTCGATTATTATGATTATTTAACTGCAACAGTCGCAATTAGTTCAGAAAATCTTGAAACAAGGGAAAAAAAAAACAATCTTACGCGAAAACAAAGAATATTGGTATGAGCCCGAAATTAAATGACTTATCGGAAGGAAAATAGTGGCTTGGTCACGTAGAAGAGAGAATGCGTGCCTAGCTGTCTCCCGCTAGACGCGGAGATCCTTGGAGCCTCGTCTCGTCTCCTCCGCTCGCATTCTCGCAGTCTTTTATGTGATTCTCCGGGATTTCGCGAGAGAATGAGCGAGCATATATAGCGTAATACTGTATATACAGTGCGAGCTCTCGGCGGGCCTCAACGTTTCTCGCAATTTCGGTAGACGCGCTCTAGGACGAGAGATCCTGACGCCGCGAGTTCGCTCAGCGAGCGCCCCGACGGCGAGCGAGAGAGAGAGAGCGAGAGAGACGAGGAGAGCGCGAAGAGCAAAAGGGGTTTTCGTCGGTCAAAGGTAAGGACTGTAAGCGGGTAGTAAACCAAGTTTTATCGTAAAGTCTCGGGCGGTTATTGCCTCGATTCTGCCTCTCGCTCGCTCTGCTTATTCTTACCTCTCCAGCTTCCGTTTTCCCCCCACCCCCTCCTCCCGCGGTCCTCGCATCCTGCTCACCGTGATCCGTCCTTTTTCTCGTAATCCACGTTTCTGCTCGATCCGCACCAGTTCGTGCTTCGACGCCGACGAATACACCACATATCCTTCGACTGCTCTACGAATAGCCTTTACTGTAGTAGCGCACACATCCTATGTGTATAGATGTATTCATACCGCGCGATGTAGTATGAGTTCGTAACTCGGCCCAGGCTCTTTTACGACTCTTACTTTATACACGCGCCTTCTCTCTCTCTCTCTCCTCTCGGACCGAATCTTGCCTCGACTGACGCAAGGTCGTGGACATTCGGTCAACTGGAAGTCACGAGAAATGCACACTGATAGGGACGAGAGCGAAAGAAAATAGCCTCGACTCAAAACAATCTTTCACACATTCACGTATGGCTGTCGGAGAGTCTAGCTTCTCACAGCAATTTTAACCGAAATAAAAAGAGAAACTAAGCTCTACGAGAAATGAAAATTATTCACCAGAGCGAATAGAGTCTCCACTATTTTTTTCCGATTTTTCTTGCTAATTTTCACGAATCTATGACACGAAATGAATAACAACAAAAATTCGTCACATCTTTCGGGTGTGAATATATGTGCAATAACGATAAATTATTTTATACGAATTTGACTTATTTTCAAGTGTACTTTTGCCTAAGATTAGTGCAAAATAATTTGAAATTTTGTATATTAATATACGCTACGCGTGTAATTCGCCATATGGGCGTCTGAGGGTACGTTCATGTGACAAAGAGCGACTCGTCACATCGAAGGCGTGAAGACGGCCTCGAGAATGCATACGCCGACAAGAGTCAACCTTGCAGTTACCTACTCGCGTATGAAAGCGACTGGATGATTCGAGATCTGGAGAAGTTGGATGAAAATTCCGCGATTCGCAAGCGGCCGCGTAGAGTGATACAGTGATAGGTGTGCTAGAGCGTTGTATCTTTGAATGTCGCGTATGTGTGTACGCGCGGGCGATCGAGAAGTGACCAGTCGTCGCTCTCCCGTTCCCTCGTCCGCTGTATATAGCCGGCGAGCTCAACGTTTGGCGCGCAAATCGACGACACATGTATTTTAATAGGCTCATCAACGGGCCAGCGCCCACTCCGAAGAATTTACAAACATACGCGCGCGCCTATACCGAGATAAGTGGAATCGATAATACGAGACCAGTTCTTAGGAAATATATTAGCGGGAATAAACACGGGCTCGCACATTCTCACTTTCGAGTCTCGTACGTACAATGTAAAGCGATAATAATAGAACACAGTGGAGGTCTTAATCCGCTCAAGGCGATTTACCCCCTTTCCTTACCGCCGTTATGATTCTTCATTCTATTTTTATATTTTTCGAGACGGCGATACACTTGTTGGCATTTCGTCGCCGAATCTAAAATTCCTGTAGCTCTCTGCGTATAATCAAAATTATAGGTTTTCCAAGTTTTTTTTTTTTTTTTTTTTTTCTATGATTTTTCGTATCCCTAAGCGAGAAACTCTGCTCGTTTTGTTGATAATTCAAGTCATTCGGGAAGGATAGGTTTCAAAGTTTTTGAAATGATAATGTTGTTATTGTTTTTTGACCTTTCTTGTCTATTCACGTTTCGTCGCCTAGCGACCAACTCCATCAACTGCACGCGCATGCGCCTTGCGTCGCTGCGTTCGACCGTTGGTCATGTGTGGGCGTCTGGCCGTTAGTGTAGTGGGGATTCGGGAATGAATACAACACAACGACGCACGCGGGGTCGAAAGTTACAAAAGGTTCGACTGTATCAAAACTGCTAGGCAGCTAGTGCTGAAATTGTGAAAGAATCTGTGAAAGTGCTCTAAAAGTAAACTAGGCATTTGACTTCGCGAAATTCGAAGCCATTTGTTCGGGAAAAGCGTACGAGAAAAAAAGTGCGAAGGTAACCAGCTTCGAGGCTTTACCGTTCGGCATCATCATTTTCCGCGGTATATCACTGCCTTTTAATGGACCGTCATGGAAATTCAATTTTTTCCTTCTACGAGAGAAAGCTTTTGTTATCCGTAAACAATTGAGGCAATTTAATCGAAGTCTTTTTTTTTTTTCTTTTTTTCTTTTCTACGATTTTGCGTATCTCAACAAACTCTGCTCGTTTTGTTGATAATTAAAGTCATTTGGGAACCATAGGTTTCAAAGTTTTCAAAGTGATAACGTATTTATTGTTTTTTGACCTTTCTTGTTTATTCACGTTTCCTCGCCTAGCGACCAACTCCATCAACTGCGCGCGCATGCGCGTTGCGTCGCTGCGGTGGGGCGATGGTCGTCTGTGAGGGTCTGGCCGTTAGTGTAGTGGGGATTCGGGAGTGAATACAACTTGACAACGCGCGCGGGGTTGAAAGTTACAAGACGTTCGACTGTATCAAAACTGCTCGGCAGCTAGTGCTGAAATTCCGAAAGAATGTGTGAAAGTGCTCTAAAAATGAACACTAGGCTTTTGACTCCGCGAAATTCGAAGCCATTTGTTCGGGACAAGCGTAAAAGAAAGAAAATGCGAAGGTAACCACCCTCGAGGCTTTAACGTTTGGCATCAACATTTTCCGCGGTATATCACTGCTTTTTAATGGACCGTCGTGGCAATACCATTTTTTCTTTCAACGAGAGAAAGCTTTTGTTATCCGTAAACAACTGAGGTAATTTAATCGAAGTTATAGGTTTTCGAAGTGTTTTATTTGTTTGTTTGTTTTTTTTTTCTATGATTTTGCGTGACGCTAAGTGAGAAATTCTGCCCGTTTTGTTGATAATTCAAGTCATTTGGGAAGGATAGGTTTCAAAGTTTTCAAAGTGATAATGTTTTTATTGTTTTTTGACCTTTCTTGTCTATTCACGTTTTCTCGCCTAGCGACTAACTCCATCAACCGCGCGCGCATGCGCGTTGCGTCGCTGCGGTGGGGCGATGGTCGTCTGTGAGCGTCTGGCCGTTAGTGTAGTGGGGATTCGGGAGTGAATACAACTCGACGACGCGCGCGGGGTTGAAAGTTACAAGACGTTCGACTGTATCAAAACTGCTCGGCAGCTAGTGCTGAAATTGTGAAAGAATGTGTGGAAGTGCTCTAAAAGTGAACTAGGCTTTTGACTCCGCGAAATTTGAAGCCACGCCGTTCGGGAGAAGCGTAAAAGAAAAAAAGTGCAGTTAACTGCGAAGGTAACCATCCTCGAGACTTTATCGTTGGGCATAAACATTTTCCGCCGTGTATCACTTCCTTTTAATGGACTGTCGTGGAAATACCATTTTTTCTTTCACCGAGAGAAAGTAAACAATTGAGGCAATTTCATCGCTGCAGTGGGCGTGTCATGTGCGGAGATCAGCAAAAAATGTAAGTTCAGTCCGAAATTTTTATTATTTTTCGTTTGTATTTTTGCGCTTGTAAAATTTCGTCGCATGAATAGCGAAGGAAAAATCTTTCGCGATTATACCTGCGGATCCTTATCAGCAATAGCCTTGTTTACATCTCCCATATACATAATTTTCCACGGCTGCATACTTTCCTTCCAGCTTCTCGTATCATTTGCGGAGGTCGGCAAAAAATGTAAGTCCGAAATTTTAATCATTTTTGTTTTGTATTTTTGCTCCTGTAAAATTTGGTCGCTCGAATACCCCGAAGGAAAACTTGTTCGCGATTACACCTGTAGATCCTTATCAACAACGACCTTGTTTTACATTCCCGATACATCATTTTCCGCGACTGCATACTTTCTTCCCAGCTTCCCACTGACTCCCGCGGCGGGAAAAAACTACGAATTTACAATGTACTGTAATGGACCTGTGGATATGTTTCTTTCCGTCTATATATAGCTCGTGCGGTTTCGCTCGAGATTGCTTTGCACTCGCGTGCATCGCATCGACGAGTGTGTGAGCGTTCGATCGCTGCCGGTTCTTCCAAGACTATACAGTGCAACGTCGACTAAAGCTCGAAAGCTCGAGTCCTTTTTTCAAGCGTTGAACAGTTTGTTTGTTTTTTTGCCAAATTAAATTTTTCCAATTATTGATTTAATAGTTTACCGCGAGTGTTCCTGATCTCTTCTTAAATTAACGAACTGCCGATGGTAATTAAGAAGTAGTTAACATGCGATTTCAGCAAATGCAGCGCAAAGGTCAACAATAATATTGATATTTTACCACATTACTTTTTTTTTGTCACAAAGTATTGAAATTCCAATGGAATTAAATATAAATTAATAACAGCAAAGCATGTTCAATGATTGGCTTTTCCGTTCAGAAAATATTCCGGCACAGATAGCGATCAAGGAGATCGAGAATACGGTGTTTTCCGGAAAATCCGACGTTTTAACTGCTTTTATAAATGGTAAAACCGAGAGAAATTACGGTATATAATAGAGATGGCCCACATCGACCGCCCAATTGGTGATACGTACACGCACATAACATTAAAAACTAAGCAAGTGTTGCTGTTATGGAGCATTAAATTAGCGCCATCTAATTAGTTAAAGTTTCCGGAAGGCTTTTTAATTGCACGTGTTAACAATATTAACGGCAGAGGCAATTTCAGTGTTTCGCGGAGCGAATAGACGCTGTGAAAACTGTTTTCTTTATAAAAATATTTCATGTATTTTAACCGGGTGTGTGAGATCGAACTTGTGAATTCTCAGTTGAAAATAAGTTCTTTGTTTTTTTTTTTATTTCACCCTTCACTAGTCCTACATAATTCATCACAAACTACACACCGTATTACGAATTTTAAGTTACAAATGAAAAAAGTTATAATCCAAAGCCTACAATTTCACTCTGAGCTACGTAGCATAAAAGCCAATGTTAAAAAAAAACATATACCCTAAGTGGCGATAAACTTGAGGGAGTGCATACTGTACAAGCATCGGTGCACCTTCACCGCTCGGAGTTCTTCACCAATCGCACGAGCTCTCCCCCCTTTCCGCTCATTCGCCGTGTGTACGTGGTAGTTGGTATCTCTCGCGAGGGAAACCGGCCCTCGTATTTATTTATCGTTCTTTCTCCGTCTATATCTCTTTGTCGCTCGGTTCAGCTCTCACAGTGCAATACAAAGTAACACTTGTCGGTGGGCTACACGTCGCGCCGGTTGCTCGCAGCGTCTCATGGGCATGTAGTCCACGCGTGCACGAGGTACGTTTACATCGAGAGGAAAATAACGCATGTGTGAGGGGACTCACTCTGCACCACTACTCGCGACGTATATTAAATATATACGGGGAGGTACTAGTAGATCGAGGGACAAGTGTGTTAGCCACCGTCGAAGCTGTGGTCTCGTTCGTGTTTCCTCGCTTTCTGGCTTACAGTAACTTCTTGGCATATGTATACGTATTTCTACAACAAGATACAAAGTATCGTATCCGCCTGCGAGTTTCACCGCGCATTCCTCCTCTATCCCTCGTCTCTCTCTAGCTTGAACGTGGATATTAGCTACTGCAACCAACCGAACTCGGCACTCGCTGTAGATTCTGCACTCTATTCCAAGCCGTTCAGTAACATCGTAAGTTGCTCGAATCGCGATCTCCTCGCGTGCATATATGTAGCGGGGGCATGCATGTGCGTGAATGCATGTTCTCGACGAGCGAGTTTTTTCATTTTCTTCGTGTTGTGCTTTGGGTTTGAGGCTCTCTGTCCGACGCAGCGAGTCAGTTTTGCGTGCATCGGTGGTCGTGTCTGCGGCGTCACTGTTCCATTACCATCGCCAAATACTCTGACCCTCCCGTCCCTCATACCTCCTCCTCCTCCTCTTCCAGCGCATCTCATCGTTCGACTTGGTTGCCTCAACGCCGCCGATCCAGACACGCGGCTCTGTCGTTTTTTTCCCTGTTACTTCTTCTTCTTCTTCTTCTTCTTCTTCTTCTTCGGTTTCTCATTCTGTTTCGTCCTTGCTCGTCACTACTCTATACTCCCCTACCTGAAAGAAGCTCAAGAGAACCGCGCGGCCCGCAATTGCCACCGCTCGACTCGCTCGCCGACTCTCGTACATACATTAGCCGCGCTGCGGCCGTGCACTCACTGTACAAAGTAACAGCGACGGCCGGTCCACGAGATCATCGCGCACTATCCATCATATCGCTCGTAGAAGCCGCTCGCGAGCCCATGCCTCCTCTGCCCGTGCCACATATGCGCCTATATATGTTATTGGACTGTTAAAAATGCTGTGTTAACATTTTACCACACAAAGGTGTATGAAATTTATACGCCAATTACAGTACGTTATTATTCACGTGTAATGAGGATTAACGTACGTGACTGATTTTAATATATTCAGCTTTAAAATGGACTTGCAGAATTTTGTTTATACTCTCGATGCAGTAATACCATATTTGGATATTAGTTATTCGTTATTAATTCATATTTGGAAATTAGTGTTTCGAATTCAGCGCACATTTTGTTGTCTAGTCTCTTGATATCCGCGCAATGAGGAGATTATTGTAATTAACACCAACCCACGCACAATAATAAATACGCTATATTTATTTATGCGAATGTACACAACAATATGCACTTTATTATACGGTTATTTTCTGCTTTGGTTTCTCGTATACTTTTCTGCTGAACCTTTTACTTTTATTACTTCCGTCCATACTTAGCCTCGATTAATCAATGGGAAATGAAAATAAGTAGTTGTAATTTATTACAACTACCACACCAGCTCGAGTCTTATTAGTACAAGTAGTAGCGTACGTCTGTCGGAATACAAAGTAAAATAAGGTTGCGGTGGAAATGGATACGACGCGCTGCACAACAGCGTGTTGAATATTCCTGAAGAAGCTATTTATCTTCGTCAGAGTAACAAGTAGGAATTCGCAGCATAATAACATCCATCAGTTCATACCTCATCGCTATGTACTCACTTTGCAACTACTGTTCGGATCCTCGGATGTCTTACTGACTTTTTACTTGAGAGTGTGGGAGAGTCGTGTACCCGCTACGAAAAGGGAGAGAACTCGTTGGGTTTGTTACTCGAGGAACGTCGATGGTTATGCTTTAAATTGTATCTAGCCGCGGCGTAACACGGTAGTCTCGAAATAGCTTCGAGGCTTATTACGCTCACCTGGATTTGTCTTCAATCCGGCAATGCTTTAGAAATAGGCAGCGAGGTGTAGCTTCACTTATGTATTTATTATCATAATTATATGTTTCGAAGGTGGAAGGATGGAAAAAATAAGATATTAGAGTTAACAGCCGAGACCAGTTATATACATTCTGATGGTGGGACGTTGTATGCATTAGGGTTGGATTATTATATACATACAAATGCGTTCCGCTGATTCGTAGCATTACTGAGACTAATTTTATTTATGTTTTTGCACGACCATTGCCTCAGGCTTCCGGACGTCGCAAACTACATTTTTTTATCCCTTTCTCTTATCGCGGTGTCGAGTTTTCTCACCCGGTGCCGCGACGAGTCACGGACGTTAAGAGACGGCGAGACTTCCCCCACCTCGAATTTTTAAAGCCCTCTTTTTCCCAAACTAATTGGCGGATGAAGCTCAAATTTTGAGGGGATGTGCTCGAGTATGGCAGAAATTGAATCACTTTTTGGCGGATCGAAATTCAAAGCCGTTTGGTCGGGAGAATCGAAAAAGAAAAAAAGTGGGGTTAGGTGCGAGAGAGACAGGGCTACAGGTGCTTTACGATGGACGATTAAATACCGAGCGATGGATTGAGCATAATTGGACTATGTCAATTGTTGGATGTGCTATTGTTTATGGTGGATTACGAAGCGGCGGAGAGAACGAGGAGAAAAACATACAGAAACACTCGATTAGTGTTGACGAGAGTTGAACCCGCATCCCGATTAAAACGATACTCCGTTGCATGATGTGCCCTGTGCCCGAGACGCGGAATCAACCGAAATGGGCGTCTGCCGAGTCTCATGGTCGGGAAGCAATGTAACATACGGGATAATTATCATGAAAATGAAGACATTTTAATCTCAATTTTCACGGCAAGTAAATCTTCAGATAAATTGGGCCTGCTTAATGGTGTGCTGTATTTTGTTAGATCGCTTATCGAGAATCAAGTAATTTCACTTAAGGAGGATGGATCACGTCATTTTTGCGGGAAGGTGTGCGAATTGCTGGGGAGGAGGTGTGTGTGTGTGAGAGAGAGAGAGAGAGAGAGATTTGTGACTCACGATCGCTGGCATTTATTGTTGTAGGATTCGAGCAATTTTGTTTTGACATTTTCTTGGCAACCAAGTAGACTAATAATTCCGGTCTTCGTACAAGTTTTTCTCAAAAACACAAAGTACAATTTCGTTTCGTTTCGAAAGTTTCAAGCGCCGGTATAAAGTTTAAAGTTAATAAATTAATATCTCGATAACCTCGACGATTGACATTTTATTTCGCAGAGAGACATAATTTTTATCAATTGAGTGAAAGTACTTGAATTTTTGTGAGAAAACTGATCGAATAACACGATAGTTTTTTTTTTTTCAACCGGGCTAACATCGTTATTTTCTAGGGCTGATCATATATCATCCGGTGTTCCACTTTGAATACCTGTGCATATTTTCATGTTTGTGACTTCATGTTCAACTTTTTTTCTTAATTCACGCCTGTCGATTGTGATTAATCCTGAATAATTTGATACGTCCTTTACTTTGTTAAAGTGTCTAATTAAAATCATTGAACACGTCTTTCTTAAGAATTATCGTTCGATTCTTTGCTACCGATCGTGTTGTTTTTTTTTTAACTAACGGGCATATACATTACACACAAGTCACGCTGAAATAAAATATAGCACTCTTGATATAATTTATATGGTATTAAATGGTTGAGAGAAACAAAATAATACAAGAAAGTTATTGAAATCATGAAGTATTAACGTCACTTGACGTGCAATTTGCGAAACTCGATGGAAGAGCAACCATTGCTCCCTAGTACTTAATTGGCATACAAAGCAGACGCGACGTTTTACAAGGCGACTGTGAGAAGACCGACCGGTTACACAGTTCGACATAATTGAGGCATTTCGCATCCACTCGGCGACACTGAGAAAATAATTACATAGCATAGCGAAGGTCAAAACCCAATACAGGGGCATTGAAAAACAAAAAAAAAATTAAAATAAAGCCGCTGCAAAGTAGAGTCTTGTACAGTGTTTCTACATACACAATAAACAACAAGAAAGCATACGGGTAATAATCATTGCAATTATTTATTGTCATTTTAAATAACAGCTTATAATTATCTATCAATAGATTTTTAAAAAAAGTGTTTCTACATTAGCATTTACATTATAAAAAGCTGCCACTGCGTTGTCCAATTTTTCCCTCACTCAAAGACAAGCTTCTCAAAATCTGAAAAATGCTTTCCTAACTTTTTGCTTTAAGCTTGCCAAGTGTTTTATTGCAAAAAATCGATAAACGTAAAATTATCCACAATTCAATTTTCCCATTCAACATCTTTCTACAAAAATCACACATATTCTTGAGAAAATAATAATAACCAATACCTAATTTATCAGAAATATTTTAGCAAAATTAAAGGACAGAATTTGACGACCTTGATACTAACCAAGAACTTTGTAAGTACACGCAAATATGTTGTAATTATTTTCACGAAATCCTTTTTTTTCCATATACACTGTGATTAAAAATAACATACATATCTCTTGACATTGATCGTCAAATGGAAATTGCGTGCTCACGCACATTTATATATATATATATATATCATCGAGCCGGCACAATCAACTGCAACAATTATCGCTCCGGCACGTACAGAGTGAAATAGTAATTGATGAAATTTAATCACTGCAATTAAACATTCACTTGAGAGTGACTCGCGGATGACAGTGAATGTATACGTTCCGAGGGCGTTTATCCATTATTGGTTACGTTGCAACAAGTGGCTTCTTCGTCTCACTCTCGCTCCTCTCGTGCGGTGAGATACGACCTCTTGCTGTGCGCAATATATACCAGGGAGAAACTGTGGCAGCCGCACGAGAACTCGACAACAGCGGCAAAAACGTTCGTGTTACCGTCTGCGATCCCGAAGACGCGCTTTTGATCTCGTTCAACTCGGTAGCTATACATATTTTATACGTACAGGTATAGTGTGCGGTCCTCCCGTAACTTATGTCGAGGAAGATATAAGGGAACGAACGCATCTCGTTCCGATGACGCGAGACACGATAACGGGACGTACGAGAACCTACTACTACGTACGGTTGTGATACAAAGGTTGTAGAAAGTTGCGGTAGGCGCTTCAGGAATTCGCGACTAACATTTACGTCCACTGCTTACAGTCTTCTAAATATTTACCTAGTCATTTTACATTACGAGTAAACGTATATTAAGGCGAAATTTAAATCGTTTATTAAAAAATCAAGGTATAAAAAAAAAGTTTCTTCCAAATTTTTAAATAAAAATAAAGTACATACGATAATATGTAATTTTTGCACTTACATATTTCGCCGAAATATTGTATACGTCCAATATATTTTTGGATGTTGCATATTTTTTATTGGGCGGGTCATAATGTGCGCAGTTAAAAAGTGAGGGCTCTAAATAAAAAAATGCAATTGTTACTTTTTTGTAATTGGATTTATTGGTGTAAAAAGGAATATTTTGATATAAGGGTAGATAGTAATTAGATATTTCATCGAATTATTGAAACATGGAATTAAAAAGAGTGATGAGGGTTGATAATAAATATCAAAGTCGGTGAAAATTGCATTGGATATGTTATATTTTTAATATGCGCAGTAAAACACAGTGATGGCTTTAAATAAAAAAATTAAAAAACAGAATTTCGTTTTGTAAGCAAAGGCGTCTCAATTAGGTTACAATAGTTCTGTAACTTTTTTGTAATTGGATTACTTGGCGTGAGAAGGTATATTTTGATATGGGGGTAGATAAGCGTTCAAAGTAATTAGATATTTCATCGAATTATTGGAACATAGAATTAAATAGAGCGATCACGCGGGATAAGGGATGTCAAAGTCGCTGAAAATTGCAGTTAATGCGTAAGTCGACAGGTGGCGGCGAAAACGGAGAGAAAGTCCCGTCCCTCTTGATGCACAATCGTTCTCATACGATCGCTCACAGGTCTTACACCTTGTCGATATTTGAAAGTCAGGTATTTAAGATAATCACCTTAACATTTATCACGGACACTGACATATGTATTTTCAGATGCGAGATATTTATTTTTGTGTCCCTCTAGGCACATTATTTCAATCCCATAATTTAATATCTCACCATTTGAACGAACGTATCGATATTTAATTCATTTATTTCAATTGCAAATTGAAAAGCAATATCTGTACACTTGAATCGCAATTAATTTCAATGTCAATTAAAATTCAGTATATTTTTCGAAACGTTTTATTTTCCAAGGAGGAATTTTCTGCTTTACGGTTTTGAAGAAAAATAAAATAAAATTCGCGGTTATAATATTGTAACCGCGCAAGCTAAAAGTAGGACTTATAATTACAGAGCGGCCACTGTAATAGCGTCAATTATAAAATAAATAAAGATAACCCCTGGCTCGAGTCACTTCGGCCTCGAATCTATCTTTCCGTATTTTCTTTTATATTGCCCCGTTAATAATGCACGCGATAAGATTAAAATCCTTTTACCACCGGCGAAAAAACTCGTCAAATTCTTGAAATTTTATGCCCACACGCCACTACGTATAAATATTTGCAAATAGTGCACGGGCCAATGGCCGAGATAGGTCGAGAGTGCGCGCGGTCGCCTCAAATAAAATAACGTGCAATAAAGGATAATAAAACGCATGCTCAAAATAACTTATGCATTTGGTGCATCAAGATTTCGGTGTTTTGGTATTTATCGTTAATTCAACCCAGCGAAATTGGCCAACCTCTGAATACACACGAAAATTTTTTATTTTACGGTAAAAATCGTCTATTAAGTTACTGAAGCGAATTTTGAAGGATACATACAATCAATATAACACCCGAAATAAGACACGAACATTTTTTATTTTGCGGTGGAAATCGTCTATTAAATTACTAAAGCGAATTTTGTAGGATACATGCAATGAATATAACAACCTAAACGTTATATTGGAAATAACAACGCATTATTTTTCATTCAAACAGCGCCGAGCAAAATTTCGGGAACGTTTCAATGGGAAAAATTGATTTCAAAATTAATTGATTTGAATTAACGATAGAAACTCACAACAGAATTTTGTAGGACACATGCAATGAATATAACACCCGAAACCTTATATTGGAAATGAAAATTCATTATCCTTCATCAATCATTACTGAGCGAAATTTCGGGAACGTTTAAATGGAAAAATTTATTTTCAAATTAATCATCGATGTCACAAGGCAGATAAGACGACGAATGCTCGAGGAACGGGACTCAAGACTTTGAATAACTGTAACCAGTCGACGGTTGCGTTTTCCATTAATCAGCCTGTGGTCAACCTTCCGGTTTGCATGCAGAATATGATGGAAGCATGAATTAAGGTGTACTTGAGGATAGCTCTTGGCTTCGCACGAATTTCCAAGAAATCAGACTTTCAAATTGCAGGGACTTTGAGTTCCAAGGATCCAAGGATAAGCTTAGCCCAATTTCGCTTTTCTTTTGCAAAATCTTCTTTCAAAATTTCAGCTTTATCTGCCTCGTGTTAAAAAAAATACGTAGCTTTGAAAATTTGTAGTCCTTCGAGACCTCGTTGGAATGAGTTTCCATGACGTTACCATTTTGCAGAATCGAGGATCACAGACCCGTAGCCGTGTCTCTCGAAGCAAATGATTTGGGCGGCGGTCGTCAGATAGCGAGCCACCTTCGTGCAAGAGCCCGACAACCTGCTCGGAAGAGAGTCACGTTCTCAATTTTAGGTTGGGAGAAAAAGTTGCAGGATTGAAGGTACACTGGCCGCCTGCACAGCGCAGGCACAAAGTCAGTTCGTAGAACTTATTGACTGGGTTCGAAACGCCAGGAAGAAGAAAAAAAAAAAAAAAAAACACAACAAAAACAACGACAGCGAAAAAGAAAAAAAAAAGAAAAACGAAAGGAGTATTGCAGAACGTACCTGCGTGTACACATATTCTTTTCGCTCTTTCGAACTTGGGCGCATTTGCAAAAATCGAAGGAGGATGAAGAAGAGCAACCGGCAAGAAAAAATAAAGAAAAAAGAAAAAAGAAAAACGACGAAAATAAGGGAAAGATGAGGGAACATACTCACACACGCTCTCATGGATGTACAACGTCGCACTAATGAATGCACAAATAATGAAGTTACCAGTCTTGTCGAGCGGCGCGACGGCTTGTAAGGCTCGCCGAGGATAAGCGGGAAGCGTGCAGGGTGCCGAAGCCAGGAAGAACGAGAGCCCGAGACTCTGAGGCCAGCAGCACTCTCTCGGGCTCGCAAACAGCGAGAGACTCGCTCCGCCGCCAAGACCTAACCACTGGATATAGTACCCGCGGCCCGAGATTCGTGCGAGAAAGATAGCGGCCGCTCTCAGCGAGATATGCCAGCGAGCGGCCAAGGGAACGCAAGAGGAGCGAGACGATCCGAGCCGAGAAAGGGGCACGCGAGAGAGAGAAAGAGAGCGAGGGGGAGAGAGATCGAGCCAAGCCACTCTGTAATTCAATATCTTCGCCGGCGCTTCGAGTCTCGACTGTACACGTTTGTGCAACATTGTAGCTACAATTTGCCCCTTTACTTGTACACTCCCTCGCAAAATCCGCGGAGCGATATAGCGATTGGAAATTTTATCAACCTGCGAGAAGTTCCAGGCCTGAGGTTCGATCTTTGTGTGCCCCGAAGAGAAACGCGAACGACTTTCGTACCTAGAAAAATGAGGATGCTGATAACCAGTCGCTAATTGCGATTTCGTTATTGTAACAGACAAGCGATTGTAACGCAATTTGTAAAGCTGCAGGAACTGCGATAAAATGTCACTCGTTGTGAATTAATGGCAAAGAACATAATTGGTCCGTTGAGTTTCTAATATTTAAAGGAAAGATTTTTTCGTCAAATATTTAAATGTTTACACATTAGTTTATAATCACTAGAGATTATTATTATGAAATCTTGATGATGTAACAAATTTTCCGGGGGGTCGAAAAAGGCCAGTGTTTTTTTTACTGACCTATTCGTAAAGTTGATGGGAATAGATTTATGACAGAATTCGCAACTGGTATCACATCGTCTCATTAAATCTGCGAGCATTTGGTCACACCGATGTCATTGACACAGACGAATGGTTACCTCGGTGGCAGAGTGCAGCGAAGAGAGAGAGAGAGAGAGAGAGAGAGATTGCTACGGAGGATTAGCTGGTCTGAAATGGAAAGACGGTCACCGATTAGGATATTGACCTTATCTTTGAGTTCTTCGGTGTTCCGCAAGAGCTCGGTATACATCTGTAGCCTCTTGTTTGCATTATTCATTCGGATTCCTTACATTTCGCTGCCGGGTTTAGTTCGATCTTGATTCGAAGAGCACATAACAGAACCAAGCACACACGTGTATGCATACAATGTTCGCAGCGATGCATTAAATGTATTGTATCTTCTAGCGACACAATCGTTATGTACCACCGACCGCCACTACATAACCTTTCTTCGAGGATCCAAAGTGGCTTTGGTGTCTCAAGCACGTACCGAGTTCCCGATATTTACCTCGTGGACCTTGCGGTACAGTCGCCATACGTTGTTATGCATAAGGGGTCAACCACATCGTCGAGCTATTTCGAGTTCCCTCATATCTTCCGGCTTCTTCCTTCTACTTCTACCAGTCTACTTGTACGTTGGAGCTTGTGCTCTCTCGATGATGCGAGTAGTTGCTACAATTACTAAAGAGTTGAGAGTAAGGTGAGAGCAAGGTGAGCGCAAAGCGGGCGCAAGATGAGAGCAAGTTGAGAAAAATGTGAGAGTAAGGTGAGAGCACGGTGAGCGCAAAGCGGGCGAAAGGTGAGAGCAAGTTGAGAAAAAGGTGAGATCAGGTTGACGACAGGAAAAAAGATGTTGAATCCAGCAACTTCAAAATTTTCTAACTTCATCAAAATATCTTGAAATGAATACTTGCATATACATGTTGTTTCCAACATTTCATTATTTTTATTATTCCATAATCAAAAGGTTATGTTTCATAATTCTATTCGATTTTTTTTGTTCTCGCTCGACTAGAAAAAATCTAATTCTCTAAACATGATTTTAATGCTTCATCGAATATCGAGGAGAATTATTTGTCATCTGCTTCTTCAATTTATATTAAAATCAGTCGTAGAAAAGTGCCTACGTTAATTATTAACCATGCCCAATGGTTTTGTTTGGGCCTACAATGAAAGTCAACCGATTAGTCAGCTGACAACAGATCGGATCTTTATTATATCTCTGGGAGATATCTGAAAAGCGATGGGTTCGGTAGATTGTTACGAAGTGTGGAAAAGATCGAGAAATCTTTAAAGCGAGAATGAGAAGATATATATATATATATATACATATCGTATATCTTCCGACCCTAAGGACACAGTAGGCTTTAGAGAAGCCCCTTTGTCTCATCGTTCACAGTAAGAAAAAGAGTCCCGTGATCAAAGGTGAACACTCGACAACACTATACCTACACCATTAGACGTGTGCTATATACGTACAGTATAAATCTCGCCTCTGGATATTCGAAAATCCATTAGCAATACAGCAACGTTGGCTATTTGTACATGCTAATAAGTTTCTAGCTCTGTCAGTATCTCTATAACGATATATATATATATATAAACGCAGTGCCTTGGGAGGTTTACCTTTTTTTAAAAACCGTCCATGTCGGAGATCTCTCCTCATTTGCAGTTATTTAAATGACAGAGAACCGATAAATTGTCAATTTTTACAGCAAGATATGAAAAATCGTTGAATCATATTCGATCTTTTTTTTATATTCGAAATGTCGACCATGGCCTTGTAACTCTAAAAAAATTACGCTCACAATTTTCGTTTCTACTAAAAAAAATATGTTGCTAAATTCAGAAATATTGTAAAAGGGGTTGTAAATATTGAAAAAAAAAAAATTCATGCATAATGGTGAATTTTTAAGCCCACTTTTGTTTCGACTGGAAATTCAGATCCTGTTTCCTCTAAACTGTGTTAACAATGTTCGACCGCCATGCCCTAGACAATCGAGGTAATACAGTGCGTGAATATGCTAAGTGGTTCGGAGATGTGTTTTTTTGGATAAGGGCCCGCTTGTGGCATACCAAAATGACGCCCGGACTGAAGCAGGGTCTTTTGCGGTGCGAGGAACGTCGGTCCCCTAATCGCAGCGTTTAGCTTAATTCTGGTGCCTAAAATCTACTATGTTAAAAATGCCACTTAAGATTTATTTTTAGAGCCCTCCCATTACTAACATTTCACTGTGAAAAATATTTTTTATAAATTTCCATTACAAAGTAGACGAAGCCTTTTCTTCTATAGAAATCGATTGATTGAATTTGGTATAAAAATGAGATGTAAAATAATCAATTTTAACTCATCTTATCAAACTTAGAAAATTAACAAATTCAAATTTTAATTTAATAGATGGCGAATAAGATACTATTTGAACCTAGATGGTAATTATATCTATGCTTGGATAGAAGAGATTTTTTTTTTATTGAAAATTACCTTTACTGTGCATTTATTAATGATTACATTTAACTTGCAGACAGAAATTGAGAAATCATGGCTTGAAATATAAACCGTTTCATTGATGTTGCATTGTACGTCATAAGTACGTCTCTTTCCGCCTCGCGAATCGTATATGCCATTCCTGACTTTTACGCGCGTCGATTTAACGACAAATTAATATTGTACCATTCGGTGTATGGATTATTTACGAGTGTATAATCGTTTTGTTCATTTACGTATCGAGTCCGCTGATTATTTAGATGTATGTGAGATGCATTTCGACGAATCACCTAGGACATCAACATTCGTTTTTTTCTACTTCAAAATTGTACCAGAATTAACGGCAAATTAATTTTTTTTAAATTATCGCTTAATTCCTTATACCGGAAACGGGTGTATGTTCTAATTTTCGACAAAGCTAAAACATCCGGAATTGAACAAATATTAATTATACGGACCACTGAAAAATCAAATGTCTGTCGGCTTTATTAATTAGCTGGGCGATTAAAAAAAAATTCCGCGTTTAAGGTAAGACGAGGAAAATAAAAGGTAGGGCCTCGTGATGTTTGGTTGGCGTGGCTGCGTTGAAGGATGTAGTTCCATGGCTCGTGTCATGTTGTAGTAGCCCATCACAATGAATATAAAATGAATGTGCACTACGCCTTGGGCGATGAATGATTAATGAGTGTCTCCACGTTGCGTAGCAGCATATATACAAGCACCGTCTATATATGATATTGCAGTGGATCAGGTCAGAAATTTTATTAAAATCAATGTGCCATGAAAGTAACTGTTTTCAGTATGATTACAGTTTACGCGATATGATATATTGCATGAATGTAGCGTTCTCCACTTGAGATTGCTAATTCGCATCTGCATATTAATGTATCTATGGCTATATACATGGAGCAATCCGGACCAATTTGACCTGGAACTGAGCCTCGACCTCGCAGATGTGCTCGGTGATTTTTTATGTTATTATTTCAGCTCTAAAAGAAAAGTCAGAATTTTTATCAGATTTTTTTCGAGTCACTGTTTATTAGAAGAAAAAAACATTTTTGGCCGTGATGTGAAGATTTTTAAAAATCCTTCAATATATATCAATATATAAATAAAGGAAATAACAAATTTGTTGAAAAAGTATTACAAGTGAAACTCGGTTTGGAATTGGCGAAGGGCAAAATTTCAGTAGAGCCAAGCCGAGTTGAATATTATGTATGTATCTATAAAATATAAATATCAGATTAGATCGTGAGTCCGAATGAACTTTGGCGTCACGCGCAACCTTTTTTTTTTTTAGTCAGCGATATGATATATGGAATAATCGTATCGTTCTTCACGTGGAGTTAATAGTTCACACTCGTATATATTTTCCGGATTTCAAAATTAACTCGCCACCGTCGCCGTGTGAAGTACCGTCATCGTAGGCCCAAATCGAATTTTTTGGGCCTACGGTCTCATTTTCTTCCATGGTCCCTATTGGTTCCTCATGGTTTTCCAAGACCCTTATTGGCTCTCACCCTTTTTTTTCTAAGACCTCCATTGGCCGTCTGTAACCTTTTTTTCTAGGACCTCCAATACCCCCATGAAATAAAAATAAGGCCCCCGGGCCTTATTTTCAAAAATTAAAAATGCCCCAAGCTCGGAGTGGCCGGAAGTTGGAAAGTCTCTCATAATTCGGGGTAACTAGATTCCCGAAATATTTATGTAGAAAGTAACTTTCAGGGCCCTTAAATATCAGCTCACAACTCTCCCCGTGAGTCCCACCCCAAAGCCGAATTATTCGAAATATCAAAATTCATCCAACTGTGCAGTCGCAACAAAATTTTTATTACAAAATTGTTGTTTTCCGGTGAATGTCTGTAGACAGAACATCTTTAAACTCTTCCCAGGCAAATTTTATACGATATAACTACGAATATTATGTATGCATCGATAAATATTAGCGCAAATCGCGAGTCCGAATGAACTTTGAATCCACGCGCGAGTTTTGTCGAGTCGAATTTTTCATCGCTCTGGGAAAAATGCACTTTTCCGATGCACTCTTCGACCGACTCGAATCTCATGTCACAAGCCACGAGCGGGACTGTTATTGCAACTGGTCAGTAGTTTCCGTATGTGCATCCAATGCTGTCTGCACGGTTAGTACAACCCGACGGGATATGCAATTGCTGCTGATAATACAGGTCACGACCGTGCACCGAAGTCTCCGTCCGCCTGTGGCTATTGCTGCGCGGTCTGTCACAGTTTCACAGCTTATTTTCGTACCCCCGATGCGTGCGAAAAATCACGTGCCCACTACAAAGTGCAACAATGAATTAGTACGTAATTGTTTCGATCGCTTTGGAATATAAGGGTGAGATAAGAGGCTCGCTAAATATCCCGCATAATAAACAAAACCGAGCAATTAAGATAAGAGACAATCTATATCTGCTGACTGAGATAACTACAGCAGATGCGGATGGTCTGCCGTGCTGCGACAAATCCCAACAACTGATGGAAATAGCCACTGGTCAGCGTGACGCTGCCTGGGTAAACACTAAATATTCATTATCTGCGATTTTACCGTCGGTAAAGCAGAGCAGATATACCGATTGCAGCCACTTCAGTATTGTGTACTTTTCAGTCACTCGATAATAATTCAAATGCAATTGCGATTACAAGAATAAAATTGATTTTCATATTGTAGGTTTAACAAAAGCGCTATCAAGGATATTGACGTTTCTATAAATAGCATTGAAGTGTCGTATGATAGGAATGTTTAAAAATAATAAATTGACCGATGCAATCGGAAAAGATATCGCCACCGCCGGTACAATGACTGCGATCGGTGCAATTGCATACAAAAATGTATAAATGATAAATTACAAAAAATCGTGTCACTCGAGAATTAGTGTCGAAAGTCTCTATCGAAGTCCCTATGCAAAAATGTATGCACAATCTGACTAATTATCGGGTATTTTTCATATTCACAGCTATATTCTATAAAATTATTTATCGGTTTATTAATTTTGTAATTTACATGGTGACATCGTTATCGAATAACTGTTATTTCATTAACAATCGTGTCTTTCGTTCTCGATATATAATTAATTTTTCTTCAGTAAGTTTGCATTTTAAAAATAACGTCGTTTAGAATAGCGTATTGAGAATTTACCAATTGATCTTCCTTCCATAGATACAATTGACTTACCATACAATTGTGTAAACACTCTATCTTACCGACCGGCGTTTCTCGAGTTGTTTCAGCTTCTCATTGCCAGGATCGCCACTGACCAAATAAACTTTGAATTGGCTCGGTCGGTGCGATAGCCTTTCCAGCGGAGCAATAAGTGTCGCAGGTGAACGCGTAATTGAGGGATTCCCCGTCGACGGCGGCCTCATTTACGCGGCGGCGCGGGGCAAGAGGTGCGGGGGATGAGAAGCGCACGACGTACGAGGAGGACCCGTGGGCGGCGAAGATTCGAGCCACTCGAGTGTGAAAATGAGTTCACTGGTCATATTTCCGAGGCGACAGGGCGTTAAAGTGTTGAAATTTCATTAGCAACCCGATGAAGCGTCTCGAGTCGCTTAGCCCCTTAAGGTTTCGCAAACAACGCGTCGAGCGGCTTGGCTCGCTCTCTCGATGAGGGGTCGATGCGTGCCCTTCGGAGCCTCTTGGTCGCCTCTTCGTACCGGCGATATAGTATACGAGCGTTGAGGAGTCACTCGTGTGTACGCGCGCTCTATACTCTGTCGAACGGGGTGGTTTTGCGAGCCGAACCCGCATACCCACCCCTAAGAGGGTTCCCAGTTCTTTGCGTATCCCTCAATTTCTTTGAAGGCCTCGAGGCGAATGCGCGCCTCGAGGAAAAATTAGGTTCTCCTCACAGGCCTTCATAGACACTCTCCGCGTATCAGTTAAGTGGAACAAACGAAATTTCGATAAATTATCAGCTATCAAATAGCTACTTTGGTATTATAATAAATAGTCCTCTTAAGGCAAGTCCGGAGATTTACTCGCGTTATTTCACAGATGAGCATTGACTGGCTTTTTTTTACCGATTATGCACCGATTATGCATCAGACGCTAAAAAGTTCTACATGAAGGCTTTAATTTTAAATTGAATTTCGAATAAATTTAATCATTTGGATCGCAAATATTTTTTGAATTCACATTTTTTCTAGAACTCGCGTTTTTTTTTTTTTTTTTTTTCACAGACACTGGTGATATAAATTTATATATTAGAATCCATGCTCATCTATTTTCTTATGTTACTTTATTCAGGGATATTAGTAAAGGACTATTGATTATAGAATTTTTCTATTTTACCGTAATTTCGCACTGATGCGATCTCATATTGCGAATCAAAAATGTTCTCAAATAAACAATTTAAATAAATAATTTATCACATTTACTCAAAATATTTGACCGTGAAATAGAAAAACTTTCTGCGCGATTAAAAGAATATTTTACCTTTTTCCGTAGTGGGAGTGAGCCATCGACGTTGGGAATAAGAATATTATTGGGAATATGAGAGGAAAACACAATATTCATATCACACATATCGTTGATGTATTTTTTTATTAAGTTTATTTTATATATCGACAACAACACGTCATACATTAGAAAACAGAAGGTTTCTTGAAGCAAACTCGAATGAAAAGTTTTGTGGAACAATCCGAGAGACACTATGTGAGTGTGCCGCGCCATCATCTATGGAGTCGTATATATATAATATTGTGTGTGTTCTTGAGTGTGTATTTAAACCTGTGAGTGTGTTTTTCCGTGATATCTATGGGCATGTGTTTACGGCTGTCCGTGGATACTCTCTTGTGTCTCCTTTCCCTCTTTCTTTTTTTACTCGCTTTCTTTTCTCGTTCACACACGCACTCTCTCTCTCTCTCTCGTTATTTCGTTCAAACTCTCAGCTATCTCGCAATCTCGGTGTAGCACTTTTATTTCTTATGTTGTTGTTATTTTTTTTTTATCGTTTTCCATAATTCCCTGCGTTCATTGTACGGGTTGTGTTCTGGCCGACCACAAACTGACGGACAAATCTCGCAAAATCGAACGTAATATTCACCGAAATGCTGTCGAAAATCGCGGTTTTTGTTATTAGCCTCTGTCGCTGCGTATTGTTTTTTTTTTGTCTATCTCTGAATCGTCAACCTCCCTCTCGCTATTTCGTTCTCTCGCACTTACATTCTCTCACTTTCACGCTCTCTCGCCTAAAATTCCAGGGATCTTGGGGGTATATTTTATCGTGGTAACAAAAACGACAGAAACACGCCGTTCGTCAAATGAATATGTGTAACAAAAAAGAAACATTGTTTGAATAAACAAATAAAAATTATGGTGGAGGATACGCCCCCGTCACTCGGCCCGCAAAGCTCTCATTATTATTATTATTATTATTATTTTGTCCGTACTTAGTTTCCATTGTCATTTACGAAATAGAAACTTGAGTGGGGGTTTTTGTTTAAAAATCCGAACGTCATTTGTCGAGGGCTTTGCGGGGGGAGGGAGGGAAGACTATCTTTCCGGACGAAACGGCTTACTACTCTCTGCAGTGTGAACGTAGAATTTGTTATTATTTTTGTTTTTGTTTTCTGCGGGGCACTTGACGGCCATACGGCGTAGACGATTATTTAAAATTTTATTAAATACTTATATTTGTTTTTGCCTCGTTCGAAAAATTGTCTCTTTCGTATCCTTTCGTTTTTTTTTGTTGTTTTTTCGTTTTTGTTTTTGTTTTTTTTTTGTTGCTACAGTGAGAGAGATAGAGTCGGTCTGTTGTTTTATTAGCTTTTTACACACACCCGCGACGAGCCACTGGCCGTCGAGGCAACTCTCCGTGCCTCCTCTTGCAATTTATGTACAATTTTACAACCTACCGCCGTCGACATATAATTTTTCATATTTTTCATCATTTTTTGTTATTTTTTTCGCCCGCGCCTCTCAAGTACACGAATAGGACCTAGACATCGTTAATTTTTTACACTATACTAACGAAATCTAAACGTTCAATTTTTCATTTTCACCACACTAGGAATAATAAATTTTGCCGTATCGTTAGTATACCTTTATAGAAATATGCTTACAAAAATAGAATTTCGCGAGGCGCGGAAAGTGCGTCGATGCCGGGGCCGTGTGGATTGATATTATTCTTCTCTGCCTAATTATCGTTATTTCTTCCCTTTCTCTCTCTCTCTCTCCAGCTATTAATCTCGGTTACTTTTATATCTCTTTATCTCAGACACGCTCGAGTATCGAAAAATTTGCATAGTAACTTGAAATATTTGTCGCATTATGCGTCTCTCTTTCTCTCTCTCTCTCTCTCTCTCTCTCTCTCTCTCTCGATTGCCAAAAGTCACGTAAAAAACGAGCGAGAACCGTAGAGGTTATTTAGTTATGTTTGTTTTTCTCTTTATACACAATATTTTTCGTCTGACCGTAGGCCGTTGTTCCCACGCAATCAATTTAGCGTGTGATTTTGTTGTTTATCTTTTTAGTAGTTTCTTTTTTTTTTCTCCCGCCCTGTTCTAAAGTGTTTGTTTTTCCTTTTTTTTTTCTTCATTTTTGTTTGTTTACCTCACTTTCTCACCTACACTTTCTTGTCCCTCGCTCTTTCTTTCTCTCTCGCTCTCTCGCTCTGTCTCTCTCTCTCTCTGTCTCTCTGTATATCTCGTTCTTTATAGCCCAAACTTATCTAGATATAATGTGTTCTCGAAAATTGTGTACAACTCATATACCTTCCTTTCGTCGTAGTTTCACCATGTACAATTAATAATTGTCCAATAATCGTCACAATAATTATAATGATACATAGTGATAAAACAATGACAATAATCATCGGTAATATAATAAATATTCGTAGCGATCGCAATGACAATGTGGCTACAATGACAATGACCATGATATCGATCACAATCGCAATAATCATAATACACAATTTTTGTTCTCTTTAATTATAAAGATGTGATTTTTGTTTTTTCTTTTTTTTGTTTTTTCTCGTCGCTCATATGCACAATAACTTCTGTGTGTGTATTTTTTTTTCTTTTTTCTTCTTTTTTGTCTTCTTTTCATTCACGTGCACTCTCACGCGCGCTCCTAAACCGCAGATTAACTTCATCATTTAGACTCGTCATTACAATATTACATTATTAGATTACATTATATCATAATACGCTAGCGTTTATTCAATAAATTTTACATACTTTGATACGCAGTATGATGGTTCCAAAAACGGTTATCGGCCAACCAAATTTTCGTCCACACATCAATAGACCTACGCTCAGTAATCGAAGTAATTTGTACTTGTAGCCATATATTATAAATATTTTTAGTAGTTCGGTCTCTTACTTTTTTCTTTTTTTTTTTTTTCTTCATCTCTACTTTTCTTCCACACTGCCATTATCTTTGCTTGTTCACACACTCTCTCTCTCTCTCTCTCTCGCGCTTTCTCTCTATCGTCCTCGCACGTAATAGTTTCGAGGCCCTACACATTTTTCATTTTTTTGATACGAATATTTAAATATTACTTTACCGCCACACATTTTTAAAACTCCCATAACCGTTCGACCTGTCGAAATCTCTACGACAGCGTTGCGTCCTATCCCCCCATTTTATTTCTCCCGTATCTGTGTATTGTTTTCGCCGTTTTTATTTTTTTATTTTTATTTTTGTCTCTCCACGTTTTTTTCCTCACATTTTACGTTTTTTTCTCTCCATTTTTTTTTCATCGTTTTTTGTATTATTTTTGTTGCGCTTAAACCTTAAATAGTAACGAGACGTCGTTGCCAAAAATATATAAAAACCCAGAAGCGTCTGTTCTCGCCGTTTTTTTTTTGTCTCTCTCATCATCATCGTCTTTTTTTTTTAGTCGTATTTATTTTTGTTCTCGAAATTCGAAACGAGCGTGTGTGGGTGTGTGTGATGTTGTAATACCGTCGAAATTGACATGGGCGCCGGATTTACGGATTGACAGCCGAAGTCGTACATTTTCGTAAGTTTTTTGTGTTTTTTTTTCACTTCCCTTTTTTCCCTCTCTCGATATTATTAGTTATCTTCATTTGTATTTATTTCATTTGCTTGTATCTTCCACGTTCGCGCTTCACATTTCTCGTTCTTCTGGCGGGAGAAAGAGATTGAACAACAAAGAGGAAAGAACCGGCCCTCCCGTTTTTTACATGCTATCACGTTTTATGTGTATATATATGTATATATATCCTGCGCCCGTGAAACTTCGAAGCTCGAATCGAGTGCGAGACGCGGTCACCGGGCGACCGGATCACCCCCTAAAATTTACAATAAATTTTCTGCATTAGCTTCGTTTACCTTTTTTTTTTTCTTCTTCTCCTTCCTCTTATCTTTCGTTATCGCCAGTCTCGCAAGTCACGCATCGTTCACAATCACTCCGTGTAACTCACACACGCGCACAGCTGCCCATCCACATTCGGACGCGCAGCTCCATTCGCATCCGCTGGTTCTTAAAAATTTCTTCTCCACCCCCCCCCCCCCCCCCAACCCTTTTTTGTTTCTCATCTCGCTTATAATAAATCCTTTGTTTTTACAATAATTTCTTTAGAACATCCTAAAACCACGAGAGAAATAGTTTAATTTTTATACACCTAAAGTTACTTGCACCCGTTTTGGACGGGGCCGCCGGTGACCACGTCTTCGTATCGTCTCAACCACTTCATCGCATGTGTGGTCCGATATCGTGTTTCTCTTAAATCCCAAACTCTCACTTGGTATCCCCCATTTTTGTTGTTTCTGTTGTTTATTTGTTTCGTTACATTCGTTTTTTGTTGTCCCCTTAATCATTGTTCCTTGTTTAGTCTCTATAATTACTTTTACTTTGGTTTTTTTTCTCTTTTTTCCCCATTCTTCAGTGTTTCTGTGTTTTTTTTTTTTTTTCATTATTATTATTATTTCGCTCTCATGTGTGTGTGTGTGTGTGTGTGTTCACAACGCTACATTATTAATTCGCCTCTATTGCGCAATTTCCTCGTTACGTTCTTTCGCTCTTTATCGCTGTCTCACTCTCTCGCGCGCCTGGAACCTCATTAATTATCAGCACGAACCTGCAACCCTTATTAAATGTACACTCACTACGCTCTATTGTCTAAGATACAACAACATTACTATACGTATATGGCTCTACAGATGTTCGCTTGCACTGCAACTCAAAATTGTGTCATGATCTCCTCGAGCGATACGTCAAACGCCCTTCTTTTTGCCTCCAGCGACCATCGTAATTGCACCCTCGATTCCATCCTCGCGAGTCCAATGAATTTATCTATTTGCCTCGTCGTCTTCGTCACCGTCACATTTCCAAAATCCCCGGAATACACGCACGTGAGCTTGTCACCCCTTAAACATTTTTTTTTTTTTCATTTCTTTTTTAGGCCTCTTTCTTCGCCCTTCTTTTCGGAAGGGCGATTTCTCCTCGCACTTAAAAAAAAAATTCAATTTTTTTTTTCTCTTCGCTGATGGATAGTTCGTGTGTGCGGGTGTGTGTGTGTGTTTTTTTTTTTGTGATTAAAATTTTCTTCAATGCCCAAGAATAATTCCTAGACGAGGATGCAATTGGCGTGGTTGAGTAGCAACTCGGGGCGCTGACGTCGCGCCGTCGGAGTACGGATTTATTCAAAACTTAGGACTTTCTCGCGGTTCGATTCACCGCCTCGAACTCGCCAGGAAGTTTTAGAGACTCCTACCCGCGTTATGCTTCCGCCGGGATGCCCGCGGGCAACACACGCTGGCCCTTTAACCGCCAGCTCCAATTCTCATGCCGCGAGTAAATCTCAAAGCGTTTATTCCCGGTCGCACGAATAATGCGCTCGAGTTTGAACGACGTTAGTTGCTCGCCTGCCGCGTGATAACCTTTTCATTAGTTTTTTTTTTGTTTTTTGTTTTTTTTTTTTTCGTTTTTTTCGTTCTTTTATTTTATCTTTTTCGTCATCGCCTAATTGGGTTTTTCGTGTTATATGTCTTCGCTAACGGCCGAATAGGTAACTCAGGATGTTAATTTACTCGGGTTCGTAAATCACGAGGTTTTCACTGGTATCTCTTGTGTATTTTTTTTTTTTTTTTCCGAATAGTCTCAAAGCCAATATCAAACGCGTCAACTGAATTGGGTGGCTGGTCGAAAGGGCGTCGTTGGGATTTCGTTGGTTCGTTGATTTTGTTTTTTTTTTTTTTTGACCATCGTAACGAACGCGATATCTCGATCTATCACTTTTATGTCTTTCATATAATCGATTATATCTCGCGTACCGAGAGGCAAATATCTCGTGGTACGAAAATTGGCGTAGCGTTCGCGTTCGTAACGAGGCGCCACAACGCGCGCCGCAATCAACATGAGTCGTGAGCCACCCGGTTTATATTCATTCTCGATCAAGGTGTTGCGAGCGGGCACTCCCCTTCATTGGCATTGATTACTCCATTCAGGTAATAATAACCGTATACAAATATCATTAGGTTTTACATTATCAATATGTTAAATATGTGGCAATTGGTTTATATACGCATTGTCTTGGGAAATGAGAACCAGTCTTATTGCGCCCAGTATAGCGCGTTCGCGCTCAGGCATATTTCTGTAACGTAAAAATATATACATCATCTGTGTCGTATGTATAGTGCTGCTCTGTAACTCAAGATTTTACATCTGTTTAATGCATTGGTATCCTGTACAAAAATTGTTAGCTTACGAGGCTATTGTAGCCTCGGGCCTGTAACCTCAACCCGTTCGTCCCGGAAAGCCCAATTATCGTGACCCGTAAGAATGCCTCGGTTGTTTTTCTTTTCTTTTTTTTTTTCCCCTTCCTTCCTTCCTTCTTTCTCCCCTTTCTCATTCTTCGTCTCATTAAATAACTTTAATCTGTCAATCGCTTGTTGATCAATCGTTCAACCGAGATTCTCCCGAGTCCCGGGGTTTTCGGCGTACGACCGAACGTGCATGTGGCATTATAGCGGAGCTAAAAAACGAAGCGGACCCGCGGGTAGGTCTGGTGTTCTCAAACACGGCAACTAGTCTGTTTGTTTGGTTTATTTTATTTACGTTTTTTTTTTGCTGTTTGTTTTGTTTTGTTTGTTTACTTATTACTGCGGTTTTTTTTTTGTTTTGCTTTTAATATCCGTTTCACATATTACATCTTCCTGGTACCTCGGTGTGTCACGGTAATGTGTGAGCGTTGTATTGTAGCATTCGTCGGTCGCTTTCCACGAACGCTAAGTAAATAGCTATCAAGTGTCTGGGTATATTATGTATACGTGTCTTTCTCCTCCCTCTCCCTCTCTCCCTCTCGTTCTCTCCTTTCTCGTGAGTGTGTCTCGTTTGTCTCGTGTTAATATGTGTGCGTGTCTGTTGTATGTGTAATGTCGGATGTGGAGTGTGTGTGTGTATCTAAAGTGTAATCGGTATTCCGTAGGAGAATGGCGTGTGTAAAGCTGTTGTTAGTGACCAAACGTCTTCTCCAATATTCCTTATCGTCGTCATATATTATCATTAAATATTATTAGCACTATATAATATTATATCGAAAATAACGGATAATACAACACGTAGGGAATCGAGGCTCTCGGGGGGCTTTAGGATCTCAGTTTCCGGTTTGTTTTCTTCTCTTATTCTTCTTCTCATTCGTTTTTAATCATAGCTCGAAGAAATCTGGGCATGTTTATTTTATTTTTATGTTTTTCTTTTTTTTTTTGCGGGATGGGGTCTCAGTTTCGATAGGATTTTATGTGCTAAGTCTTACGGGGATGGGGGGCTTGGGGGTTGCTAGCTGCTACACCAGCAAAGGGGCTTTTCCTCGGGGGGGTCGTGGCCGCGCGGCTTTGGCCAAACGTGAGTTACGCTCCCGTCGCCATATTCCTGACCCAGTAAAACTGACGGGGAGGATTTGGAGAACGTCGGAGAACGACGTGACCCCTGACCCCCGAAGTCTTCGGGGCCCAGGAACCTCGAGCGAGAAGAGACGAACTCACGAGGGGCGCGGACACGAGCGGCCTGTGGAATGAGCGGCGGAGCTAAAGTTACATGGTCTCCCCACACATGTGCGTACAACGTGAACGAAGTGTTTTACAATCTGCCTAAGTGTTTTTTTTTCTTTCTCGTTTCTTTTTCTGCTAGTAGTTTAATTACGTTATCCGGTGAGTTCAATGTCTCCGTTGTTCTCTTCAGCTTCTCAATTTTTTTGCCAAGCGTTCGCTCAATGGGATTGCCAATTGGGGTTGTTTTCCTCGCAATGTCATCGAAGTCTGACTAATTCGGTCCCTACCGGATGTCGAGGTGTTAGATTTTGGATCGTACTACAATCTCTGGCAATTGATTTTTTGGTTTTTTTTTTGGAGATTGCTTTCTAACTCCTACGGGACTTTGTCGACATATCTCTTCCGGATACGTAATTGGGGTGTTGGGGGGTGTTGGAGGATTTTTGCGTTGCATTTGTTGTTTGTTTTTAACTCTTAACTTCCTCTCAATCTTACGGTCTCTCTCTTTCTCTCTCGCTTTCTCGTCTCATATTGCATCAAACTCACTTTGCTTATAGAACGGACTGGCTTGGATACAACTGGTAGAATACAAGTGTTTTTTTTTTTGTTTTACATACGGCTATTATTTCGATATAGGTAGGTAGTTAGTATGTAGTTGTCGACACACAATTCAATTGGTTACTGGGCATTTACTGTTTATACTGTTTACTGCTTGTTTAATTGTTTAATAATTAATAATTGTTAATTGTAGTTTAGTTAGTTAAGCTATTACGTAGCTTCTCATCGATAGTTATGCGGTTAAAAGACTACGCTTGTAATGGGCATTGATCGGCACGATGGTGAAGTATCGATCGCTCCGCGATTCCCCGATTTCAAAATCATCGCGCCTCTTCCTTCCATCCTCTTATCACGGCGTTTCGCGCGCCGAAATCGGGGCTTCGAGGATCGATCGAACAGCGCCAATCCCACCGATCGGGTTGTCTGAATGGGAAGTGGGAGAGACCATAGTACACATATATATTCATTGTAAGTATACTTATCGCATAATAATTGCATTTAATCAATATACGTGTGTTATCGGTGTATAGCAGCGTTCCGAACTCCTTGCCTAAACCAAAAAGTCCTTGTTTTGTGATATTCGCGGTTGGAGATTCATGATTGGAGTGTGTGTGTGTGTGTTTTTGGTTGGTACAAGTGGTAATGTGTAAGTGTAACATCTGCGGATCGTTAAGCTCTTTATTTCTCGCATTTTGATAATCGAAATCTTTGAAAAGCTTGTGGAAAGTCATGGAAGATATTCAGTGAGAGCTTTTTAAGCGGTTTTGCTTTTTTTTCTTTTTTGTTCTTTCTGAGATCCGCAGAATTTGTCGTGTTTTCTTGTTGCGATAACCGGTTGACGGTGATGATTACGGGCGTATTTAAGGGGCAGCGGGCGAGCACCGATCAGGCTTTGGGTGGGCGTTCGGTCTATGTCGGGCCCCTTTGTATAATTTTAGTTATTTTTTTTATTCGTATAAAATCAACACTGAAGGCACATTCTATCGGACGAGTCGGCCCAGTGTGTGCTGTGAGTGAGATTGGGCGCGGGACCCGTTAAACGGGACCTACGGAGAGGTCGCCACTTTCGCCAAGGCTCCCGGGGGCCTTATGCACCCCCGGCCAACGACTGTAGCGGCCACGTCTCACGAATAGCGGCCACGGTAAGCTCACGAGTTCGGGGTTTACGGGAGATCGGATTCCTGGCGGGAAAATGGTACATTTACTTTCTTTTTTTTCTTCGGGATGGGCCTTATGGGAATTTCGAGGATATTTTTTTTTTTTTTTTTTTTTTTTTCATTGTTCTTAACCTCTTGGGTCTCGTGGAGCTTTGTCGCCTCTTTTCATTGACGTGACGCTAACAAGATCGTTTTTCCTTGAGCTGGCGAAGGCGACCGGGCCCCGCGCGAGAAACTGTTACTTCATGTGGCGGTATTTTGATCCGGTTGCCTTCTTCTATTGCGTCGGGTTTTGGGGGTCTGTATCGCATTTTTCGCTTTTTAGTCGAAATGGCTATTTCAAAATTGAGAGCCGGACCGGCGCTCGCGCGTAACTTGCCCAGGAAAAATCAACAATACACGAGATTCGTTTTTCTTTGATTGTGTGAGTGTTTTCTTTCTTTTTTTCAAGGTTATGTGGGTTCAGTGTAGAGTGAATTGTCAACGGCGAACATCGAACGGTCGACACGATATCCAGGCTTTCGTTGTCCCGAACTTGTCATCGAGAATCCGAAACGCACATATTGGGTCTCTCATTTCCGGTCTGTCTGACCGGTCTCGGTTAACGGACTATTTCGGACAACTTAAAACCAGTTCGCTAGAAACGTTTGCTCGAGATCAACCCGGGAAGTCGTCGGAATTGTTCTCGTCGTGCTGCAATTGTGTACAATGGTAATGGCAAGCGCCTCGTCCGTGGTGGACGGTGATTGCGCGTTCGGTTAAAATTTACAAAATCAATAAGCGTCGATAAAACTTAGCGTCAATCCTCGTGACGACCGTAGATTCGGAAATTCGAGCTGTCCGTCGATTCTCGTGACGCGTCGGGACGTACGACCGTCGATTTTCGAGCGTTTTTCTTTTTGTTTCAAGGAAATTCGTGTGGGATATCTGCGTTTATCGTGTTTCCGTGTAGCGTTTGTAAGTGTTTTGGGAGTCATGTGCGCGAGTTTTCGTTAGTTTTTTTTTTTCCAAACTAAATTTCGTCTTCTTCTCCTTCGTTTTTTTTTTCGGTATCGGAATCGAACGTCGATCAATAATCTAAGCGACACGTTTTGTCGGGGCGTCTCATTCTCGTTTATTCGGAGAGAGTAATTTTGTCGGAGAGGGAAACATCGTCGGCTGATTGGAGGAATGCAAGAAATCGTCAGCGTTTGTGCGGAAAAAAAAAAAAAAAATACAAAAAACGCTGTTCCTCGTTCAGCAGCTTTGACAACCAACTAATCAGCTCACATTTGATTGAAAGAAAATATTAATACCGCCTGTTCCCTATAGTAGTGTCCTTCCACCCTCTGACAAACGGCAAACTAACAGTCGGGTGTAGAATTTACGTTTTTCATTTGTTCTCGTTGTTTTTTTTTTTTTTTTCGCGATTTAGCAAAACGCTCGTCTGATCAATTGTTGTTAATTCGAGCGAATAATGAGCCAAATAAACGACACTGGGAAACCTCGGGAAAAAAGTGCATCGTGAGGTCGAGGTCGGCCGATTAAAATCGCGAGAACTCGTTAACAATAGTCCAATTTCGCAACTTGTTTCGGGTGAACGCACGGCTCGCGTAATTGGCCGACCTTCTCGTCAACTAATCGTAACTTACTTAATCAATTATTCAAGAAAACATTGGTTAATATCGGCTATTGCGGAGAGGGCGCTCGTGCGCGGCCAATCGCCGCCCCGACGTTATCATTAAAAATGCGAGATTAAGACAAAATTAGCTAGCTAAATGTAAAACTTAAACTCAACAGTAAAACGGGCAACGGACACCGGGGAAGAGGTCGACGCGAGGCTCCCGTTTATTAATTGTTATACCTTTTATTTTCGTCTCCACTCGTTAATAACTATACTGGCTGCGATATCTTAAGAGTCTCGGCGTGTGACGGCGTCCGGTGTCACTTGAAAAAACGTGTGACAAAGAGGCTATGGAAAATCCTTATTTCCTCCGATATATTTTCCAACGTTTATTACAGGCGTGTCATCGTCACCCGGACATCATGAAATCATTATCTCGCCACCTCTGACGAGAATCGATAATTCAACGAAAAACCGAATCCTCTATGAACAACTGTCCTTAAAAATATTGCAATTGTCTGGTGCGTGACAATTATGATCTGCAATGACAAATTTCTCAAACGTAAAACCAGTTTTAGGCCGAATATATTGTTAAGTTCATGGAAGAGTTGCTGCTTCGAGTTGCTGGCGGTTCAATTTTTCAAAATGAAAACCAGTTCTCGAAAAATTGTGTGTTGCTCAGTTGTTCACAGAGAAGCGGTTTTCGTGGGTTCATCAATTTTTCTTTTTTCTTTTTTGTCACTTCATTCCGCAAGGTTGACAAAAATTCTCTCTTGACCCGAAGACGATTCGAAATAATGATTTTTTTTTTTTTTTTTTTTTCACGATTTTCGAAAAACACCTCAATCGTTAACACGAGGAATTTAGCTTTTTCGTTTCGCGATCAATTGACACATTCCAATAGTGAATGCGGAATGGATATCGACTGGTGTACGATGACACAAGGGATTAGTCGTTGGCAACGATCAAGGTCCAAGTTATTATCGCGCATTTAAGGGGCTTTCGCGAAGGGGGTTCTTGTTTAGTGTGGGCGATTACGTTTAGTGAGGTGTTGGGGGGCAGGGGGTGGGGCAGGGGGTTTGCTCAACGGATAGCATAGAGTTCCAAACGCTTTCTGGTCTACAGACATTCAATATTAAACAGATCAATCAACTATGTCGTCGTATTATACCACTAGGATAGTTGATAAGTATATCAATAATATAATCATATCATTATTATAATTAATGCTGCTTGCTTGTGTTATTTCAGTGTGTATTTTTTGTTTGTTGTTGTTTTTTTTTTCTTCTCTTTTCGTGTAAGTTTGTATGAGTGCCTCGGGGAACGTGTCTGTTGGCTCTTGTATTATTTGTTTTTGTTAATAATAATAATAATAATAATAGTAATCATCATCATCATAACGCGTTCACTCATATGTCGGCGGCCTCGTGTATATTCTCGTTAAACCTAAATCCTTACTTATTATCTAAACGTATAAATGATGGGTAAGAAACTACCGCGCTTCGCCAAAGAATGTCGTTTCCACACCGGGACTAATATGTTCGTTTTTTCTTCCTCTTTTTTTTTTCTTTTTTTTCGTGTGTGTTTTGGGTAAAATGTTTCGTGCGTATATCTCGCTTCAGTCTCCGACTGTATTTCCTTTTGTTTCACTTACGAAGATGAGCTAATCGAGAGATTTGCGTCGTTCTCTGCGACTGTTATTTTTCATCAAGTGTGTATGTGTGTGTGGGTGTGTGTGTGTTATTCAATAAATTGATATCAATTAGCGTTTCAATTACTTTTGATATACCGTATAGTGTGTTTATAATGGTATATACCGCGACGAGAGTCGTCGAGGAGGAAACGAAGAAAAAGAAGAAGATGTCAGCGAGTTAGCTGCCGATCGGATCGAGGAGTGCATCGATCTTGGCGCAGCTATCAAAATACGCGCTCTCGAACCCGGATTCATAAACTAAACTGTGTTTGATTGGCGTTTGTTTTTTCTTTTTTTTAGTTGTACCGGCACGGAATCTCCACGCGTTCGGGAAGTGGATGGTTTTTTAGCCGCCATGATACCCGGCGTCTTGAACGGTTCATATCTCATATCGCATTCTCGCACGTAAATCGTTACATCGTTTAATCGCATCGTTAATCCTAAGCCGTATCAATTAGTCAATTAATAGTTAGGTATAATTTAATTAATCAATAATCTTAACTCTTAAACGTTAATTATATTATTGTTAGGTAGGTTTATAGTTTTCTTATTAGGTTCTTTTACGGTAACACGTACGGATTGGAAGCAAACCTTTTCAGGAGATTATTATTTTTTCTCTCTCTCTCTCTTTCTCTCTTTTTTTTTTGTTCAACGGGATTTGTCAGGATGGTTTTGGTTTTTTTTTTTTACTTGGGAAGGGCGGGTTTTTGGGGGGCGGGGGTTCAAGGGTCAATTTCGTCGTTGGTGTTTTGTTAGTTTGACAATTGTCATCGAGGACTCCGAGGATCGGGATACGAGGACTTCGAGTTGTGGTTCTTTCGATGGTGGATCACTTGGGTGCGGGCTGGATGCGGGTACAATTGGAAATCTTATTTTCTTTTCGTTTTTTTTCTTCTTTTTTGCTTTTTGTGTTTTGTTTCATTGGAACTTTGGTTACTTGATTAATGTCCCGCGCGAAAATCTGCGAAAATCAGGAAATCGATTGGCGGATTCCCTCAACTTTTTATTATTACTTTTTCAACCGTTTTTATTACCGATTACGTCAGTGTGATTATTTTTTATTTTATTTTATTTTTTTTTGCCTTTTGGTTTACCTTAATTCATTCTCATTTATTTTAGTGTAGTTTGCAAGAAAGAAAAAAAAAAAAAAACGAAAAACGTCTGTTATCAATCAACTGATTATTACGTGTATCTGCGTTTCACTCTTAATCGCTGTCTACATCTCCCTATTGCGTTTTTAATCCCCTTTCTCTCCCATCATTTCTCACGGTCAATCTTTCGCTCGCTCTCTCTCGCACTCGCACTCTCAATCACTTCTGTCCTCCTTGTTTATTATTACTATTATTATGTAAATACCGTTGGGTGCGTACAATTATTTCGACAATGATTTGCAAGTGAATTATCGTTTGGTTTGCGTTTCCATTATTTATTAATATTGATCGTTCTGTGGCATATTTAGTATATATCGTGGAGTCGGATGTGGCCACGCATGGGCCAGCGACGATATCTCGCCTGAATCGAGGCTCGCTCGCCAATCTCGTATATACTCGTTTGCTTCAACCCTTTTTTCCCTCGTCTTCATCTCTCTCGTATAGTCGGCTTTTTTTATTTCTTGGATATCGTCACGGTATCGGTTACAATGAAAATCATCGACCTGCCTCATGTCCTTCTCATTAATTCCCACGTTGTCGAGATTTTTAGGCTCTCAACCAATAATTCCTCTCTTTCCATTTTGAGGGGTCAGGTCGAATGGTTTTTTTTTTATAGCGATGGTCACGTTCAACACAGTGCGTTACAGTTAATATTCATTACACCGCGTTCTCTGGATTAGTCTTGATTCGGATCGGTAACTTCTGGATTCTCATTGCGTAATACCCATTATTATCGTATATTGTTTTGTTACATCAGTATAGTATTATTATTATTAATATTGCGTTATAGTGTCCGGTATATTGTGTCGGTACTGCGGTTGGTAAACTGTCGGATCAGGCTCGGGTGGCATGCGGATCGTTGTGTGTCATTGATGATGTGGTTTTTTTCATTTTTTCATTTTTCTGTTTGTTGTATTTATTAAAAACTGTTGTTTCTCAAACTCTGCATTTTGGGGGTGGGGCACATTGAACGTGTTTCGAGAAGTGGAATGACTCTGGTTTATATTTTTATTTTTTTGCGGGATTAATACGTGCGCGCACGTTTACATACACGTACATATGTCAAGGTCCATCAGCCATCAGTATTTCCAACTCTCTGTATCGTTGTTGCTGCTGTTATTTTCTTGATAACAGTTGTTGTTGTTGTTGTTATTATCGTTATTGTTAATCTGATGTGTGAAAGCGCGCGCGCGCGTCGTAACGAACGTCGACCGTAATGCGACCTCGTGGGTTAGACGTCGCCGTATCGCCGTAATTTTCAAATAACATCATACGCTTGAATATCGCAGGAAGAACAAAAAAAATCGATTACCGAGATGCGCGATTGTGATTGACGACCAGCGAGAGCTGAACGAGCTGGCCCAGACGCGCAGCAACTTCGTGTCCTCGGCGCGGTTGAAAAAAAAACCTCTTTTTTCCCCCTTCAATCAAATTTATTACGAGAGAAAAAAAAAACGTTATTTGGATGTCTAGAAAATTTGTATTCAATAGGCATCCAAATACATTTCGTAGATCGCATAAATTTATTTGAAGAGGATAAAAAACTTTTTTTTTTCAGGCATTTTGTTAGCAATAAAAAAAATGAATTTTAACATCGGCAACTAAAATTGTTCCTCGACGGAAAATTTTTGTTGCGAGACGTTAAAAAAGCCTTTTTTTTTTTGCCTACTGCCACCGCGACTCGATACTTTGATTCAATGTGTATGAGAATTGTAAGAATGTCGTCGTCCTCGTATTTCGTTATTATTATTAAGTTTGTTGTTGCTGTTGTTGTTGTTGTTTATTATTAATTATAAATGATTTTGGATACGCCGATTATTGGTCTTGGACCGTTGGTGGAGTAAACGCATGCGAAAGGAATCTTTTGGCGATCTTCCACGATTTTCGCGGATTTATACGATCTCGCCGAGACTTCCGGTTGACAGGAACTGTGCAATTGCGCGCGCCCGCACTGTTGACTCTCTTTCTCTCTTTCCTCTTGTCACGTTTCTCGCTCTTTCCCGTTATTCTTACATTCTCTCGCGCTTTCTCTCTCTCTCTCGCTCGCTCGCTCTCATTCCTCTTGTATACTGTTCGTCGGTGAAAACACGGCGAGCATCCCTGATCGCGAGGGTGACCCGTCCACTCATCGTCATCTCTTACATGCAGGAAGTGTTTTTCTTTCTTTCTTTCGTTCGTTTCTATACGCGAAAAGAGGCTCTACGGAGTTTTTGTTTGTTTTTTTTTTTTTGCTTTTTGTTTTTCGTGGGGTTTGGATGGACGGCGGGGTCGCGGGTTCATTTTTTGTAATTATTATTATTACTTTTTTCGTCGGGCAGGGTGATTATTGGGACGGGGGTGAGTCGCAGGGGTGGTTGAGACGCGGCGAGTATCGCGAGCAGTTTGTGTCACGTGGCCAAGATATTCAGCGATAAAAACGTTATTTGTCGAGACTAGACCAACTTGCTACATTCCCGAGTCTCAAATTTCGATGGTTCGTTAGGATTCTTCTTGTAAATTTCTTTTTAATTATCATTATGTAATTTTTTTTCTTTTTTTTTTTTTTTGTAAATTTACGTCCATTGATTAATTGCGAGGTTTGGTATTGATTGAGGCCCATTGTACTCGTTGGGTTGCTGGACGACAAGAGAACGTTTTGTCATTTTTATTACACGTGAATGTCAAACTGCGCGCGAGTCTTAAGCCCGTCCCCTGGAAAAGTATATACTAAGGCCGATTTTGGTAAGAATACGTTTTTGATCAACTTTTAATTTTAATGTAAGGCGCAAACGTGAAAACTTGTACTTTTTTCCTTGATGTGTCTTTTTTTTTTTTTTTTTTTGGATTCGGGCCGCATCTACGTGTGTGTGTGTGTGTGTGTGTGTGTATTTGTGTGCGTGTGTAATATGCGCGTTAATCGTGTGTTACTTTGCGAGTTTTTCTCCATTTTCGCGGATTCAGCGCGGTGAAAAAACGAAGATTTCGCAGAATTAGTGTCGATGTGTGTGTTGAAATGCGTGTCAATGTAGATATCGTGTGCTGTCTTATGCGGCGTTTCATCGTAACCTCGGTTATATCAACACCTCCGTGTGTGAGTAAGTCTGTTGTAATCATTTTAGTATCTCTTTCTATTCGTTTTATTTTTCCTTAATATTCGTTTAAAATCCATTTTTCTTTGTTGTGTGTGCCAAAAGCGGAATTTTTGCTTCCCCGTTATCTCTTGTTTTTTTCTTCTTTTTTTTTTTCATCAAAGTTTCAGACTCGTCGTATCTTGACGTCATTTGTCGTTTTTTTTTGTTTGTTTGTTTGTTTTATTTCACATTTTTGCTCGAATCTCTTCATCAATTTGTCTCACGAATCATTTACCTTTTTGTTGTTTTCTTTAATATTATGCCTAACGATAGTTTTTTTTTGTCCCTTTACTCGTCATTTTCGTCTCGTGCGCAACCGAGAATAGCGTTAAATCATAATTTTCATAAGCGAACTCATTAAAAACGCCGGAAAAATCTTTATCAACGGATAATACCGCGTCGATCAAAAGTTTACATACATACATACATATATATTCATTATATGATCAAGTTAGTCAAATATCGTAATGCATCAAAGTAGACAGGTTGTTGCCCAAAGCTCTGTCCCTCAAAATTTCGATCTTCGGTAATACGAAGTGACTCCTTGCAACGATACGACTCTTCAGCAACATTCCAATCGCATTTTTTATCAGTGAGCATTTTTTTATATACATCACTTGTGGCAATACGCTCAGAAAAAATCGCGGTACTGCATTAAATTATAAAGTAACAATTATTCATTTTTAGCCCCTTCAACAATTTTCATAATTACAATAACTATTTGTGTAGTTACCCGAATTATGAAAAAAATTGTACGACCTCCTAAAAATGAATATTCGTCACATTATATTCCCCAATTCGACGATTTTCTCTCAACATAAGTTGTGTATAATAATTGCAACTGAATCCGGTTGTGAATTGTTTGAAAAAAAATTCCTTTTTCTCCCGGTTCACGAGATGCAGTGAACCGGAAACGGTTATTTGTATGTGATTCGCGACGGTAACGATTGCAATCGCGATGTCACTGTAAAATTGGCAGTTTGTCTATCGGTAGACACTATTGTCGGTGATCGGAAAAAAAATGCAATGGCAAAAAATGCGAGCGAAGTTACCAAAGAAAAAGAAAAAAAAAAAAAGTCGTACCATAAGGAGAAACGCCGTATTCGCGGTGGGATAATTGAAAAAGACAGAGCAATGTGCCTAAAAAGTACTCGCCGTTACAATTGGTGTCCCGACTCGGGGCAGTGTTTATACATATACATATACGTATACATATACATATACATATATATATTAGCAACCGATGCCGGAACGCAGAAAAACAATTCCCACAATCTTTACAAGACGTTCCTGCCGACCACGCTCTAAGAAATTTCCCGTCGTGTGCGACGATCTCCTTTCATGTCCCTTAACGATTTTTTTTTTTTTTTTTTCACATTGAAGGTCCTTAAAAATGCCATCAAGTTTCCTGAAAATTTCCTCCACGATTTAAAAATCTCTGCCTCTCGTACGCTTTTGATTATGAAAAATCGAAGATCGTTGGAAGCGTCAGGAAATAATCGGTGGAGTTGCTCGTGGTCGGCGTCCTTGCACCTCATTCCGGAGGGTCTGCGTTATCTCTGAGGACCTAAGACTCAACGCCGCGGCGATCTAGCTCACAACCTCACACATCAACGTAGTAACGGTGCAGCGAATATGAAATATAAGCTGCTGCCGGAACTACCGCTGTTGTTGTATCTGCTTTGCTCGTCGTCGCTGCTCTCGTTCGTAACTAATATCGTTATCCTTAACTCTTACTATTCTCTATTAATATGTACGTATAGCCTAGTCGACTGTTTGTTGAGACGTGTGTCCAAGTATATGCCCGTATAGAATAATGTGGACTCGTTTATCTCTTTCTCACTTTCTCTCGTCTCACGTTTCCATATATTATATCATAAAGCATGATTAATCGATACGTGTGTGCTCCTTCGTCCTGGGATTGTTTTTTTTCTTTTTCATTTTTTTCTTCTTCTTCTTCTTCTCTCTCTTTCTACTTGGCCGATCGGGGTTTTCACGTGAACGACGGATCAGATCTTTCTCATCTCTTCTCTCTCTCTCTCTCTCTCGCTCTCTCGAGTTTTTTTTTTTTTTCACATTTCCATAATATTAATAGAAGTTTTAGCTGGATCTCGATATATATTGAACGTTTATCGCGTCACTTGGACATTGGATAATCGTGTGTGTGTGTTTGTGTGTTAAAAAATGATTTTTTTTTATTTGCCTCATCCTTCATTGACATATGTTAAATGTATCGGTTCTCGCTACTGAGTCGGCCGACGGAGCTTCGTAATTCGATTATTTCTAAATATTCTCGCACTCTCATACAATTTTAATGAAGTTCATCCTTATATTCGCATCAAGTTTCACTCTATATTCTCGCTGTGTATATACGATATCATAATCATTATCATAATCATCATCATAATGCCGAAAGTACTGCCGAAAGTATATGCTTGCGATCGAAAGGAGGGTAGTTCTTCTTCTTCTTCTTCTTCTTCTTCTTCTTTTTTTCTTTATTAAACGTATTAATTTTCATCTTTATCCCTTACACTTAACTGGCCTATAATTTTTCTTCATTTTATTTAATCTCGTCTCTCGTCTCGAGTCTCTCTCTCGCTTTTTTTGTCACATTAATTTATCTCTTATTATTCGTCTTTACAATATATGCGGACCTCCCGGTAGGCAAGGAGGTCGGCTCTCTCTGTATAATTTCTTCATCTTTTTTTTTTTTTTTTTTCATCATCATCATCTTCTTCTCAATCACCACACACACTCTCTTGTTTTTTTTTTTGCAATTGCTCTCACACAGTCAGTCAAAAATCTTTCACTCAATCTCTAGCCCACTTCCGAAAAATGTCCATTCTCTCGTTGAACTCTCATTCGATTATCTTTCACTCGTCTCTCTCTCTCTCTCTCTCTGTGTCATTATCTCCCACGCATTCGTTAAATCGCTCGAATCTTTCACTCTGTCTCCATCTCTTCTAGGATCGATTTGCGCCGAACGTCTCACGCCCGTGGCTCCGAACTCAGTCCGAAAGTCGAAAGCTGGCCGCTGACTTAATAATCAATTCGAAAATTCATTTATTTTTTATATTTTTTTATGGTGGTAGTTAAAGTGAGATCGCGAGATCTTTGGCTTCAACGACGGTCGCATCAAGGACACTTGGCTCCCAACGTATTCCGACACCATTCACATATTATTATTATTATTTTTTTTTTGTTTTTTTTTTCGATTTTTTTTTCTGTTTTTCCCATTATCTCAATATCATCGCACTCTCCCAACCTCCCGAAGTCCCCGTGAACGCTTTCGAATAACCGAGAGAAGAGAATTATTCTATATCACTGTGAAATAATTGACTGGATCAGGGCGGATCGATGATCCTGACGATTTTCCAAATTCGCATTTGTGTTACGTGTGACGAAACGTCAGGCGGACGTTTCAAAGCGGATCTCAGAGGTAGCAATGTGGTGGAGAGCTGGAGTATCGACAGCCTCTCCTCTTGCATACGGACTCGGAATTGATGGGCCGACAAATGAATTTAGTGTGAGTTGCGTTAAACAGGTACAGGGGTATCGACTGTACCTGAATAATAATAATGTAATGCCGTGAGCTGTGCAGCCGGTTGAGCGGAATCGAATGAGGAAAATCGTCCAGACAATGGTTCATCGATAATTCAAGAATTTCGGAGGGCTCCGAAATTGTGATTGTCGTCGGAATAATGATAAATAATTATTTAATTATCGTTGATACGTTTCACGAGGACCGGAGTAGTCGACGATCTCTCCGTGAACGTTGCTGCCGGTAATTTAAGTGAAATAAATATCGTTATCGGTTATTTGCGTTTGAGAGTGATAAAAAGAAAAAAAAAAAAAACACAATTAAATTGTTACTCTTCTCTCGGGACAATCGAAAGGTCCTCGCGTTTCACGCTTCACCTCAACCGCGGCTCAAATCTTCGCGCAAACTTCTTAGGCTCCCGTAACACACACATTTTCATTTTCCGTTTCCCCATCACGTTATGTTTTTTTTTTTTTTTTTTTTCGTTCGTTATTATTTAAAATTTCTTTTTTTTTTTTTTAGTGATTTTGTTGTTGTTGTTTGTTTTTGTCGTTTCTTTAAAGTATATCCTAAACGTTATTTACGCGTTATCGAGATTATCACACAAGAACATATTTTTGTTCACGCGTTATCAACAACCAGTTGGCGTTTACGCACGCGACATTGCGTAAAAACATTTTTAATGTCGCATCACGCGCAATCGTCAGTCATCCATCCAACTCACCACGCTTCGAATCACGCACTCGTTGCACTCACACGATTCCCAAGTGCTAATTCTCTCACTTTCGTTCTCACGTGAAGTCGGCAAGTCGCGCGTTCGATCCCTAATTATTTCTCTCTCTCTCTCTTTTTTTTTTTTGTTTTGTTTCATCTAATCTCTCGCTCACTTTGGTACCTTTTCGCTTTAGTAATTACACTACGAGAATAATAGAAACGAATAATAGAAAAAACGAACAAAGTAACCACGATCTATCGCCTCGCTTGTCCGCCTTCACACGAATTCTCGCAATAATACAATATCCTAAATACGTTCCTAATAGTCGAGGAATTATTCATCAATGAACTTACTCCGATTCTCGTTTTTTATCACGACTTAATCCAAATCTCGATATCAATTATAATCATAATAATCACCGTAATAATTATAGTTTTATCAGTGTGTGTGGGTGTGTGTGTTTGTGTGTGTGTATCATTTGTTTGTTTTTATTAAATTTAAATGTAGATGTCCTCTCGCTCTTTCTCTCTCTCTCTCTCTGTGTGTTACTTTTTCACATTATCATTTAATTAATCGTAATATAATAATTAATAGCTTGCAAGTTTTAACGTTAGATACTATTACTTAATTCTGTTTACTGTGTGGTTTTTTTTTTGTTTACTTACGCGCGAAGGTAAATGTACGTATGCTTATTAACTTTTTTACTCTTTTACTTCATTTCTTAATTCCTCATCATCATCATCATCGTCGTCTTCGTCGTTATCGTCGTCGTGCGTATTCCGCCACCGTCCGCATCCACACAATTGCCGTCACTTAATTCATTATTAATCCGGGCTCTCTTTAATATATATCGTTCGCGCGCGCACACGGATACGGCGAGGTTGGACGATCACTACTACTTAGAACAGAAACGCGCGAGCTTATTTTTATTTTTTTATTTTATTTTTTTTTTCTTCTCCTCCTTCTATCACTCTCGTTTTTTATCTTATTTTTGTTTTTCTTTCTTAACCTTCGTTCTCACCTAAATAGTTAAATAGTTTTGTTTTTGAGGATATCTTCGCCGCGCTGTCTCTCTCTCTCTCATTCATCATCTCTATTCTTTTACATATTTATATAATATTATCGTTATTACCTTAACTCGTTACTCCTCGTCGACAAATTTAGTCTTCGCGCTCTGCGACGCTCTCGTCAATTTTATTACTGTTAATCTCGTTTTTGCCGTTTTTTGTGGTTTTTTTTTATTTCGCTTATTGGGTTTTGTTTTGGTTTTTGTTTTTTCAAGTTTTATTCGCGTTCGTATGCAAGTTTCATCGCCAATACGCACTGTGTGTATGTGTGTTTCCATATTTATGGTGATTTGTGAGTGTCTGTCAACTCCGGGATCGAGTCGTGCTTCCACTTATGTAACACGGGAGGCAGCAGCACGTCTTGGGCGCTTCGGTCAATCGATTCTGTCACTAAAATCGGGTGGCCATTGTTTGATCGTTTTTGAGGTTATTTGTCACGACCGATCACCCATAACAGCGGACACTCGAGTCACGTGTACGCGTGATCGATCATAAGTTACTTTTTCATCGAATTATTCTCATTTCTCTTTTCACATACAAATATAGGTGTTCTTGTTTTAGGATCGTTTCATTGATATTCGATAGCGCGAACGAATTCGCACAATCGATTGGTCGTCGAAACAATAATATCGATAACTTCGATGCCGAAGATGATAACATTTGAGTGTGAACGTCGATTTTTCTCACGCTCCGAGACACGGAGTCTCGATTTTTCGCACTCAAATTGCGGGGAATGTGTCTTAAAGTGAGTTTCGGTAAACGATTATTTCTAAGCATTATTATCGGTGGTTTTTTGCTACACGCGAGAGCGATTGGTCACGGTTTTAGAAGCCGGTGAAGCTTCAACGACGAGTACTGTCGGCGTCCAGGACTATGATATCAAAGCAAAGAGAATTTTGGGTGAGAGAGAATGGCAAAAACGACGCTCTCTTAACCGATCCCCTCCAACAGGTTTTTTGTCAATTTATTTATTTATTTTTTTTTTCAGACATTCATTCAAACATTATAATCGTCGACTGAAAAGGAAATCGTTATTTCACTTGTCGCCCGATTTATCGAAAATTTTGTCGAAAAAAATGTTGAGGCCGAAAGTCAACGATTTAGCGCGGGACATTCGAGGCTCGAGATTTCACAAGATCGGTAATATTAGATCGCAATGCCCTCTGACTCTCGAACGGATCTATAGATCATGTTTTTGATGCATCGAGACGAAATTTCTTTAGACCAAAAAATTAGGCCAGTAATGCCCGAGGAGGATATATCTTATATATTTTATATATATATATATGCATATATATACATTTATGTACAGGTGCAAAAGACTTTCGCGTTAGGCCGAAAGTCGAGCGAAAGTTGCACCCCCGAATAATTTCGTTCGAAAAGCACGTCCCACCGCTTTTTTCTTTTTCTCTCTCTCTAAAAATACTTTCTTTTTGTTTCGCGGGACGCTTAATTTACACCAAGACTGAAAGAGCGTTTTTTCTTTTGACGGGCATTGTGAGATCTTGTGAATAATCAACGAGCCCTCGATAATCCCACCGAGAACCCAAATATTCTTCTCGTTAATTTATCTGAAAGCGATTCGTAGGCCAAAACACGACTGTCGAGAGGGGATGGAACTTTTCGTCGAGTTGCAATTTTTATTAATCTCTCTCTCTCACTCTCGCGAACGATATTCTACGAGTAGATGCCGAATATGCGCGAGTCGAGCTGTCAGGACAGTTTCAAAAAAAAAAATGTTTAAATTAAAAAATAATAATATATATCTATAAAAAAGTAAATTTTTGAATATATTTTGGTGATAAAGGTGTTGTAAAAGAACAAAACAAAAATTCAATGTCTCCTCATTTATTGGCGTGAATAATAAATAAAATAATAATCAATAAATTGATAATTAAAAAATAGTGACTCGTGACTAGGTTAAGACTCACCGCTTGCGAAAACAAAGAAAAAACATATTGTGTGTACTGCTTAGTATTGATAATCCATAATAGTCGCAATTATAATATAATCATAATAATATAGATAATCAATAATTCTAAGGATATGCAGCGCAGCGCTAGCGACGGGACAAAGTGCTGGGTCCTCTTCCTTTGATTTTTCGGGAGGTATAGCGGCAATTTACGCACGTGGAGTTAATAATTTAAAGAAACAAAATGAGATAAGATATAACCGAGGTTTATATGAACGAGGCAATTGCGTGTGATTAAAAATTATAGTATTTTTGGCTCGTTCGTGCGTTAATTAAAATCATAAACTAAATCGGCTCTACACAAACATAGGGTGAGACATGAGAAAATAATATTACAATAAACATAGGAGTAATGTGACATTAGTTGTTACAGGAATAAAAATAATATGATCTTAAGAATGATTATATTAATAAAAATAATCGTACAATAATACAAGACGCATTATAATCGCGTTTAAATATAAGAATAAACGTAAATTATGTTTATCATGAAGAGTTCCTACCACCCAAACAATTATTTATTATTATAATAATAGCCAGGTATTTTAATTTATATTTCGATATCTACAGCGTTAATAATAATACCGGGCGAAAATTATTTCCGGGAACACCTCGAGCAAGGTTTTTCATTTTTTTTTCTTCTTTTTTTTTCGCCCTTACTTTGGGGTGCATACTCGTCTACTTGTAATTTCTCGTGCGCGAATCTATTTTTAATAATAATAATAATAATAATAATAATAATAATAATAATAATAATAACCGGTTGTGGTACAATAAGGAAGTCGATCTATCCGTCAGCCCTCCAAAATTCATCCAGTCGCTTAATTCATTCATTTTAAGACCCTAATATATATATAATATATATTTTCTTCTTCTTCATATAATCTACTTTAAATAGTTATGTACCCGCGCTTAAGCGGCATAACCACAACTCTCTCTGCTTAAATATAGTCACCAAGAACGCCGTCGGTACTTTGTTTCGTCTATTTTCAATTTATCCGTGCAATCGTCATCGTGTGTTGGTTGTTTTTGTTTTTGTTGTTGTTTTATTATTTTTCTCAAATTTCATGCCCCCCTGAAGATAATTTCTCCTGCTGCGAGTGTCTCACTCGGGTCTCACTGCGACTAGCCTAACCACCTAATAATTAACGACCTACGATCTATAACGTTTACCGATACGCAATTTTAGCGTAACGCGTCCTCGACCTCAACGCGCGTATCTTCTTCGTGGTCGTGGCGACCGTTTCGCGCGTTGTTGCAGTTCCCTATCAGTTTCACAACTAGTTATTAAAATCGCGGTCTACGGTTTTTGCAATGCTCTTATTTTCCCCTGCAACTTTATCCCTACGATAATACTCTCTCACATCGATTTTTCTTATTTGGTTCGATAGCACCCACTAGCGGGGTACGAGGCTCGTAAAAAAACACGCGCTATCGCTAGATACTCGTTGACCCACGCGGAGAAAAAATGACTTTGAAAACGAGGGAATAAAAAGCCTTTGGCAACATTCTCGAAGAGCTTTTGCCGAAATTCGTTGATACCCCCGGACAATTGCCAAAGCTTTCCTCGGTGCATTCCTCCCCCGCGATCACGCACTTAATTATCCAACGACTTAACCAACCTTTCCACACCTTTTCAGTTCCTTCCTTTGGATTCTCTCACCTTCGTCATCCTCCTCTCAGTTCCCAATGTCCCTCCTCGGCAAAATTAATTTCGCGTTATACAAAGTCGAACGAATGTCTCTTAAGTCCGCACAAAAATTACTTCTAGGGTCAGTTGTTGTTGGTTTTTCATCTATATACAGTCTTAAATTGAAAATGAGATTACAAAAGGAAAAAAAAAAATGCAAAATATTTCCCGAGTCCGAGGACTTGAGGGAGCTCAGAAAGCAGGTCTCTCTTCAGTCCATTCGCCATGGTCGCTTCTGGTCGCACAGCCTGAATCATCCAGATCGATATTTTACGATGTTTCAGCGTATTTCTCACGTGGATCGCGTGTACATTCGGGCAACGACACACAGCGAAGCGTTTTCTCGATTCGTTTAGTGTCGTTTGTCGGTTAGTTACTGAGAATCGAGGCAGTAGCCTTCCGGTCGTCGACGAAGACTCAAGCGAAAGGATACTCGTCGATGGCTCGTTGAATTTATCGGTAATATCGATCTGGGTTACTCGGAGGTCGGTCGGTTCACTTGGCCTCGACGAATGAAGTGCGGGGATCTGCCGCTCGGGATTAATCTTTGGGCTAATCCTGATGTCGATGAGTTTTCAAAAAAAACCGTTTCATTTATCAAGCAATCAAGAGAACGAGTTTGATGGAATAAATTCAATGAGAAATTATTTAAAAAAAAAAACAAAGCAAACAGAGCCAAAGGCAACAAATTGGTTAAACCACCGAGTTGACTCTCTTCTCTCATGCGTATACGACTCCGCGGTGTCCAATTGAACTCCTTAATCCATCATTCCTCGCTGTCTCTCGCTTATCACCTTCGCATTAGCTAGTTAATGAAATAATGTGTCATTTTTGTCCCCCCGAATAGACCTTAACCTTAACAGGAGACCGTCGATGGTCTCTAAACTGGACGTTCAACGTCGTCAGGTGGAACGAACCTTTTGTGGTTGGACGCTGGTCGATTATCGCCGCTCGCTAATTCGTTCGAGCGCACCGATCATCGTCCTGACAATTTATTATTAATTCTGATATATATTATACTCATATATCAATACGCTCACTTCGTGCCGTCTCGTCGTTGATCCGTCCAGCCGTTGGCTCGCATTCTTCGTCTCTTCTTCTTCTTCTTCTTCGTCTTCTTCTTCTTCTTCATTATCGACCAATTTATTTACTTTTTTTTTTTATTTAACTTTAGTTTTTTTTCGATTGGTCTCACCCCTTCGGCGAGCTGTGGATCCTCCTCTTCGGGTCCGCCGATTTCGGTGAGGTTGGATTCAAGTTTCGTTATTTCTTTTCGTTTCTTCTTCTTCTTCTTGTTCGTGATGCGGCGGATGAATGACCGGACGCACCATGTCTTCTTCCGATTCTCGTTCGCGCGTTGGCGTTGACGCTTTTGTTATGTGCAAGCTTCCGAGTTCCTCTTCGCGCGACGCGTTTCTTCGTCTCGTTTACTTCGAAACTCTCGTGCCTCTCGTACTTGGATATGTTACTAAGGATACCTGGTGCGCTCGCGTCGAACGTCCATCCCGTGGCTTCGAGCGTATCCCGCACGCGGTTCCACGTGCTACCTCGTCGCCGTCGGTACAAAAAAGGTTTAAGCCACGCTTTGATTTAGTGATTCTTCTTCGTGTCCCTCGTCTTCAATTATTCAGTTATTGTTTCTGTTTGAACCGGGCTACCACGCGGAGCAGCAGCGCAGTGCCTGGCCTCGGGTTCACTCGAGTTGCTCGAGAAAATTCGGGCTCTTGAAGTAGTCCGGCACCGAGTCGTCCAGCCTCGAGATCACCTTGTAGATCGACTTCTTCCACGACTGTTCCGTGTCCTTGCCGCCCTGAATCGCCTTGAAGAACTCCTTCAGGGTCTGCTCTACCACGTACCTGAAGTTTCCCGGTACCTGAAGATGGCCAAATAGAAAAGAAAAAAAAAATACACCGGTTAGTTACCAACGTCAAGTCTCTTCATGGTTCTTCCAAACATTCATAAACAACGATTAGCTTGCGACACTTTCTACTGACTCGATTACTTTAACGACTTTACTGCGAAATCACATCGACATATGATCTTCATCAATGGACAAAAATATCCTTGGCGTTTATTGAGACATTTTGTTCGTATGAAATGTTCGATTTATCTCAGGAGAGATAAACTTTGATCAATTGCTCTTCTGATTTGTCAATGATATCAATGGTATGCCTTGAAGTCATGCAAGCCAGCTACTTCCGGCTAAGCTCAATGAATGGTGAGATGTATCAAGGAAAACTTAAACTTAAATACAATCTATTAAAATCATAATTTTCAGCGTGTGCGTGTTTTGTGTATTTGCGCACCTGAGGACCCCATACCTCAATGTGGTTGTTGCGGTTGTAGTGAAGATTGAGAACTCGATATATCTCGGAGTCACCGCCGACCTGGAGGTCATCGGCGTTTTTAACGCCTTCCGACACCGCTTGCCTCGCGTATTTCTCCATTTGGATGTAATAGAATTCCCTGCAACGACAAACAAACAAAAACGGCAAATTAATTACGTGCATACATGGTAAGCGCTATTTTCTTTTTTCGCTTGCAATAAATGTCAACATGCTTCGTCATTAACCACCGATCGTTGGTCTCGAAAGATACACGCAAGTCGTAATTAACGAGGCCACGATAGTTTAACGCGGTTTCGCGTGGTTGTGTGCGGATGGAGTGGAGGGGGTTCGGGGGGAGGGTTCGTAGGTACGTAGTTTCGAGCGCGTTTCCCGGCGCTCTTAGCACTTGACGCCTAGCAAAGAGGCCCCGAAGAAAAAAGTGGTTAGGACGTTAAATAAGGCTCGGGATCTGTCGTTTCGCTTGCAGTCGTAAAGGTTTGTTCACCCGGAAACCAACCGAAAGCCTTGGAGCTTTCGTGTGCCACGTAAGCTAACCGATGAAAGCGAGGAAGCGAGCGCCAGGAAGAAGTCACCGAGCGAGACGCAAGCTCGCACGTGGCGTGCGCCATTTTTCCTTTTTTCTTTTTCTTTTTGTTCAAAGCCCCGGAGACAGAGGCGATTGAAAGGAAAGGAACGTCAAAAAGGCCAGGAAAATAAAATAAACTGTCTACGACGAAGGCCTCCGCGTGCGATGGCTTCACCCCCCATCGCCCAAGAAGACTTCACACGTCTGCCTTAGTGTCTCCCGGTGTGTGGTGCTCAGCTTGTTAGCACCCCTCGCGACGAGCGTCTCTGCACACACGCCACAGACAAGCGCGCCAGTAAAATGCGAATGTCGCCATCGCGGAGCGAGCGATGGAAGGAGTGAGAAAAAAGAGGCTGAAATAAAAAAAAAAAAAAAAGGAGGAGGAGGAAGAAATATCGTGCAGCAAGTTTTATAATGTTTACGTCCGTTAATTAACGCAGTTAGACAAACATAAGTCACTAATTGGCGGGTAATTAGTATAGTGACCTGGGCGAAGTCTTGCCGGGAGGTCCGGGCGCCGCGCGTCGCAATGCTAAAGGGGAGAGTGTCACGAGAGGGTGCAAAGCAAGAGGTGCAGGCCGAGGGTTGGAAGGGGCAAAACGCCGGCAATGAAGTTCCTCCGGCCCCCAGCATCCGGGGGAGGAGAGTTCTTAGCAGGATATACAAAAACGTTGCACATTTGAACATGAAGAGCGAGTGAAATTGGCGGAAATTCCCACATGACAATGTCGACGCCGAGGCTGTGTGAGAAGAAACAACAAACAAACGACAAACAAACAAACAAAAATGCATGAAAAAAAAATAAAGAAAGGGCACGTAAGGTTATGAAGGGCTGAAGAAAAAACGTGCTTTCTGAGGCATATTCTTTTTCCAGCTCCCGGACAAACAAACTGGACGACACAGATAGGAAGTGGATGACTTGGCACACGGTAGAGTGCATCAGAAAGAAAGATGAAAAAAACGAGAGGAAAAAAAAAAGGAACGTAACGAAAAGGAGACAACCAAGCGAATGGAGAACGAAAGAGCTAAAGTATATTCTCTTTTCGTAGCTGCTGCTGCTGCTGCTGCTGCCACTCGTCTTTTCCTCGCCTAGCTTCCTTTCGTTTTTTTTTTTTTCTTCTTTCCTCATCATTGTCTCGCCACCAGGTTCTTCCCTCAGTCCCTCGGGCGCGTTCCTCGCTCTCGCTGTGGCAGATCCGCGGTGGGTGAGAAGAAAATGGGCGCGAGCTCGTAGTGAGAACACACAACCGATCCCGCGGGGCATTCTTCGTCGCGCTCTCAACGACAACGGCTCTTTATGTCCATGGACCAGGACTCATCTTCCTCGCCGGAACCTCTATAGCCAACTCGTATAAGAGCCCAAAGGAAAAGAAGGTCGTTCCACCAGTTCCAACGTGGAGAACAACGGGGCGACGAGAGGAGCGAAGAAAGGAGAAACCCGCGGTGCAATATAAGGTGCTCCGCTGTTGACTTGAATGCAAAACTCTCGGAAGGATGACTGTGCCCAGTCGAGGGATGCAACTCTCGCGGCCGGAGGAGCGAATAAAGAAAAATAAAAAAAAAAAAAAAAACGACAACAACAACCGGGAAAAAGTGTTTTCTCTTCGTGAGATAAAGCTTTGGACCAGCGTTCCTCTCTACGAGAAGTAATTTTTTAAGATTCCTTCGTGCTCCACGAAAATTCCGATTGTTTCGTCGTTCTAAAGTCCAACGAGCCGTCCCCGGACATCGGACAAGTGGCCAGACGTCGAGACGTTGCCGAAGATCGATGCTCTTCAGCAGTGGAAAATATTTCAGTCCGCTGCCAAAAATCGAAGCTATTTTTAAGATGTACACCCCAAAAATGCTACAGTCTGCCCTCCTACATTTTTTTCCCCTGCACATTCGAAATTACGAATCTAAGGATCAAATTTATTATCCCAAGTTGAAATTCCTTCGTCGCTGAGAGACTAAATTACGAATAAGCTCCGCCAGAATGAAATGACTCCTCGCTACGGGTTTCCATGCGTTTTTTTTTTTTTTCCGTTCATCGAATCCTTGATCCGCGTTCATTAATTATTGATGAAAAAAAAAAAGCGCGTATCGACTTCGTCTGGCGATAACGATGCAAAGAATGTCATTGGAAAAGAATCTCGGTGGTTAGCAGCAGGTACATCATCCCCCTCGTGTTACGACGTTCGATGTGGCCATCGATGTTTCTATGACACTCGATCACGCGAAGAGAGTGCACGGGTGTAGAAGGCGCGGGCGAGGAAGCGACCCGCCGGAAGAGATAAAAAAGACGAGAGATGTGGAGGCTCGTCGTCTCGCGTACGTACATACAGTCTATACTATATACCTATACTATTATAGACGCGGAGGCTAACGGTATACGGCTGAAGGGTTGATGCTAACGGGCGCGAGAACGAGTCGAGAGTCATGATCGAAGCACGGGGGCATCAGATATACAAGAGTATATAGAGAGAAAGCGAGAGAGAGAGAGAGAGATGAAGAGAGATGAGCGAGGGAGAGAGAGCATAGCTGAAGGGATGACGATGATCTCGTGTCTCGTCGCTCAACTCGTTTCCATCTATAATTTCTCGCTCGCCCTTATTCCGATCGCAGAGATTCCACCCGTTCCTATATATTCGAGATGCTCTTTCACTAATTAAGACAATTTTCCCCGGTCCTCTTATCGAGCTCCGTTGGATACCGCGCCACACACACACACACACGGAGCTGCCAATCCCGAAGAGAAGGTGCTCTGTACGCTCGGATTCTGACGATAGGCTTAAAAGGGTTACGATATCGCCACAGCGCGAGAGGAGAACTCGCGCGCGCGGCATGAGAAACTCGCGAATAGGCGCGAGAGTGCGAACGTCACCTCGCGACGTGGATGCTCCTCCTTCAGGCCAACAAACCACCCGCTACCACCGCCGACCCTCCACTCGGCGTGTCACCTGCTCCTATAATCCTTACTCAACCACCCATCAACCGCATTCAAACTCGTCGGATCGCCAAGTATAGGAGACCCGCGCAATGTTTCTCTGCCTCCTTCACTTATATCACGTTATATATAGATATGTAGACGAATGTATGGAATGCGAGATTGTAGGTGGAGGAAGTATGTATGGAGACAGTGGCTATGTGTGTATGTGTGTGTGTTTGATATATCTATAGGCGATGCCACTGAGCAACCGTGAGCGAAGTGCCTAATTAAAACAGACACCCGGAGACAGAAACGGGCACGGGGCACGCGAGACAGCAGGAGATATGCGGGCGGATTCGCATAATACCGAGGCGTAAGAGTGCGACGGAGAGAAGGATAGTTCCGTCGACGACAAAAAGCCACCCGAGTGCTAGAATTGCCACTCTTCGATCGCACGAGAAGTGCGAGAAGAGCAGCAACCGTAACACAGCACGCGAGTATAGCGATGCAAAAAAAAAAAAATAACAGAGAGAGAGAGAGAAAAAAAAGAAAATAATAAAAGGAGCGCGAGGTAGGAGCTCAGGGTGAAGCGGAAAAGGAGAGGGTGGTATATGTGTGCGTCAAGGGTGACGAGAAAACCCGACGACAAAATAAAAAGTGAGAGAGTGAGAGAGAGAGAGAGAGAGAGAGGGACCAAGAGGCAGGGCGCGAACCCACCCAGAGTCATTCATTATAGTATTGTATAATTAGGATAATAATAAGCTCTTCAGAGCCTCGGGTGTTCTTACGGACCGCTGAAGCAACAGCGACACAAGCCAACGACTCGCGTATATTTTTACTGTCACTGAGAGAGCGAGAGAGGGAGAGAGAGAGAGAGAGGCGAAAAGGGAGAAGCCTCCAGCAACTTTACGCGATCTCGTGTGTGCTCCGCGGCAACTTCAGCTTCCTCATTCGTATATATACGCTTTCGTCACTCTTGGCCCACGAGGGGGATGATTATTAGCATCTAATAATAACGGCGCCCTACCCGCAGGGTCTTCCAACGAAAATGAATAAAGCCCCGGCGATAAAGAGGCCAAATTTTTTGGATAATGCATCAGGCTTTCTCGAATTATAGCACATTCGCACATTCAAGGATGCAGAAGTTCACTAAATCGCGAAGATTATTCGACGACTTGCCAAAAATGGAGGATTTGTCTCATTAACTTTGTTGCAAATTTACAGATTAATTGCTTCGTTTATTCAATGATTAATGAGACTCGGATTTTGATCAATCTGACCATGAGATGAATCAGTGAAGCAATTTCTAATATAATATGTCAAAAGTATCATCGAGAAAATCGTTGAGCTCACCCTTAATGATAAACCGATTGTTTTCTCAGCTAAGACGACGTGAAACCCGAAGAAGTTAGGGTTCGTCGGATAGACTTTACGACGTCGAATAAATTTGCATTATGTAGCGTTTGCCTTGCGCTATGAGAAATGACGTTGCTCGGGAAGAACCGGTGGTGAGGTGAGGTACAGTGACTAGGCGGCTGTGAGTAAGAGGGTGACTCTCAGGTCGTGCCCGCCTCATTTTGCGCCGTTAACATCGCGTCGCCCTTTCTTTGCACCTACCGCGTAACCCTTGGTGTTCATTCAAGGATAAGCGTTCGAGCTCCTTGAGCCGAGCGCGCGACCCCGAAGAGTCCCCTTTCTTTGACGGTTGTGCCAAGTTTAGTAGACCTTCGACAATGCGCCCAGATCTTACTCTCACTTGCGCAGGCGCGCACACACACACACAAAAAAAAAGAAAAAAGAATAAACATTCTTTCTCAGGCACGAAAAGACCCCGCTTTGACCCTGAAATTGCGACCCCTCGTACGACCGCACGATATAACGGCTCTCGGGGCTTTCTTCAACGAAACTTTCCCACAGTTTCTCAAAGGGGCAAGCCTCGATCTGCGCGGAAGGAAGCAGAAAACGCGGCCGCCAAGAAGGGAAAAGAAAAGAGGCGACAGGAGTCGCGCCAAGATTCGCCAAGTCGCAAAGTCCCTCCCGGCGTGGAAAAGAAAGGGGGCGTCTTTGACAATCCGAGGGGATGGATTCCAGCATCGGATAACTCGCCAAGGAAAATAAGGGTGGAGACTATGGGAAAGAATATTAGCGGGATAACGACAACACTGTCGACTGCTGCAACACCAAAATCCACCCTTCTCCTTCCTTCCCTTTGTACTCGTGAAATACACAGTCCAACGCTCGCTGCATCATTCAGACTCAATTAAGGACAATCGATCACACACTTTCCTCTGATATATCGATAATATATCAATATAACTCAACACCGAAGTCGTGAAACGTAATAGATTATTTTGATTAAAGTAAAATGAAGATCGAAAAAAGAAAATTTCCCAATAAATTAAATTCCTGATGTAATATAACGGCGCAATAATTAGCCCCGAAATCACAAAATGTGAATCGATTCATACGAAATGTTTTGATAATGTCAATATTACAAGTTTGAGGGGAAAAAAAATTTTCTTCCGTTGCAAAATTGAGCCAGGTATCGTGAAAAATATCGGAAACCGTCGCCTCCGTCGCCGAAAGAATCCTGAGGGAGTTGGAGGTGTGAAAGTGCGTATAACGAGGAGCAAGAGAAGAAGTAGGAGGAGGAATATATTAGGTGCGTTTGCGTGTGCTCGGGGTGGGGGGTTGGGGCATAAGACTCGAAGGCACACGACACATACACGGAGAGAGATGCACGAGTACTTGCGTAAATACGCGCCGTGGAGTTTGCGGATGCGTGGTTGCGTGAGCGGCGGTACACAGGACGTGTGCGTAGGGCGGTGGTGCGTTTGCCCGTCAGCGCGTAAGCGTCCGCATTCATGGTACGCGTTAAAAACAAGGTGTCGAGCCGGGCATAGGAGGGCGAGCCCGAGTCTTGATGCTCGCACCCTTCTTAATTAGTAATTAACACTTTAACGCCATCCGAGTCGGGCTCAGCGGCACTCAGACTTGGCGTGTCATCAGAGGTAGCAACAATCGTTCGCCACGGGATCCCGAGGACTCGAAGCAAGCGAGGATCAAGCATTTCCGTTTGTCGGGCGGTCGTAGCGGATGAAAATAACGGCGCCGAGTTCCACGAGAGATATATCAAGCAATTAATATTAAAATTAACATGGCATTTTTAGCGGGCTTCTATTTGCGCGTCAATTACGCTTCGCCGCAAAGGGACGCGTCGTTGCCGGGAGGGCAAAAAAATTCCAGACGGAGGGTGATGACCCTTGGGCGTACAATTTTCCTTCGGAAAAAAAAAACGAGGAACGTCGGAAACGCGCAGATAAATTTTCAAAAATACGCGGGAGGAAAAGAGTCGAGGAGCATCCGGGCGAATCCGTGGGAAACGTCGAAGGGCTAAACGTATAAACTCGTCTCTTGAGACGCGAATCCATTGAGAGGAAAAGCGGAGGGTGTACAAGACTCGATTAATCCTTGGGAGCAACAGTTCTGTGAATACAATGGGAATATGTCCCATGAGAGAAGCGATCGCTCTTTTCGAGAGTCCTCGTGGTAAGAACCCTTTGGGAAAGTGACCGCCCACGATTTTCCCAAGCCTCGAAAATACCCTTCCTCAATCTCTATTATCCTGCATCGAAAAATCATTTCGATGAATTTTTATTTTTTTTTAAAATCAATTTACAGCAAAAACATTAATTCCGATTGATTGATTTTATAATCAGTTGATTAAATTATCCGAAAAACCATGTGATTTCATTATCGTTTTTTCTATTAATTTTTTTTCGTAAAAATGCATGGATGAATCTGCGCTGGTTTCTCACCCCTTGCACCAAAGTTGCCCCGTGGCTAAGCCACGTTTTTTTTCTCTCTCTCTCATCTTTCCATCCAGTTCCTCCCCATGCCTCTCGTCCCCGCACGTACGTCTCCCATTTTGCTTTTCTCCGTCGCGCTCTCTTCTGCAACACGACAGTGTTGAACGAGAGACCTAAGCCTCGGACAATCGTACGCGATCGGCGCACGGCAGATGTGCCGTCGACAATGAAAAGCCTGCGACGGTGGTTCTTTCTCTCCTTCTCTCTTTCTCTCTTGGCGGTGGCTCGTCGCCCCTTCACGTTATAAAGAGGGAGACCGAGAAACATCGAAGGGGGGTTGCTTCGTCAGTCTAGTCGTCGTAGTTGTGTAGGGGGGCCGAGGGGGGACCAAGCTCGAGAATACATAGGGAGACGGCCAGCAGCGTGCAGATCGTAGCCAAAAGTGTGCAGACAAGAGCGCGACGGTAAGAGGAGGGGATGAAAGGGAAGAATATACTGTATGGTGTATATATATATATATATATATATATATATATATAGAGAGAAAGCCTCTTGCAAGGGGGGAAACGCGATTCGAGACCGCGTGCCGCACGCGCCGATCTTACAATGAGCACTTCGCGTGCCCCGTGCGTATACGCACGACCCCCCTTTGCATCTGGCTCTATGCCTTGAAGCCTTCTTTCTCTTTTCCTCCCCTTTCGTGAAGCCAGCGTGGCTGCTGCATGCCTCTTGCGGGCCCCCGAAGAGACGAAAAGGGGGCTACCAGAGAATGCCGGGCTTCTGCCTTCGTATATTATAGTGTAGGTCCATGGATATAGAAGGTGACGTGTGCCCCGACCGTGTGCATTTGCCAAACTCCCCCTGTTGCATCTGTCCGTCACGAGACAAACTTGTATGTTCTTATAGAAGTTTTTTACTACGTGCCCCGCATGGAAAAATTCAAAGGGAAAATCACTTGTATATTTGCATAATCCGTCACTGAATAATTCTTCATTAAAACATAAGGATATCGTAACTGAAAATAGTATTCTAATGAAATTCATGAATTTTAATCTTCGCAATTAATTTTTCCGGATATCCGGGCTCGTATGCTATCCTGTGTCCAATGTTTAATGTCTGTATGCCTGTCTCTCTCGCACCTAACCTCACGCTTTTTCTTTTTCCGGATCTCCCGAACAAACGGCTTTGAGTTTCGACGACTCAATAGGTGAGAGTATTTCTGCCATAATTCCGCACATTCCCTCAAAATTTGGGCCCTTTCTGCCGATTAGTTTGGGAAAAAATTGGATAAAAAATTTCGAGGTGGGGAAAGTGTGACTCCATCTTGAATTCTAAGACGATTGGCTGTCATATTCATCGCAATTCGTTTATTTCTTTGGTCAAGCTTCACTCGCGCACCTTTTTTCAGTGGCGCAGGATTTCGTCGTGTTTTTTTTTCTCGGAGCCTCGGAAGAAGATGCGACCGGCAGCATCTCTGCATATCGTCGAGCGACGAAAGAGCGGTGATGGCGATGACGGCAGAGCAACGATGGCTTCGAGAGGGCTCCCGACAGTACCACGTGAGGGATGAGGCGGTGGGTAGAGGGCAGCTGCTGCTTTGAGCGGTTTCACTCTTCAGTGGTCCCGGACCACCCCACCTCCTTCAGGCCAGTACCGGTCCAACCACCTCAACCACCCCCCGGGCTTCATTTATACGTGCATCGCACGTAACCCCACACTCTCACTTATTGCACCAGCAACATATCCAACAAACTAGTATACCCAGATATACGTACTACCACACGAGCTCCTCCTCCTCCTCCTCCTCCTCCTCCTCCTCCTCCTCCCTCTCCTCACAATATTTCCTCTTGGTCTCCGTGTTTGATCCCTCTCCCCCTCGTACCTCAGTTTCTCAACCCCTTCTGCACATACCCTTCGACTCGGTGCTTTTGCGACGAGCCAGGAGAACCTCCTCCGCGTCGTTCGCGATTCGCGTTCTCTCGTCGTGCACTTCGGCATCGGCCAGGCGTTCCTTTTTTTTTAAATTTTTTATTTTCTTCTTTTTTTCATTCGATCGATTTTGTCGAACGACGTGTGCCTGCACACGACACTGACGAAGCAGACGTCGACGACGCCTACGGCATCGCCACCGATGCAACGAGAAATAGTGTACAGAGGAAAATAGAGGCTGGATGTTTGTGTGCATGTGTGTGTGTGTGTGTGTAAGCTCGAGGTGCATTCGTCGGCGCGCAAAGGGCAGCAGCATCGGTGCACCAGCCGATGACGACGAGCAGCAAGCAACCCCCGGAAAGAGGGAGGAGGTTGGGTGGTCGCTGCTGTCAGAGCAACCAAGGCAAAAGACGAAGAGGCGGAGGAGGTGGAGAACGAGGCACAACGCTGAGCGTCGTCATCGTCGTCGGCGGTGGCGTCGGCGGTGGCGGTAGCGTCGTCGTCGTCGTCATTGTCCTCCTGGTCGCCGATGCACCAGTGGCGCGAGAAACGTGCGGTGGCGACTACGACGACGGGAACGCGGAAGTGGAGCGAGGTTAGGTCGAGCGCGTGATAACTCTACGCTACTCTCGCACTCCACCATCGACGGGACAATAACAATTTCCAATATTTTCTTATTTTATCCGTCAGGCCTTGAAGGGATTAACCACGAAGGAAGAGTAGAAAAAAATGCGCAAGACACATTTTCGAAATATTCCATTCGTAAGACAAAAATTTGGAAGTTTGTTTAATAACCAAACTTTCAATTTCCTCCTCAATAATTCAATTTTTTTTACTCCATTGAGAATCATACTTAAATAATTCCATTCTTTATATTTTTTCGAAAAATCGTTTGGAAATCATTTGACGTTTTTGTTGCTCATAAAAAATGAGCCTCTTTACCTTCTTTTGGATGATTCGACGATTCTCCCGAGTGACTCTCGGGAGGGTTTTTGTCACCGGTTTCTATTATAATGCACTCCGCAGCTTGCCGAGATTTTCTCTCGGCATGGTAACCTTAAATTTTGCACATCTGTTCCTTATGCGTTGGGAAGCGTGTGCGTTGCGGTGCATGCCACGAGATTGGCCCCGTCGTTCCTCTACTGGGACGACAATGAGGCAGTTAAGTCCTCGCGGTTACGGCGACGAGCATCGGCTGAGTACACAGGCTGCTCTGCTCGGGATGCATGTGCGTACAGAGCGAGAGAGAAAGAGAGAGAGATGAATGTAGACTGAGAATACGCGCGAGCGAGACTTTAGTCGTAGGGGGCGAGGGAGAAAAGGAAAAGGGAAAGATAGAGAGGGAGAAAAAGAAGGACCTACCCACACGACGTTCGCAAAAGCTTCGTACGATCATTCCACGTATATAACTCCGTATATATATATATATCAGTATATATATATATATATATATATATATAAAACACACACACGAGCGCGTAGGAGAAGGGTTGCCTAGGTTAGGGACTCGGAAAACATCCTTTGTCGAATGTACCCTACCGGGACCGCTCAGCCGCCCGACAGCAGCTCGTTTAACCCGCTGAGAGAAAAAAAAAAATCAATAATTCTTTGTTGTCAAGTTTACCTCCTGTCATGCCACGCTAAACCACATTACGGTGTGCCCGTCGTCCGAGAGAAATTTATCCCTCAAATGAGAAATCTCGAGGAGCCATTTTTCCCAACGATAAACTGTATTCCACGATTTTACGATACCTAAACCTTTTCCTTCTTTTTTTTTTTTTTCTTTTCTTCGTGATACCTTAAATGTCACAGTCGAATGAAAAAATGTCCTCTCTCTATTTGCTTGTTCTTTTGAATATTTTCCCTCGAAATTCAGATAGAAATTGAATGGCAGGAAAAATTTGAGGGAAATTGCGCCAAGTCGGATATGGAAAGATATATATATATATTTCTTTTCTTTCGCTTAGAGTTCCATGCGCATGGACCTCTCGACTTAGTTGCATACACGATGATTTTCGGTTCGCGAGTTACGAGGACCCGAGAATTTCCGTCTCGCTGCTTTTATCCATATATGAAACATTTATAGAGACGGGCTTATACTTGGGAGTATGTATAGCGTGCACATATGAGTGGGGCCAGAGCGCAAGTACCGTCACACACGCGTTCCCGGAAGACTGGAGTCTCTCGTACTCCTCTCGCGACTCGCAGGGAAACCGAGCGACGTACCCGCCTCGTCCACGCGAATATATCACTTGTCTTCTTAGTCCTCCGTCCTCTTTTCTGTATTCATGGATCTCCTCTCGCTCTCCCGAGAACGTTCTCATGTGTGCGATTTTCTTCTACGCCTTTTTTTCTTTTTTTCTTCCTCTTTTTTCTTTTTCTCTCTTTTTTTTTTTTTTTCATCCACCTCGTCCGCCTCACGTACGCCGCACGTGAATAATCCGAAGTAAAGAATAGAAAAATGAGACGCCGAGCCGACGAGGATTCTCTCTGCCGCGATTTCACAGTCTTATTCATGACTCGCGAGCCAATGCTTCACGGATGCATACACCCCCAACATCCTATCGCTATCTCACTATTTTACTGAGTTATGTCAACGCGACTGAACCCCAAAGAAATTTCAAGACAAAAGCCGAATAAAAACGTATTTTTTCAGCGCTGGCCGCTCTTTAAATTTTTACTTGCCACACTCGAAAAAAATGCACTTTTCTTCGTACTGCATGTCTTGCTATTTCAGATATATCAATTTATGTATTCGATAATATTTGCGACAAGCCAATGCCAATGACAGAACCAGCTGCGATGGTAAATCATTTTTTTACGGCTGGCGCAGCGGCGAATTGAAAATAATACCAGTAATCACTGAGGCTGCTCTCTGTGTCGTCGCAATTGGCTCCCCTAATTTTGTGAGTCGTGGCCCGCACGCGCTTTGGGAAACTCGCCTGCTGCCGGTGGGTCTCTCACAAAAGTTTCACGTTTTCTTTCGCCGGGCGATCTCTCTGGTGGGAAAAAAAGGGGGAAAAAGCATCGTGAGATCATCGCTTACCGGCGATTCGATCTATCGAGAACCGTTACGCGCTTCACGAGGGATGAAAGAAGTTTTTCGGGGCTTCGGGGTGGTGGGGCCCTCGAGGGTAGAGAGACAACGATGAACGCTTTCGAGTCTCAGCGATCCAGTGGGGCAGTAGGTTAGCCAGGGGTGCTAGACCCTCGTCTATCGTTAGGTTACTCTTCAAGTACATATATACATATATATATATATATATGCTGTATAGTATAATAGCGAGTTGTGCGGAAGCTCCCCTCACTTTGCTCTCGTTTTCACCAATAGTAAATAGGATTTGCCGGGCAACTGTCGTCGAGTGACGTTGCAGTTGCGACTGTAAATATTCTTGAGGATTAAGGACGAATTTAGGGTGAGATTCGACGTGTTGCTAAATCGTGCCCTTGAGCTGAAAGACTTTGCACTTTTTTTTCTGTTTTTTTTTTTTTTTTTTTTTTTCACTCGCAGGAAAAATCCCATGAGCTAAAACGACGAGACTATTCATTTAATTTATTTATTTTTTCTCTTCACTTTTAACGCGAGGTTAATCTCCTCCTGCATATATACCATCGACGATGAATTTTCGTCGGCCTACTTGTCGCCCGTATACATCGTAAGATAGTCGCTAACATTCAGTGCAGACTCGGCGGTTGTTACTTCGCTCAAGTTGCCAGTTTGAGGTTTGAGCTCTCGCCGCCCGCATGACAAGTCGAGAACCCGTCGCGACAGTCTCTCTTAACACGAGGGCTACCACTTGGAAGGCAACTTGGGACATATGGGCGATTTACATACGACTACATAACGGTACTTAAGAGAGAGAGGGAGAGGGGAAAGGAGAGATAGCTTTCGAAGTTTGCTGTTATCGTTTTGAGGCTGTATTTATTTTTATGAAACTTGTCGGCGTATTGACAAGAAAAGTCACGAGGCAACGAGTGAATCGCATTGCAAAAAAGAAACAAATGGAAGAAAAATGATGTTATCCAAGTGAGAAATCCAGTGATTTTTTATTGACCTCGAAAGATTCGATCAGCAATTTAATAGTCCACGAGCGCTAATTGGCTTTCGGTGGTAATTGAACGAGATCCTTATTCGTGTTCTTATTTTAATCAAAGGCGTGATGAGAATTGACCGAAATGGCCTCGGACGAAGTCGTTGCCTGGTCTGGAATAAAAACTTGAATGGCGAACTCCTTTTCCAGATATAAACGCCGCGTATTATTTCTATTTTCTTTTTTTTCTTTCTTTTTCATCGTGAATCCGACTCTACTATTTGAGGTATTGGCCACTGGAAGACGAAAAGTTTATCTTGGATCGAGGCCAAATCGAGACCACCAATCCTCTCCCGAGTCTTGCGCCGGTGGAGACATCGAGGAAATCTTTACGGAAGCTATTGCGTCATCGCAGCCGTACGAATAATTCGTAAGATGAGAAATGCACTTTTTATAATTGCTCCAAAAATATTTCGTCATTAGCGACATATTCTCATTTGAAAAAATCAATGAAATCGTAATCAATCATTTTTTTTTTTTATTGGCACTATATTTCAAAATACCATCATTCATCTATTTACCGGGCGCAATTTTGTTTCCCATAAAATAATCTTGTACAACAAATGATCGAGTTTGTAAATTTTATCCCAGATTGTAACTTATTCAAAGGGCAGCGTTTTTTTTTTGGAATGGATTAATCTTTGCCCACATGCCAATTCGAGACGTTGAGCCTGGCGGGCAAAGCTACCGTGAAGCAGAGTTTAAAAATCGGATGTGCACGGAATGAAAAGCTCCGAAGCGCGATGATAAAGAATGGGAGGGGCGGGAGGGGGTGATCGAAACGGGAGAGAGAAAGAAAGCGCGAGAGAGGCAAAGAGCGAGTAATTATATCCAGACTGATTCCGTTTGATCGTGTAGGCTGGCCACCGTCCGACTGTGCATCGCATTCATCCGAGCGTATGGCCTATGGTGTAAAGGACAGATGCAATTTGCCTGATATCGTTTTACTGACAAAAATATCGAATGACGTGACGGTGACGGTGGCGTTGGTGGTGTTTTCCGAGTCCCGTGACAACTGGCTATTCGCCGCCATTTGCTACACTATATATCTATGTAGAATCGAACGCGTGCGCGATTTTTTCCCGTTAGTCCAGACTCTTCAGATCCTTTTTTTTTTTTTCCATACAGGCGGATGAATATTATCAATTGCCAAAAGTTTTGAAAGAGCTCGGTGATAGTTTGACAAGGTCTTTGCTCTGTGTTCCACTCCGAACAGCTTTGAAGTAGTCAGCAATTTAATTAAGTCGCCGTTCTCGATAAATTTGAATGCTAATAGGAGGTCAAGACCACGATTCCTATTTTTCAATCGCCCGAAGATTGAAGCCGAAACATTAGTTTTTTTTTTCGGTACTTCCATTATTAGTGATTTTTTTTTTCCTAAGAATCAAAATTTAATAGACTCAGGTAGACAAAAGAGTGACAATCTTTTCATTTCAAGTTCGTGCGATAATTTTTCTATTACTCCGCATTATTTTTTGCAACAACCTCCTGGATTGCACAGTGAGGAGCTTAGTATGAGTTGGAAAGTGAATTCCATGGATTTTCGTGCTCTGGTATTAGCGACACTAATCAGACAAGTCGCGTCGGGCTCGATAAGCTTGAGGGCCAATAAGAGGTCAAGAACACGATCCGCATTTCTCAATTGGCAAACGACCGGAGATAGAAGCGGAAACGTTGTGTTTTTTTTTGGGTACTTCGTGATTCGCGAATTTTTCTGCGTCTGTACCGAAGAGAGAAAGAAGCTTCGGGGGTGAGATTCGAAAGAGCAAGCGAGGGGCATCAACCAGAGCAGCAGCAGCAGCAGCATCGAATCGCCGGTAACGTCGAAAGAGCGAGCGAAATGAAGAGGAACGAAGACGAAGCGAGGAAGAGGAAATACAGCAGGGGTGAAATGGCGGATGAAGTGGGGAGGTCGCTCGCGGAGTGGACGAGAGGTAATGAAGGTGGAGTGGAGAAGCACGCTCGAGAGGGTTGAAACGAGTGGGAGGGAGACGAGCCAGAGGGAGGCCCAGGGATTTCAAACGAAATCAATTTAGAGTCGCTGTCCAGTCGAACGTTACCCCCGCCCCCTCCCTTCCTCCCTCCTTCCCTCCCCCCTGCCCTCCTCCACCAGCCGGGATAAATGTTGGCCCGAAACACAGTAATTTCACGCCGGCTCTTGCGCCATTCCAATTTGACACTCTCGGCTGTGACACGACCATTCGTTCGTTCGATCGTATAGCAAAAATGAAGAGGGACACGATCGGAGAGAGAGAGAGAGAGAGACAGAAATGCAGAGAATGGTCCAGATGAACAAATCAAGGAACCGCCAACAGGCCTACAACGATCGCGGCAGTAACTACACCAAAAATCCTGGTTATTAATTCCAGCAGCAAGTGAAATCTCGAATGCATTCGAGCGAATCGAATGAAAGAGTCACGTTTTTTAATATCCAAACGCAGCTTCCCAAAATCCTCGCGCTTTTATAATATACAACGAAAGTTTGATTATGACGATAAACGTAACGATTGAATATCAATTTTATCCAAAGTGATTTGATAAAAATTGTAAGACGGAATTTAATCATCGTTCTGACTATTTACGTCACCGGACCATATAATTTGAGGGTTTTCATGTGGAATAACGTGAATTCGAGGTTTTTTCGATGCAGCTCGTATTTGTGAAAGACGATTTTCTGAGGGGAATCAAAGGGAGCGAAGGGGTGAAAAGTGCAGGAGGGAGAAAAAAATTAATCGATGCAACGTCGGCCGGTCGGAATCCCGACGGGTGGGCACAGAGTATCCCTCGGTCAATTTCATTGCCAGACCGTTAGCGCGGCGCGAGGAGAAAGAGAGAAGGAGAGAGAGAGAGAGAGAGAAAATGAAAGAGAGACGCGGAGATTCTCCGGGGAGTCGCGCTGGTCCACACAGCTCCACGGATTCTGCGCGGTAACTTTTTTGATAAACTGTTTTTCGCGTTTTTCGTCGAATGGATGCAAATTAAATCCTCGACGAAGTTGGGAGGCTGCGCTTCTCTGCAGAGCTCGACGCGAGGATGACGTCGACGTGATGCTGCCGCCGCTGCAGCGGAAGAGCTCGGCCTGCCCGCCATCGCGATTACAAAGCCGATTAGGGCGGGACACTGGAATATTATCATTTCGCGTTTTTCGCCAAGCTCGCTATTCCTCTCTCTCTCTCTCCCTTTTCAATCTCTCGCTCTCTTTCACTCGGGATTAACGTACGCACACGATGAAAAAAATACGAGCCAGCACTGGACCACGTACGCTTTACCAACCGAGAAGAGACTTTATGGATATAACGAAAAGAAAGAAAACGTGAAGCATGGGGATCGCGCTTGTGGAGCTTATGCATGCGAGGGGACGACGTAATGGATTGCATTAGGGCTTTGCCGAAGGCTCACGAAAAATTTCATTTTTATCTCCTCTCCAGGTGCACGCCGAAATTATTATTCTCGTCGCTTTTAATATTCCTATCAATCGCATATATTATTTATCAGCACTCGTATCAAAATCGAGGACGCCCAAATAATCCAACGCGGTTAATTACAAATTTTCGTGACGATAATTACCGCAATTAACGCATAAACGCATTGTATTATTATTCAAAAAATTTCACTTAATTACTTTAATAATAATCAATTACTTCGACAAAATCATATTTTAGACGATTCAAACGATGCATCGAATTAATTTATTAAAACGATGCTAAGATAAAGTAATCGAGATGATTTTTTGGCGCTCGTTGCACAGAAGCGCAGGGAACTGAGCTGCTGATGAGGAAAGAGCGGAGGAATGAAAAAAAAAAAAAAAAAAAGAAATAGGAAATGAACGGAGATACACGCGGAGCCGGAAACGATATTGAGACGAGAGGTGGCCGTCGGGATAATCTTTGGCTCGGAGTGTACCGTACTGATGCTGCAAGTAGCGGCTCATAGCGCCGGATTAGCCTTGCAGTGGCGATGCTTACATCCCCTATAAAGTCCTCCCCCCGATCCGCCGACAGCCCCCGTAACGCGCGTCGCGAGAGAGAGAGACTCTCCTCTTCTTCTCTCGCGCCGCGAGTTCCGAGCGCGCGCTGCCTCCTCGCTCTCTCCTCGTTCGGTTTCTACGTTCCTCCCGCGATAGCCCCGCGGCCACCGCATTGTCTACCGCCCAGCCAATACCCGTCGTGTTTCTCGTACTTGTGTTCATTATCAAAAAAAAAAAAAAAAGAAAATGTAAAAAAAAGAGAAGAAAAAAAAACTGCTGGAGATGCAGACAGAAACGAGATAGAGAGGGACGGGAGGCTGGGAGGACGAAAAGAGCACAAGAAGTATTATTCGAAGAGCACGAAAGCCTCGCGAAGAACCGACGACTCGCGACTGCATCCCTGTCGATATTTTTTAAATATCTTCCTTAAACATTTCTCCCCCCTCAATCCTCTTCGCATCTCGTGATTAAAACTGTTATTCAAGTACACGCCCTGCGGCTTAAGCATGCACCGATTATTAAATTCGAATATTAGTGCCCGTATGATTTTAATCCTACAACTCTTTTTTTTTTCTCCCTCTTTTTTACTCGGAATTACTTATTCCATAATCGCGAGACATTTAGTACAAGTTGGAAGAGGTAGAAATAGTTGTATGAATAATTTTATGATGAATCTCTGACTCAAATTTCATTTAATATGATTTAAATGCCGGAAATTATTTTAGGAGAGAATTCTATGATGAATTTTTGCGTTTATCAGTGTGTGTATGTGTGTGTGAAATAAAATAAAAATGATGTATTATTAAATTTCGAGGACTGTCACGGTGGATAACGTGTCGCAGTTTTTGTGTATAACGTGACGGAGGAGAGATAACAAAGTAAACCGGAAGTCGTGGCAAAGGGAGGCTGCCTTTCTCAGCGCGGCGTGCGCGATCTCTGTTTCTCCTCTCGAGGCTTCAGCGTCTACCTGAGGAGAAAAGAATGCCACGAAGACAGGGGCCGTTCGGGCCGCGTGCCACTATTTCAGTGGGGAGAGAGAGAGGGCGCGGTGCCTGTGGAAGAAGAGAGGCGAGGCTCTCGCTCCGACTCTTTCACTCACTTGGAAACGGAGCACGAAAACCAAGCGGCGGAGGGTACAGCGAGCGAGTTTCCTGGGCCGCGCGCGTTGCGAGGGTGGCCAAGGCATGGAAAGAGTAGTGGAGGGTGGAGAGGGCCGAGGCATCGCCGCCAAGAGAGAGCTGAGCGCCACTAATTAGTGCCAAGAACGTAATTAAGTAATTTTTAATTAAGTGACTGCCGTTTACGCGCACAACCACCACTACCTTCTCACGTAGCGTGCGTGAGAGAGAGAGAGGAAAAGTTTATTGCAGTAGAGGAGGAGAAGAAAAGTAGGTACGGAAAAGAGAGTACGAGTGAGAAAGCGTCGGAAAGCTCGGGCCAGGAGAGCTTTGCTTGCCTCATCGGCAGGCTCCGTCATTCGACTCGATCTCAAAGTGGATTTTTCACCGCTTGCGTTATATTTTTTGTCTCTACACAACTTCATAGCTGCTATGTGACCACAGTAACCGGGAGTTTTACGAGGGGCTTTAACGTTTTAGTCTAACGAAACGATTTCACCTCGCTCTGCAAATAAGTCGTCGTCGTCGTCGTCATCGTAACCAAAGATGCGATTGATACTTTTGTGCTGGCAACGATCACGTTCACCGCGGTAAACTCAGCGTATTTTCATTTCATCTTGATACGCGAGAACCAAAAATAAGGTTGTAATTCTCGTTATCGTTAACGAGAAGATTTTCGGATAAATCGTAGTTATTAATTAACGCCCATTTATGTATGTAGTATAAAAATAATCTCATCATTGATGTGAGATTAATATGCATAATGTTATCGTTAATATGTGATTAATAATGCATATTTAATAGCATTAATATGAGATTGATTCCGATCGGTAATGCGAGAGAAAAAAAAGCACGGCTATGAAATTAGTAAAAGTGAGTAGGAGGAAAGTGCACATTTTTCTATGGGGAACATTAAAATGTATAAAATTGTAGCCGTTGCTTGAAACTAAACGGAGAAAACGTTGACGTTAATGTGAGATTGAGTCTGGTCGGCCGCTCGAGAAAAGAAAGTACAGGTCTGGTGTTAGGGGTAGGTCGGCATTGTAGGTGGGCTATAGGGTCTCATTAATGCATACCCTATATAAATGTACACGTATAGGTGGGGGGGATATATAGGTGTACAGAGGACAGAGGGAGATGGGAACGCGCCGTCAGCGCATACCGCGCACCCAAAGAGTTGCCACTCCATTGTGCCGTGCACTGAGTTTTTAATTAAGGAGCTGGGCGCGAATTCCTCGAGATCTTAGGCCCCGCCCTTGCTCACACCGTCACAGGTATACATGAGCTTGCAAATATACCTACAGGCGAACGACGAGAGAAACTGTTTTATACGAACCACCGGTGTTTCATTTTATAAGTCTGTGTGTGTGTGTGTGCTAAAGTTACGACTGTCAATGCCAACTGAAAATATTCTTTCTCACTGTGTACACATTCTGTATACATTCTGTTTCTTCTACTAGTGTATTATGTCTATAGATATATATATATTTGACGTAGATACGACTTCTTTTCGTCCTGTCGGCGGAGCTTTTCGTTGCTGAGGAGTTGCGGTGTCTATGCGCGGCATAAACTCAAAGACCCAAGGTTTTCTTCTTCTTCTTCTTCTCATTAGCGAAAAGAGGACGACGAGGGGTCACTGGAAGCTAAGGGAAGATGGAGAACGAGGAAAAGGTCCATCTCGACGCGGTACATCAACGATACATCGCTGCTCTTCGCTCCTTTCTCAAGTCTGTCCGTCTACCCCTTTAACCGCCATCGTGGGCTGCATCCTTTTCCTCATCCGCGCACTTTCTCCGCCCGCCGCCCTCACAGAGTCCTTTCTCGTGCCTCCACGCGCTCCATTTCTCTCCTTTCCTTTTCCTCCTTCTCTCCTCTCTCTCTCTCTCCCTCTCTCTCTGCATACCTCTCAAAGCTTTTGTCTCAAAGGACTCGCGTACCACTCTTGCTCATTTTCACGGGTGCACGCCTTTATTTCGGAAATCTCCGGAGAGCCACCGAGAAAGTTGTTTGATAAGTGGGGAAACGATGATATTAATTTTCGCGTGTCGTTAGCCCGGAAAAATTAAAATAACCATATTTTTGAAAAATTTTCGCACGACATCAAATTTCATACAATTTAACAAAAAATCAATGCCAAATTTATTGCTTATGACGAATTCGATAAATTTCGATATACAAATCCGAAGGAGTAATGAATGATGTTCGCTGCTTTAATGGAGGCAATAATCCACTCGGGTATTTACCTCCTGTCATCCACTGGATTATTCGAGCCAGCGGGACATACTAAGCGACACAAGCGAATTACCTTTTGTCGGTTGTCCCGAAGGTTTCTCTGTCCCGCGTAACAAGCAGCGGGGGAGTGGGTTGCGCGGCTTCTCGAGAATATGTGCTCCTGGTGCTGTGGCATATGAGTTCGAGCTCGGGGAGAGCGAGAGCAGAGAGAGGCTCGAGTTAGCGAGCTGCGGCGTGGGCGGCGAGGCGGGGGGGGGGGGGGGGAGTAGAAGAGAAGAGCAGGTGGATTTAATACGTGTGTACCGAAGAGAAAAGAAGAATAAAAGAAAGAAGGCAGGAACGAAAGGAAGAAAGTGGTAGTGAGTGAGTGAGTAAGCGAGCGAGGGAGCGCGAGGGGTTGAGGCCCGGGAGGGATTATGAGAAGCGAGAGCATAATAATTACAAGGCCTTCTACTTTCTACGTCCTTCCGGCCTTCATGCTGGAAGCTCACACTCGCACGCCAAGTACCTATAACCACGAAGAGTAGTAAGTAGGTACGTCTACTAGGTTCCTATATACTTTTTCACCCTCATAAACACACACACACACACACACACACACACACACACACACACACGTGTATCCTTGTATCCACATACGTGCTCGTGTATTTAAGTATACGCGTTCGTCGCGTTCTCTTGGAGGAACGTTTGTGCAAGTGAAAGAAGAGAAAGAGGAAAGAGAGGAGAAAACTAACTAACGTTTGTACGTACGTACGACAGGTTTGCTGCGAAAAGTATGCATGCGAGTCTCCGTTGTGCCTACCTCAAGGCTCGAATTTCCTCGACAAGCCGCGACTGCCGCACCAGGAGCACCAGTGCCAGTCGCGTATGTACAGAGAAAACGCCAAGGCCGAGGCAGCCAAGCAGCAGTAGCGTTCACCAGCTTATTTCTCACAATAAGAGAAAACCCGAGGTACATGCTTTTTCCGTTACTGACGAACGTAATACTCGCGAGGCAGAGAAGTTAGGAGTTTTTTTCTTTTTTTTTTTTTCGTACGTTGCGCTACACTCTAGTGGCCGTTTTTGGTTGCTCCGTATGAGTGGAGCTCGTGTATACATACTCACATACGATATTTCATGTAGACGCATGACTCTCTCTCTCTCTCTTGGGGCTTATCCACGCGCTCCACATACGCGCGTGTGTCGCCGTAGACGTTTTTTTCTTTCGTTTTTTCTTCTTTTTCACTAAATGGCCCTCGCGCTTAGCTCGCGTCGCCTTCCATGGCCAGGCTCACCGAGAGAAAGCTCTCTTGAAACGCGCAACTTTTACCTACGTCGACGTCGACGCAACGAGCATACAGCCTCGGCAATAGCCTCGCCACCCACTCTCTCCAACCCCCTCCCACCCCACGGCGCCCACCGAGTACACACAATCTTGTGGGATTAAAAACACACCCGCCGAGATGACGAGAGAGAGAGAGAGAGAGGAAAGGTGGATGAAGGAGAACACACACGGGCGGCTTAGAGTCCCGCGTGCGTGGAGTAGATTGCCTGTGTTGCTCTCGCCCTCTCCGGTGTTTCCCCTCCTCGTCGCTTAGTCAAGATTTCGGTAAACTGCTGCCTCCGGCTTTTAATTGGATCCCTTCTTTCACCGTTCTCTACCCTCTAACGTCCCCGCGAGCTTTCTTTGCCTTCCGGTTAATGCGAGATTAAATTGCGCGCCACCCACAAGACCAATTTTCCTTTCTCTCGTTTACCACGTGAGTCGGAATTACGCATATTGAAGATTTTACGTGCGGATCATCGTGCGTGTCACGCGTAACGAGGACAGTCATGAGACACGAAGAAATGAGATGGGCACCAAAAGCTCCTCATTAATGACTGGTCAAAATTTCGGTAAACTGCTACTTCCGGTTTTTCGTTGGATCCTTTTTTTCAGCATTCTATCCTACAATTTCCTAGCGAACTTTTTTTGCCTTTTTTTTGTTCTCCTTTCTTTTATATCTCACGTGAGTCGAAATTACGTGTATTGAAGATGTACATGCAGATCATCGAGGTAAAAAAAAATAGTAAAAAAGAAAAAAACGTAAGGCTCGTGCGTGTCGCTTATAACGAGGACAGTGAGGAGACACGAAGGTGAAGAAACGAAGAAATGGGCGAGGTAGGGTAGGCGAAAGCTCCTCGCTAACGACTGGTCACGTGACCGACAAGACAGATAAGGGGTTGGAAAAAGGAAATTTGTGTTTAGAAAATTACCTCGTCATTACCCGGCCTTCCACCCGCGGCGAGAGGTGCCTGCTGGTCTCGTGTGCCACCGCTACCACCTCGAGGTCGTAGCGACAGACACGAAGAGGAATAAGAGGGTGAGCGGGGGAGAGAGAGAGAGAGAGAGAGAGGAGGTGAACATCGCGCACGGGAGGATAATGTACGTCCACGAAACGATCACCGATCGCGATAAGAAAGCGACGAAGAAATTACGACGGGTGGAAAGACGCGGGCAGTGCGCGGACACAGGACGAGAGGGACAGTCCTCCATAGAACCCACCCTTCTCAATTATCAGCTCACCTTCGACCCTCGCGCCCAACTGTACCGTCCTTCATCGGTTTTGCGGAAAAAAAGGCTTGCCTCGCCTTTCAATTCCTCGCCCTTCCCAATTAATTATTCAAAGACGCGTCGTGACTACGAAATTATTTTCAATAACAACCTTGACGAGGCTCTTCTTCCAGAAGCAGTGATCGGATCAAGGTACAAATGAAGCAATGGAGTCACATTATTGTCAACATCAAAGTAATCCGTGATAAATATGCGTATGCTAAATTTAATGCATATTTTATTGCTCACAAGTGACGTTATTTCCGTTTCCGATTCTCTTTGGTTCCTGTTCTTTTCTGTATTCTCGGTTGCAACGTTGAATGATTTTTTTTTTTATTATTCTTGAAAGAATGACGTTCGCGGTGGGCTGTTAAGGGTAGTCGAGAATGGGCCTTTGTTGGCGGTGAGAAAAAAAAAAGCAGAAGCGAAAAACGAGACGCGAGGAGTAAGAGTGAACTGGAGTTTCGTGACGTCCTCGGCGGAGCAACCATGTCGTGTACGTCCGTTGTCCATTATACGACATAAAATTCTTTCCATCGAAACGATAGGATCTTGCAGAACGCTTCTGAGTCGCGTGTCCCACCGTGGGATCTGATAGCGCGATGGTAACCCCAGTACGACACTTCTATCTCACTTTTCCAAGCCTCGGCGTGTTCGCGCTCCTATTCAACCCCTCTTCGGCATCTCGCCCCCGCCCGTACCCCCAACACCGGCAACAGAAACCGTCCTCACGACCCCAATTGCTACTTCGGGGACGAGTCCATCGGCCCATCGTCACACGAACCCCCTTAACAGTAAGTAACCACTTTGGATTACCGAAGGAGCACCCGAAGACGACCTTCTTCTACTTCAACATCACATTCTTCGTGCTTATCAACAAATTGAACAATCTTTTTGTCGATAAAAAAAATTATAATCCAAATGATCGAAAGACATATTCATTTATTCAATTCAATATCACATTTGCCACTCATAAATTGACGTAATTTTAAAATCCCAAGGGTAAACTTCTGGCGAACCTCAAGTTTCACGTTTATCTGAGAATTTTAAATTCGTAGTAATTTCAAAACAATTCCCTGGAGAAGTTTGTTCGAGCACGAAGAGCAAGGCGTTTCTTCGATCTCCGAGTGAATGTAAATCGACGACCTTGAACCTCTTACGCTTGAAAGTTCGCGCTTCGTCATGAAATCATCAACAAAGTCCGCCTGTAAAGCGATTGTTACCGGAGCTTCGTCATCGTGGCGTCACGAGCAATTTTCTCGTTTCTATCGAAATTGTCAGTCTCCTCGTAAGGGAATAAACGTGCGTGCCACGTCCCCTCATCGCGCTATAGACAACCGAGAGCCATGGAAGACGATAAAAAGTGTGAGTGCACTCGTGGCAGTATAGCAAGTACAAGGAAAAGTTTTTTACTCGCTTTGCGGTCGACCATAGTCGGTATATTCGTGTTGAAGGTAGCGTCTGATGCGTGTAACGCGGGCAGAGAGCCCGGGACAAGCTTTTCTACCTTCGCGGTAGGAGACAATCTTTCCTCCTCTTCAATAGTAACTACGAAACGAAAGAACGTACGAAGCTTCTGCTTAGAGCTCGATATTTAATATCGGAAACTCGATGCCATCGGGACGACGAGCGGTTCACGTGACAAAAGTACAACGTCGAGGGCAGTGGGGTGAGTAAGGTAGAGATAGAAAGAGAAAAACGAATAAAAAGATAGAGAGAGAGAGAGAGAGAAAACGGGGAGAAGGTTGCGGGTAGAAAAGCGGCTGGGATCAACTGCTGGCGGTGGGCACGATGGAGACCGAGGAGGTCGCCACACGTACCTCACTATACCACACGTCGAAAGCGTAGAATAATGTAGTGAGGCATTTCCGCATAGGAAGCCGTGCATTAGGCTATCAGATCGAGCACGCTCGACGCGAAGCGCCTGGCAGAAAACGAGGAGGGAAAAGCTTGGTAAACCCTTACGTGATTAGTCGTGGGCTGGTGGGAGGGCGGCAAGGGGAATTCGTTCGCCATACATCGGAAGGAAGGAAGGAACTTAATGCGTTATTATTACCCCACGTAACATTCTACACGTGACCGCGTGTGCTATTCAGAAGTGCTTTCGCCCACCGTTTACATGACTCCCCCCCCCCCCCCCCCCCTCCTCGTCTCGTTGATTAGGTTTTAGTATTATTTTATTGTTGCAGGTATCTGCTCTTTTTTGTTTTTTTCTTTGCTGCCTTATTAACTGCTGCATGATATCACAGGACCTCGTGTTGCTTTTTTAACATTTTATTTCAGCCCCCCACCTCCGCAGACAGCGACAGTGGATTTTAATATTTTTTTTTGCAGATGCACATTTTTCGTTTTTGGTTTTTTTTGTCCTTCTTCATTCTCCAAATTAACAACCCTGATTAGCCATGTGTTCGCGGGGAGAAGGGACTGTGAAAGAGTCGCCAAGAGAGAAGAGGGTGGATGTACACGTATTGCCGTGGGGTTGCACTACCGGCGAGAGTGAAAAAAAAAAAAAAGGAAAAAAAAAGGGTAGCGGGCACTGGTTGATAGGGGTAGGAAAGGACGCGTTGCCCCGAGGCCGACACGACGACAAAATTGTGACGAAACTGTATACTCCGTATAATTAGCTTTATCCGAGCTGCATATTTCAATGGACCCGTGTGCAAATGGCTCACGGCCAAAAGTGCAAACTCTTCTTCTTCATCTTCTTCTTCTTCTTTTTCCTTTTTTTTTCTTCCCATCTTGTCGCACCAGCCCCTTCGTAATACCCGACATATACACGCGATAGTGATAACACAGTCTGCAAAACCATTAGCCAAGTTTCAAAGTAAATCCTTTCCCTTGCTTATTAATTTCATATTTATACTTTGTTTATAACATAACGAGACTCTATGACGTTTGGACTTGTTGCCGGAGAATCTTGTTTTCTCGCGCTAAATGATAAGGAACGGGAAAAGAGGCGTTCGCTCCAAGTGATAACGATGGAGGAGAGAAAAAGATACGTGTGTGTATATACATATATACACATATACATATATATGCATGCGGAGGAGGAGGTCGAGGCCAAGCGGGCGCGGGCCGTTCTCTCGAGTTGGTTCGCCTTCGTGTATCTCCGATCTTTTCACTCGTACTCAGCCTAATTATAATCAGGCTAATGCCCACTGTGCTGGCGTCCAGGAACGCGTAGCCCATACCATGAGCTTGCACCTGCTTGCCTCGCGAGCTTCCACTCCATACGTCCGCGCGATTCCCGTCACGATGTTACTTATCCAGCGTCAGAACCCAAGAGAGAACGAGGAGAATCGCCAGAAGCAGTAGACGCTAACTCGTGGCCGAGTGGTAATTAAGATTCGGACACACCCACCGTGACTCTCGTCTCCTGGGCTCTGACCGAGACATACCACCCACCGGATACCTGACACGTCCACCGTACCGATCTATACCAGCTCTGGGAGCGGTCGAAATGCTATTTCTCCGTTTCTCGTTTGCATACGATTATACAGTGACATATAAGCGGCGATATAAGCTCTGGTCAACTTTACCGAACGCGTCTTTGAACGAATGATAAAAGAAGCGAGGTGATAAGCGCGGGTATCAATCAGGGATATCGATGACAAAAATATTCGACTTCACCGTAGAAATCAATTACAATTTTAATCAGTTGCAATAATGATTTTTCTCGTGATTTAAAAATTTTTTTTAAATTTAATGTTGTTCTTCGAGGTACCAACGATCGATTTTTGCAGACGGATAAAGAAGATTATTATAGTATAATAATTGGATATTTGGACTTACCGGAAATTCGAAAACCACTTGACCAGCTGCGCCGTGTTGTTTTTGTTGAATTTTATGTCGGGGAAGTACATCTTGAGGACGGACGAGGACGGATACCTCACCCAGAAGAACATCAGCTTGGCTTTCCTCAGATGCATCGGCGTCAACGTCGACGAGTTCACTGTGGTTAAGGGAATACTACTGAAATATTGGCCGTTTTTATTTTAAATCGTTATTAACCATGAGCTCACGACTCGTCGTCGATGATGTTTTGTTGAATGTGGTAAATGTTGGAAGAAATTCCCCGGGGGGGTATTTGGTATTACAGTCGTAGGCGCGGTCGTGATTTTTCTCTGTCTCACCTCGATACTCTGATATCTCAAACTTAATCGTGTTTTCCTTTGTATTAAATTGGATTAGAAATCGTACAAGCTGTGGGACTCCCGATGAGGGTATGCACAGACCTCGGGAGTGAGACGGGGAACGGTATACAGGGGGTCTAACGTTCGCTCAGGTTGACCTACGATTGGCCGCATCCTCAGCTGAAGCCTTACCGACTCCTTACCGGTAATAGGATCTCCCTCTGTGGTTTCATCGCATTCTTATTCGGTTAATCCGCTGTGTTCGATAGCTCGTGGCCCTGTGGCCTTACCAAATTTCAACAACCTCAGATCCCGCCCAGCTGGGCTTCTTCTTAGCCCCACTGTATTCGCTACTCAACACATACACACCCTCCTCTCTTCCACTTCCACAAATTTTGCTGAACTTCATCCCTCCAATCGACTCCACCTCATCGACAACAACGAAGACCCTCGAGTATCGCTGTGAGATTGACTCTTCCCGGAGGACAAAATATTTGGGATATTATCGGGGCTGTGGTGACAGCTACTGTACCACAGGCTGTTCTTCACACGTGACGGCTACGAGCAAAGGGTTACGGGATAGAGAAACTCCAGAGGTTCCGCTGCAGTACGTAAAGTCGCGCGCTCGACCTACCCCACCGTCGTCCTCGTCGATTTACCGCGAGAGAAAGCGAGATAAAGCGGAGAATGGAGGACGGAGGTGAATAAAAAAAGAAGAAAAAAGAAAAAAAAAAAACACAGCGGCGGCATTGATTTTACATCAAAGGCCGAACTAAAAAGGCGGCAAAGAACGTCGTGCACCGATCGAACGCCCACGATGCAGTTCCGCTGCACCCCGTGCCCTCGTACACGACCCGTTGCTGCGCTATCTCCGCTGCTCTCTTTCTCGCCCCGCGCCTCTCTCTCTCTCTCTCTCTCTCTCTCCGTTCCTATCTATATTCCTTTTCGCTCTATCTAACTTTTCCGAACGGCCAAGCTGTGACATCCAGGCTCCCACACAATCTACCAGACGACAATGCTTCTTCTTCGTTTTTTTTTTTTTTTTGTTATCCGCCCTTTCCTCTGTTCTGCCCTGTTCCCAGATCCATAATTACTTTTGGGAAAACATTGATCCGATAGTCGCTTAGTTTTCCCCGATTAATGAAGGGCCAAATGAAACGCGAAGGTACACTTGGTAAATTGACAAAACTGAGACGGACCTTAACTACTGCAGCTACTTTGCTTGTTCTCCACTGAGACTAAAACCGCTAAATTGCGGTACAGATTATTGGTTTCTCGGGAAGTCGAGGGCAGACTCCGAGGTCAAAGAACTCGCGGCTTCTTTTGCCGAGCAGTTGCCGGATAAAGTCTACTCGTAGATGCACCAGCCCCAAAATTGGCCTAACTCTTGCGCGCAAACTAATCTAACATTGGTCCGAGCTGTATCTCGGTATCTTCAACTTTTCCCATGATTCTCCATCCTTTGTATTGTACCTCTTGCCCGGCTCTCGAGTTTCTCTTCCGCGAAAAGAAACAAAAAAACAAAAAAACAAAATCCCGGTGCAAAGTTTCCTCGGTAGGTAGTCGCGCTCGACTTCCGCCTCTCTTCGCTCGCTCTGAGTATCCCTGGAATCCCGCGTTTCCAAACTCCCCGGAACATTGTCTTTTTTGTTTGCCTAACGGACCAATCTCGACGTTTGTCTCTCGTCTTCCGCTTCCTCGGTACCCCTTTTCTCCGGCTCTCCCTACCCTTTATGTTATCAAGACTCGGTACGAAAAGTACAGTGTACACCAAGTCCTCGAGTACTTGCCGGAAAACGCTAGCAACTTCTGGTTCGCGTATTAGAGCAACATTGCTCGAGGAGGATTCTTCGACTCTTTACCACATTCACCAAAGCACGAAAACTTTCGGAAGCATAGATATTATCATTATGAGCTACGATACTCGAACAAAAAAAAAAACAGATACATAGTCGTATCGTGAAAACAAGTATTAGCAAAGGATATTGTAGGCTGAATTCCGTCGTAGCTGATGTCGCCGGAGTTGCAATCGCTACCTCGGTCATTGCTATCCATCCTGAGGTGTCCATAATCGGGGCTTCCTCGATGGGCCGCCGCGGCGAGTAACGCTGGATGAAGCATCGAGGGTGGATGTGGTAGTGGTGGTGAATCACGGAGCTCGACACCTCCACCGGGTGGACTTGCCGGTAAGTGGTGAGGTCCTGGTGGTGGCACCTGACCCGGATGACCCGCGTGATGGTTGAAGAACGGCGAGTACGGCGAGAACACTTGACTCTCGTGGAGGCTGGGATTCGGTATCGCCACACTCGTCGGCAGGGAGACCGGAAGCATCGGGGGTGGCGCATGGTACGGTCTCGGTGGTGGTGGTGGTGGCGGACTGTCGCTACCGCCCTGTGAACCATTGCCCTCTTGCGCCAAGATTCTCGAGACAGTTCTGGGTGTAATCCTCGTGTCGGTAACCTGACGTTAAAACCGTTCGGTTACCGCGAGGATCGTAGGATTCTTTTTTTTTCTCTCTCTTTTTCTTTGTTTTTGTTTTTGTTCAATTTTTGATTTGGGGTCATTTCTATTTTTGTCATTGCATTGATTGACTGTGTGAATAAATGGAAATAAAAAAGTAAAACTTACCTTATGTCGCCTCTTCTTCGGTGTTATGACGAGCGACAGAGCCTCGTTCTGTTCGGCTTCTCTCGCTTCCCTATCGTCAACCCTGACCCCGCAGTACTGATCCCGTTGTTGCTGTTCCCTCTGCTGTTGCTCGCGTTGAGCCTGTTGCTGTTGTTGGGCCTGCATAGACGCTTGCATCGCGTATATCGTTGGTGGTTTTGGTGTTTGAAACATGCCGACATTTGGCCTCGCGTGAGGCGGTAGTTGATTTATCTGATTGAGATTATTTTCCGTTGGGCCAGACAGAGGGCCATGTGGACCACCCATGGTACCGATTTGCGGGAAACCCGCGGTTTGAGCCGGGGGCCCACCGTTGAGGGGCCCCCGTGGCCCGTTTGGGCCACCGGTAGGTTGCGGTGCTCCCCTGTCCACGACTTTCGTTCTAGGTGATTTTCTCTCGAGCAATTGACTTGCGAGAAGAAGATCCTTGTTCAGCTGTTCGGCCGCTGCTTGCGCAGCATCGGCGTTTTGTTTGCCGAGAAACCTTCTTGGCTGCACGTACCTCGATACCACACCGTCGATGAGATTGGTCAGTGACGTGGTGATTTCGGATTTGAGAATATCGGCGAAACCCTCGAGATCAGCTCCGGTTATGTGAGGACCAGATGATCCCGTTGGTGCACCAGCCGCTGCGCTCCTGAATACACTTAACCTCTCCTGGAAGTCCTTGTGCGGATGCGCCATACCACTCGGTGGCATAACCGGTGTTTGCGGTGTGGGTGGTCCGGTATTTATCTGACTCGGTGGCTGACTCGGTGGCTGCGGCGACTGTTGACGTTGCTGGTGTTGGTGCTGTTGCTGTTGCGCAGCCGCCTGTTGCGCCTGTTGCTGTTGTTTTTGTTGTTGCTGTTGAGCGACCGCCTGTTGCTGCTGTTGTTGCTGTTGTTGTTGGGCCGCCGCCTGTTGTTGCCTCGCCGCGGCCTCCTGATGTTGCTTCATGCGTTCCGCGTGGGCCTGTTCCAAATAGAGCTTCTGTCCCATTTGATACATCGCCGCAGCGGCTGCGTGCGGATGGTCGGGTGGCAGTGCTTGGAGGCCGTTGTACGGTGGTGGATGAGGTCGCGGTGGTCGGGGTGGTGGTTGAGGATGCGGATGATGCTGAGGACTCGCTGGTGCGTCACCACTATCACTACTTTCCGGCAACATCCACCCTCGGGTCGTGAGCTCGTCGTATTTTTGTTTCATTGCCGCGAGTTCGCCCTTCAACAGCTTCAATTGACTCTGCAGTGTGTCTTTTTGTTCGCGTTTCCGTCTTATCGTCGTAGGATCGTCCTCCTCCTCGCTCTCCTCCTCATCGTCCAGCAGAACGTCACTGACACCGTGCTGAAGCACATGATGAACGGTCTGCTGTTGGGGATGATAAAGTTTGCGTTTTTTGCAACCATTAACGGTTGTCGGATTGAAGGCGGGACTGTTAACACTACGCATAGTGCTGACGATATTTTCGACGCGAGCGCGTTTAACGTCCGAGGTCGGTGAACTTGTTTCGGCCTTGGGCATTATCGGACACGGGGAATGACTCGGACTCCTTTTGATGTTCATCGAGTCCTCGAGTTCCTCTTTAACGGATACCGAGCCGGATCGTGGCGCCGACGGGCTCGGTGGTAAACTTTGTTCACAATCCGAACCATCGAGATTCGCACCAGGTTCCATACCGGCCTCCGCGAAAGCTTCCTCCATCGCGCGGGCGGCCGAAGCCGCGTCTTCAGCACTGTCCTCTGCGTCACCGGGCATCACCGTATCACGCTCACTATGATTCGCGTTAACGTTATTCCCATCGACACTATCCTCCCCTCCACTCTGCACTGTCCCACTTAACGCGCGCGCACTATCACTATTTTGATGCTGTTGCTGCTGAGGACTCTGCTGCTGATGTTGCTGCGACTTAAGCAACTCCGTTGTCGTATTATTGTTGTTATTGTTGTTACTGTGTATGCTGTTATTGTTGTTCGGTTGTTCCTGTCCCGTGAGCGCAGACATTTTGCGCCCTTGAAGTATGTCACGCAGCATGTGCTGGGTGAGTTCAGCAGCAGTAGCCGGGTCGTCGCAATTGATAACTGCGCCCGGCTGTAGATTCGCCGCCTGATCCATGCCCGCTCCTGTCATTCCTTGACTACCCTCGGGCGGCGAACCTCCTGCGTCACTCGCCTGCTTAACTTGTCGTCCAAGGAGCTCGTTCAGCATCTTGGCGGGGCCAAAGCCCGAAGCGCCGAAGAAGCCGAATGCCGCGTGAGCGGAATGCTGTGTCGTAGGCCCCGTCGTTGTTCCGAGGTGACCTTGAGTCCCACCAGCTGCTCCAGACTGTTGCTGGCGCTGTTGCTGATGTTGGGACTGTTGTTGCTGTTGTTGTTGTTGTTGCTGTTGTTGCTGCTGCTGTTGCTGCTGTGGCTGTTGTTGTTGTTGTTGTTGTTGTTGTTGCTGCTGTGAGCCCTGGTGACTCGAAGGTGGACCACTGAATATAGCACCGTATAGACCACCGCCGAGAAAGGATGGCCGGGAGCTAAAGTTCGGTATGCTCGAGTAGCTGTTGCGCGGCTCGCCGGCGTCCACGCGCTGTCTGGTGCGCTTCTGCTTCTTCAGGAGTTGCTGTTGCTTGCTATCCGTGGTTGCTCCGTAGAGGGCGAAACAGTCGGTCTCCTCCTCCGATGACATCATCGGCCGTCTGGTTGGTCGGCCCCCCGAAGGCCTCCTCGACCCCTCCCCGCCAGGGCTCCTTGTCACCCCTCCCCTTCTCGCTCGAATAGCTTGCCTCGTGGCTCGCCTTGCTCTCGTCGTCGTGTTTCTACCGTGTGTTTCTCTCCCTTGGAACCCAACGACTCGGCTACCCTACCCCTGACCCACCACCAGTACGCCTTCTAGCAGCAGCGGCTTGCTCAAGCGCTCTCTCGCTCTTTCGCTCTCCCTCGCTCTCTTTCTCTCTTCTCTTCTCTTCTCTTTCTCCGTTTCGCGCGCGCGGCCTCGCTCACTCCTTCGCTCTGCCGTCTCCCCACTTCTCGATCTCGTACGGCGATCCCCACTTCTACAACGCTGCGCCTCCTCTACAACGTTTTATACTTTGACTCCTACTACTTCTCTTTCTCGGGTCCCCCACGCGCGAACGCTTGCAGCCTATTCCTTGGAAGCCGGTGCCGCTGCCACTGCCGCTGTTCACGACGACGACGACGACGACGACGAACTTGACGCCGCCACCAGCGGCCGACGCAATCACCGCCGATGACGCTCTTCCTCCACTTCCTCTCGGACTTCCCGCAGGAGCCGACGACGCCTCCTCCGCGACCGCCACCCCGACCGTCTCTTGATCTCTCGCCACTACACGCGTATCCCCGTCTCCCTACCTCTTTTTTCGCCTTCTCTTAGTCCGCTTTATCCGAATTTTCGGCTGCTTCTTCCTCCTCTTTTTACCTCGATTTCTCGTTATCCCGCTTATCTCTATTACTTGCCTTTTCTTCGTCGTCGGAACAGTTTCTTCTTCTTCTTCCTCTGATCCGCTGATCCTCTTTTTTTATTATTATTAGCTTTCTTATTCTACACTGCGTCGCCGCTTCTTAATATTAGTCGTCTCTCGCCGCCTTCTTTCTCCTCCTCGTCCTCGTCTTATTTATTCTTCACTATTCCTTGGCCCACTCCTTCCGCCGTGGATACGACGCGAACGTCTTCAGATCCTGCTTATGCTGCTCAACCGCGGTGATTCGCTGTCGGCGATACGTACTCGAGTCCCCTTCGCGATTCTTCAACGGAATTGGATCGTTGTCAGGGCCTGTTCCAGATGCTGACGAACTACCTGAGTTACTGCTACTCTCGGACCCGGTCACGTTCCTGCCACGACGGCCGCTTCGACCGCTTTTTGTGCACTGCTCTCGACGATGTTGCTGCTGACTCTTGATGTTGCTTCCGTTTATAATCGCGAGTGTGCTGGCCGGAGCTCGCGCTGGCGGTCTTCTCGTGCCCCCGCCTGGGAGCTGCATCCTTCGAGCTCGCCAAAGGGCTAGCTGCCCCTCGCCACCTCGTCTCGATTATCGTTTCGTCTATTTTATCCGTCTGCAATCACAAAACACCACAGATACACGATTAACAAATAATTCAATAATTCAAAAAAATACTCAATATCAAATCATTTCATTATCAAAGCTTATGCTGATTAATGCTGTCGAGTTGAAAAAAAAAAAAAAACCGGTACCCTCTTCATACGTGCACATATAAATCGATTCTATCCCCACAATATATTCTCGCATACCGAAGTGTGTGTCTATCTTTTTATTTTTAGGCGCCACTTCATTTTCTGCATTCTATATACTATAGCACATCGTGTTCCCTGGTGCGCACGTGGAAATATCGATGCATAACTATACCTATATATGCACCCACGTGATTTCTCGTCGTCGCGCGCATCCCTCTATATACTTTTTAAAATCTTCGTTCAAATTTTTAAAAAAATTCCTTAAGGGAGCATAAAAAATTGATTTTTTTGTTGCTTTTAATTATATTATGCTACATGATGAACGTAATTTTGATTGGATTTCCACATGAATCGAAACTTATTCAACAATATTCTTCTATCGGAATGCAAAACTGATTAGAAAAACTTTCCACGCACCGAATGTACATTGTTAAAAGTTTAGATTCCGCGGAAGTTTTCAGTAAACAAGTAAGAAAATTACTTTTGCCTCTATACTCTCTGAACTTGGTTACGCAAAAACCTGTTTTCCCCTTCTTTTTTTCAGCGCTGTCAAATCATCGCCGATGATAGCCCTAACATGACTATCCATGCGTTTCTCCAGGCGCGAAAATTAATAGGGTTACTGCGTATGTAACGACTCTCTTCGGCATCGTCACGAGGGAATTTGAGCGAGGATTCTCACAGTCATTGCACTCCAAAGCCCAACGAGGTTAAATACAGTGATTCGTGAGGTCTATAAGTAAAGTACGTGAATGTCAAAACGCCTTATCAGTGAAAATGTGGCAATTTGGACAACGAGCACCTCTCCCGTTTATCCACAACCTCCAAACGATTTTATTTCGTGGAGAGTCGTTTGCGAATTACCGAGAAAGCCAATTGACCAATCGCGTTCATATAACTCGCACAATTTAGGAAACCAACAGAGCGGACATTTGATACCACGGCGATAAGTATCGAGTAGGGTTCGCGCGATAGCTATGCTTGGATATTGTGACCTCGTCAAGTATCCACCGTTCTCCGGTGGTCACAGCAACTTGCTCTATCGTTGTCGTACCTCGTACAGGCAAATCGAACATCCACATGCACGTGGGAGTTGCTCGTGGAGAGGCGAAGATACACGCGAGCCTCGACACACACCCGGTTATATCGTAAACGCAGGGGGTGGCACGCGAGTTTTGCACAGACCATAAGAAAATTACCTTCACTGAATATCTTATTCGGGTAAGCAGCTCCAGGCCAAGTTGCCTCTGTCTCCTTCTATCACTTTTCTACCTTTTACTTATATTCGTACTTTGCCGTATGATTTTCCTTCGTTCGCTCTTCACTTTATCGGGGGAATCGATATGTGACGAAGAAGAAGAAGAAGAAGAAGAAGAAGAAGAAGAAGAGGAGGAAAAATAATTGATAGACCGACGACGCACACGGAAAGAACGTCCCTCTCTCTTTATTACTTCTCTCGTGTGCACATCTGGTCCGATAGAAACAGTGAGAAAAAAAAAAAAAAAATTCTATGGCATGGGGAATCGAGGCTGGAACTCTCGTATGTTCTCACAGAACGTTAAGTGTATATATTTTAGCGAGTGTATCTGGCTGAAGAGAAAAGCACCTCGTGCATTCGGCAGACGTTGAGTTAACCTTAGTTCGAGGCCTCTCCCCTTGGATATTTCTTCTTGCCTTCTTCTCGCCGCGCTTCTCAGACTCGAGACTGAAACTTACCCCTCGGCTGCTGCAACCCCTCGAAGCTCGGAGTTAGCCGTGAGAGGAAGCCTACTCACCCTTGCGGAATATAGAGGCTGGAGTCTCAGGCGCCCGACGAGTCCCCGCGTCGTGTATCCCTTCGCGTTCTTATTATACCGCAGGCCCGATGAGTGTCTCGAGACGCGGAGTCGCGACGAAGGGCCACCACTTTCGCCTTCCTCGCGCGGAGCTCTCTCTCTCTCTCTCGCAACGCGTACACACGAGGGAAGCACCACGCTCGGGTACGCTCAAGCAGGCTATGGCTTGAAAAATTTATCGTACCGTAAAGGCACTTTCTCGGGTCGATACCGAGCGGGTACAATGTTACCGCTGTTACTTGTGCTCTAACCGCGAGCTCCAGTTCGTGCTAATCTTCTAATGTTGTCTCACGAACGAAGGTAGTCGGGAATAATGAAATTTGGTCGATGGGATTTTAGCGGTAAAATTGGTTGAGCCAATAAAGTTTAGTTGGTTAGCGGAAAGTCAGTTGATCGGACCAGCTGATCGATTAGTTGGCTAATAAGTGACAAATAGTTTCTATAAGTATTAATATAATCGCGGCTATTATGAACATCGTTGCGTGGACTAGTAATTCGTTGTCGTCACTGTATAGGTGATTTTTTTTTTTTTTTTACGCTGTGCCGAGATGGGAGAATTGATGGTATAATATTGCATTGATGCTTCTTCGTGGTCAATCGATTAGGCGATTCGTTTATTCATTCGAGAGAATTACATTTATTCTAACGCCACAGGATTTCGAATCGATAATTCACCTGGATGTGCGTTCATGTGAGTGTATTCGTATCTCCCCGAAGCAACAGCTGAGAAGCCAGCAACACCTGCCCTCGACAGGGGAATACTTTGCGTCTAACGAAATTGGCGAACTTTTTTCGCTTGCTACGGGTAAGAGAACCGTGGATTTTCCCTGCGCGAAATAAACCGCACATTTTTATTGCAGAGCAAAGATTTGTGTCATCGAAAATTTTGATTGTTTAACAATCTGACGTTTACTCCCAATAGTAGATTAATCAAAATTAACTGCAAATAATATTCAACCAATTTACTGAGACTCTAAAGATAGCCTCGAGGACCAAAAATTCATTTAAATTTAAATTCATTCGAAATATTTTCTTATAAAAAAATTTTTTTTCACCAATTCCATTTTTTTTTCGTTCATATTTACAACGAATATCCCGATTTCTCCGCAAAACCATTAAAATAATTAATCGCACAAATTCGAGTGAATAAAAAAAATCATGTATTGCTTCGCATTGGAATCGTATGAGAATTTATAGCTTAGACAGTGGGATGGAAAAGAAAGGGCGATGGGAAATACACACGAGGGTGGTGGTGGTTGGTGGCATATGGTGCGAGTCCGATGGAAGAGCATCGGCTGCTCGCGATAAGCAGACTGCTCTAACCACTTTACCTGTGGACGGGGAAGTGTATAAACTTCGAGGGGGGCGGACGGACGGTGCGTTCCTTCGTGCGTGGGACACACGATGACTACGCGGGGGAGAGGAGGAGGACGACGACAAAAAAGGTGCCCTGCCGGGCAGCTCTCACCGGAAATGGGGCCTCCGCGCGCCTCGAGAGTCGGAAGTAAGCGGGGAAGAGGTAATTACTTGGGGAGTCCGGAGACGAGAGAGCGAGAGAGAGAGAGAAGCAAAGTCTGTTCACAGCCGTGGAACTGTTAACTCGGATGTAGTATCCACTCTTCGTATGCTATATAGATCTACACGAAAGCTTTATAGCGCATATAGACCTTTTGCATTGTCACAGTATATAGATAGCGATCCAAAGCTAAAAGAGAGAGGTAAAAGGAGAAATAGAGGATGTAGATTCGCGTCATCCGGTAGGAAGCTTCCACTGCTTCCCGTTACGAGCCAACCGTGACCCGAGTGGACCAAAGACTTTCCTTGATATCCGGTACATTCCATCTTTCGTTCTGTCTAATGACTTCCTTTTTTTAATTTCCTTATTTTCCATGGATTTGTGTCGGTGAAAAATATTGTAGTAAAAAATATTTTGGATAATGATATTTCGAAATTTCATTTTTTGACTGTAGGACCTCATATTTATTTAGTAATTGGTCAATTTCGCGTCGTGGAAGGCAACACGAACAATACATCGTAGATATGGGGCCCCCTGCAGAACCATCGACCGGCACTTCCGGGGAGTGCGTCATGCGATATATTCACCGTTTAGGCAGGTGAATACGTACACTTCGCGTTTGTGCTCACGTGTGTGCGTGTGTGAGCTTCTTTACCATTCTTAAGGGGTGATTTCCGTGGGACGTTTCGTTATTTTGTTTTATTTATTTTTTTCGAGGCAAATACAACACACAAATGGCGATCCGATGCAATCGAATAGGCGAACGTGACGGAGAGTCTCGATAAGTCCCTGAAGAGCCTGAGGCTCGAGGGAATCCTATGGGAACCAGCTCGTCGAACACCTCCAGAAAACTTGCATCGTTAACGCGTCGGACTCGAGCCTCGAGGTCCACGGTCCATCAGGTCCATTGTTACAAACTATCGACTACAGATAGATCCGATAATCTTCCGCTTCGTTCATCTCTCTGTGCGCAACGTAGTCGTCAATTTGGGTAATTAATGAAGCGTATTAGGTAAACTGTACTCGGGGCTATTTCTGTAATATCGATGGACGCGAGATAAAAGTTTGTTGCTACGTTCGACTGTGTACATCCACAGCAAAATATTCTGAAAATCGTAATAGTACAGTGAACTATAAAGTGATGACTATCAATTTTTATTCCATGTAATTATCATTGAAATTTGATAGCCGTGGCTAACTATAAAAAATTGTTCAGTACGAATTTAAAAAATGAGTGGTTATCACTTTAGTTATCAATACCATTATTTTAAAAAAAATTTTAACCAATGGCCATTGTTAATTAGAAACGATGATATAAAAAATGACAAAATTAGTCACGAGTGGTCGTTTGTAACTTTAATCGTGAATTATTTATATTATTAAATTTTGTTGCTGTGTATAATTTGAGTTAGAGTGAGCTGTGAAAAATGGTAAGTTAAAGGTGAAGTTGTTCCTTATTTCATCGGTTTCGCTAAATTTTCGAGTCACTTTCGTGCCATTGATGAAGAGCAGCAGTTCCGTGCAGTGCTGAGGGACACGGCATGTGCATAGGAATTTACCCCCATAGGTGTCATGTGGTCAGTGAGATACGTGGGTAAATGTACATGATGGGGAAGTTCGCAGGGGGTGCAGTATGGGAAAGCAGTTGTGAGCAACCGCCCATGTCCATCAGCGGTCAACTCGAACGCTTATTCCAGCCTGGACGGTAAGAAGAATAATAATACAACGCGAGTTATCATTTCCGCAACGAATTCCCAACCCTTTGTCATTTTCTTAAACACACTTGGAGAACCCCTGACTGCATTATCCCCCGATCAATAAATTTATTTATTTATTCCACTACTTTTTTGTTCCCATATTCCACGAAAATATGGTTACTACTTATCATATCAATTTTTTATCACCCGAAGAACAATAATGCAATGCGAGTTATCATTTTTGCAACGAGTTTTTCCAACCCTTCATCATTTTCTCACGCCAACAACTCTGTCCACATTCTCCAGCGATCGATAAATCTATCAATTTATTTAACTAATTTTTCGTTGTTCTCTATGACAGCAATTTTTTTCATTAAAAAATATATATACATATATATAATAACAATACAATGCCCGGAATAATTTCCACGAGTTTCCAACCCTTCATCATTTTCTTAAGCTCACTCCAAACCCCTGACTATATTCTCCAGCGATCGATAAATTTACTTATTAATTCCACTACCTTTTTCTCGTATTCCATGAAAATACCGTTGGAGTTTATAATAGCACATGTGTGTATGGACTTATTTCTAAGATATAACTTTTAAAACTCACTCTCCCCCACCCCCCTCTCTCTCTTTTTCTTTCGACCTATCAGTGTTATGCAGTTTGTGGTCTGTTGATAGTGGCAATACGGAATAGCGGCAGCTCATGCGAGTGCAGCATTCGAGCAGACGAGCAACAAGTACAGCATACACACGCCGGTGTCAATTGATGCGTTATTAATTGTCGGTTAATCGCGTTAATGCGACGCCCGCGTCGACGAGCTCACCGTGATCACCTCTTTCCCTTCCACCCCCACCCCACCCACCCCACAATACTATCTCACTCTCTCGGGATTTTATCACTGTTATTTCGCGTACAAAATCGTTTCGATTCACTGGCACGCGCCCAGCCTGTTCAATCGTTTACCAACCCACACAATTCACTCCCATACGTACGGGTTAGTGTGTATGGTCGTACCGCACCGTATATACGCTTTCCGTTGGCCGATTCTCTAAACATATGTATACGGTAACATCCACGTATTATACACTCGACGTAATGTGGACGCGTTATTATACAATACACACATGCGAATACGCTCCCGAGTACGTGTCACACATGAAAGCTACACGATTTTCATAATTTACGGCTCGTTTAATTTGTTTAGCACGGACCTTCGCGTATTATCGTATTGCGGTGTGGAGAGAGCATGTAACATGCATCTCTGTGCGGTTTGTTCGGCGAACAAATAAAATCGACACCTCGTTCCTGTTGTCGAAGGGCTTATTACAGAGCGACGAGGGAATTTTTGCCAATGTTTGGAGAAAATTAAATAATCAACCTCGTAAATATGCATGACGATGTGCATTGGGATTGATTCATCGGGCGTGGGGTATTTATCTTTATGCGACGATAAGGGTACTTTAGGGGTCGCTTGGAAAATGAGGAATGATCGTGGAGAAAAAAAAATTGTGGAAGGTTAGAGGTATTTTTTATTTTTTTTCTCAGCCCCCATAGACTCGTTTTTTTTTTTTTTTTTCGGGTTCATGAACTCTACGAATCTATGCTGAAGATCGGCTCGGCTAAGGTTGAAGAAAAGGGGAAGCTGCAACGGAAAACGCGAGTCGATGCAGTGTTCCCGGAGAAAATTCCCAAGGTGCACTGCGGCAACGGACCCCAATCGCGAGTCTCGGGAGGAGGAAAATCTTCCACGAGATGAGACACTACCTTGTGTCTCGCCCCATTCCGAGGGAGTTCCCATGACTTCTCACTGTGGGAAATGCTAACGTCTGATATTGAAAGGTGCAAAAAATCCTGTGGCGCCCTACGGGCTCGCTGCCTTGGCGCGAACCCAGAGGAAGTAGGAACAACGGTCCTTGCCCTCACCGGCGCAGCAACTCGAACTTTTTCGAACTTTCACGTCGCCGCAACTGCTCGTACGTTTTGTTTTTTAACTTTATTTCTTTCAAACTCGGTATATATCTTTTCAAATTAAATTTTTCAAAAAATAAAATAAATGATTTCTCATGATTATATTTTCACCGTCAAGTGTGGGCATTAAAAATCCAATAAATGGGCATAATAATTTGGCAAAATTGCGATTATAAATTCTACAAATAATCAACTTTATTAATTCCATATTTGTCTGTGAGAAAAAAATTACAATTTCTATATGAAGCCAAAAAAACTCGAGATAACGATAAAAATGTATCACTAAATTTCCTTTGATCCCCATAAAACCCATCGTAAGTGCATCTAAATGATCCACGTTGGTGTCGTCTTGAGAATCTGAGATCCCCATGATTCGACGACACTGCAAGAACGAGTGGGACCCCTTGGTGGCATTCAGGTGGTTCCACCGGGTGGCGTTTCCCCCGATTTAAATGTCCAGGTATCCCCCTGGTGAGTCTCATCTGTACATGCCGGCAGAGGTAATTTCCCTCGGTGGATGTGGGGTGAGTTGGTGAAGAATGTATACGGCAGAGTCATACGAAGCGAGTCGAAGACGAAGAAGAAGAAGAGGAAGAAGTCGGTGTCGTTGAGGGAACCGGCGAGGTTCCTTCGGCTGGCCGGAGCGCGTGCCAGCTGCCGTGTCGAGGCGTAACCGACGTTTCGGCTTCTCGTTCGTTTATATTGTTGTGCGCCACGTTCTCCTTCACCCCAACGAGGATCACGGCTCGAAGCGTCTTGGGGCCCCCCTCGTAAGGGCCCCTCTAACGTCTTAGGAGTCGCGCGTAAAGGGCCTTAAGAAAACCAGTTGGCTTGTGGCTGGGAGGAGCAACGGTTTTTCGAGTCGCACGAGCCGTCGATTGTCCAACGGATAACAAACCATGCGCCCGGTCGTTGCAGTATTTCAACAATCAATACATCATCGAAGAAGAGAAATAAAAAAAAACAGTCTTGGTCTCGGACGTTGCCTCGAAAGCAGTTTCCGGATGCATTGCCCTTGTTTACCACGACTTTTGTTCGAGATTATTGTACAATTGTCATTTTGTATTGGAGTTTAAAGTGGTCTTTTAAAATGGATAACAGACATGTGTCTTTGATCGGGACAGCAAACACGAAAAGTACGTATCAGTCGATGAAATTTCCTCGCGAATGTGATATAGACTTTTGTGGAGAACTCTTTTATTGGTACCGGAGCTGCAATGGTTCTCCAGGCAGTTATGTAGATGGAGTGCGGTGCAAGCATATTGCAACCGGTTATATTCTCAGGATTACGACGTTATTATCGTTGGGTTAGTTAGCCCCGTTTCTGCGTTTTCGTATCTTCGTCGTGTATACGTGCACACCGAGAGCTAGATTCTTCGTGGCAGCTGGCCAAGACGATTCTCCAGTAGAGCCGGAGAGCTCCAGACTTTTTCGTCCCATAGCATTGACTCGGATTAACCAGTCAGGCGCCTCCAGAATTACTTAATTATATTCAATTGCCAAAGTTACAGCGGGAGTCTCGCGTCCGTTGTCTCGTGACTTTGCAATACCGTGTCTACGGAGGTCAGCCAGGAAATCAAATGACGGAAATAAAAAAGGAAACCATTGCGGTTATCCATTACACCCAGGCGCTCGAAAGTTTTCGTGCTTTCGACAGTGCGAAATTAATTTTCAATTATTTCGCTAATTTGTATACTCGGAAGTACCTCTTCTTTCTCCTGATAGTTTCGTCATTTTTTTTTCCATCCAAATTTATAGCCCCAAGTTTGATACATACATTTATATCATCATGTGTTTGATATATATATGTATTTTTATATATCATGTAGATCAGGGAAAAAAATTGATAAAAAAGTTAAGCAAAAGTTACTTGACCCAGTAAAATCCGCAGCCTACTTTTTTTTTTGTTTTACAGACAATTTCCATGGCCAGTTATCGTTTGTTGGAAATTCTTGTATCCTCGAGATAGCAAGACTAAAAGATATAAGAATTTAGAGGACAGGAGGTGAGTAGATGCGAGCGACGACGAAGCTTCGGGGTCGCAGTGACGACGCGAGCGGCAGGCGGTGGTCCGATCGTTTGAGCCAATCATGCAGTGATTGAGTGTAATGGACTTGCGTCTTGTCCCCCATGTCAGGGGTTCTCGCGCGAAACCGAGCTTCCCTCGTGGTAGCAACTCAGCCGCGGCCTTGTCGACAAGTTAACACTTGGGTTGACCACCTACGGGCCGCGCCGTAAGTGACTAGGGCACAGGATGAAGGCTGTGCCCGAGTGAGCGAGTTGCCCGGTTGGTATGATAATGAGGAAGGTGACTTCCGACGATCCGTATACCGATGTACACTCTACCTAAACTCATGTACATACAGCCAGTAGTAGGTATACAGTAGAGGCATCGGATGAGAGCGGAGGATGAGTCGTGGTTATATCGTGCTCGGAGCGAGAGATGAGATGAGAGTGCAACTATATATGCGGCGAATTTAAGAGAGTGTACGTGGACAGGAGATTCGCGTGTTGGTGAGGGACGATGAGACGAGAGGTAGAGAAGAGAGGACTCTCGGACACTGCTTTGTAATATGTTCGTAGGGTCATCCAAGAAGCGGACACTCCAATCCCGACACCCCCGTCGACGATGTTCCGCACTCTACACACACACACACATACACACACGTACGTCATGTGAGTGACGCACGTAGTACCGGAGATCCATCCGAAGTGAGAGAGGCTGCGAGTAAAAAAAAAAAAACATTGAACGAATAAGATAGAGCGTGTTACAGGAGAAGAGAGGAAGAGGATGAGGATGAGGATGAGTCGGATGAAAAGGGGAGGGAAAAGAGGGCTCGAATGGTCCAGCACTCGGAGCTCCGGATAGTAGCAGTCATCCAAGAAGCGGACACTCCAATCTCGACACCCTACAGTTGTCCTCCGGTGTTGGGTACGTAAACTTTGAGCGCCCTCGCGCGTCTCCGCTTTCTCTCTCTCTCTCCCTTCCTCATCAAAACGCTTCCTTTCCTTCCGTTCGACGGCCACGGAACGTTCGGGACCGATCGACAAATTGAGCTGTTGAATCATTGTCGCTAACAGGGGAATCATCTCTTCGTCGAACGCACATTGGCTTCAACGAATGTCACGAGGATTTACTTGAATTTTCTTGGTTCCGTTATCGGAAGCTCTGGGAAAAGGGGCGACGATCATTGGCGTTAAGTGTGACATTTCGAAGGGTGTGAAAATATAATGAACCTTAGCCATGAAATGATGACGACGAATGCACTTTAAAAAGACACCGGAACATCGACACATCCACTCGTCCGGACAAACTATCCTGAGACATTCGAGAAAAGCACTTCCTCAGCTTACTATTCATGACTAATGCCCGCGTTTCGAATGACGAAGAACGTGAGACCGGAATTGTGGGTGGCAAGTGTCACAGAGGAACGTGAAGTGAACGTCAGGCGCCGGGAGCAATTTCCCGAGGCGAAACTCAATATAAACCCGCTCTACGGACAATTCTCTTAACTGGCGTGAATTCGCGGAGATGGCGAAGTGAGAAGAACGGAAAAAAACGTGAGTGTGAGACTTTGGAGCATGAGGTTTCGCAGAGAAAGAGGAGAGGGAAGGAGGGACGAGTGTTACTCGCGATGCTCGAGAAAAAAAATAATATATATATATGCGCGTGGATCTACTGGCCGCAATATAACTTCAATTTGCATGAGAAACGAAAGTGGAGTGTATGTACATGCGGATCCTCTATGTACTCTCCGCTTCTCGGTGATATACTCTCGGTTACTCTGCGCTGTGCTGCTACTACGTGACGCGTAGCACCCGGGCCGGTTCCCAAGTGTCGGATGAGCTTCGACGCGGTTAATCCAATTGAGTCAATTTGGGTTAACTTGAAGTCGTCTAAACAGCTCGTTTAGACGACCTATGATGCATGGGTAACGCAACGGTATCCGGTCCTCTTCCTTCCTATTTTAAAACGGGATCTCGCCTCTGGTCTTTTTCGCTCGAGTATGTATATATATATATATATATGTACACTTAAATACATTTGCGTATATACATACGTACGAGTGTTAAAGAGACGAGATAACCAGATGTGCGGTGTGTTCAACTTTCCCAAGTTCTCAGGCGGCTCGCGTCAACAGAGTGACTCAATTAATTAGGCGAATGACGTTAAGGAACGTCTTCCAAGATTCGGATCATTGGCCATCATTGTTATTGCCAGTTTCACCATTCACATCCACTTTTATGTTCTAGGGAATGAATTTGCGAAATTATCATGCGCAATGATGAGCACAGTGCAATTTCTAAAATTACTATTTTCAAACTTTGTTAAATTAATAAGCACTGATGAGGGCAGTGCAATTGTAGAAATACTCATTTCACTGACGTTTCGTGAGATGAGAGGAGAAAAAAAATTCAATGAATTCCTCGAACTAAGCGAATGACCTTAAGTAATTCGGTGCATCTTCCAAGATTCAGATGATTAGTCATCATCATCATTACTAGTGGTATCACCATATCAGGTGTCCTTCAGTTCCATGAAATGACTTTGTGAAATTAATAAGCACTGACGAGTACAGTGCAATTGTCGAAATACTCATTTGACTGACGTTTCGTGAGATGAGATAAAAGAATCGATATACAATGACTCGAGCCGAAGGGTCAGGCCGAAAGTGTGAGCGAGAGAGAAAGCGTCTAGCCAACTCTCAACTACTACAATAATTCGCCACCATGATAGCCATACACATATCACTCGGTATATATGGACACAGGGATTGTGTGTGTGTGCGGGTGTGTGTATGTGGGTGGATGATGTAGTCATTGGTCTCTATGCCGCTCTAGTACGGCGTACGCTAGTATTTACCAAGTGTACACACTAGACTCGCCTCCCCAGCTGACGTTGATTGAAGGAATAAGGGAAACGGCGAGCTCTCTCAAGTGGCCCAGCACAAGCTGGAGCCTCCAGACTAGCCCACCACCGCACCGAGCCCCTCACTCCTCCATCCTATGAGCTGCTACTGCTGCTGCTCAACGTGCGCGCATTGCAACCACGACGAGGAGTGCAACCCCCTGTGTGCAACGTACCTACTCGTCTCACCCTCTCACGCATCCACCGCCTTCGTCGCAGGATATCATTGCGATGCAAGCATGCAAGCAACCTGGCCTTACCACCCCGTTGCAGCTGACGCGATACCGTTACCGGGAAATACCAACTTTTCCTTTTTTTCTTTTTTTTTTTTCCATCTTTCACTACGCGATACGGAATCCCCGTAATACGGGAACTCGATCGGAAATGTAAGATTTTTTTCATCTCTTCCGGTAAACGTGGGACACAAATAAAAATATTTTTACAGCTAATAATTTTTTTTTTGGGAATTACGTCAACGTAATATTTTTTTATAATTAACGATTGAATTCAATGATTTCTCAGAGTAGAATTCAGTGTTTTTGATGATGTAATGTAAGAAGATAATCAGGTGTGTTGGTGAGTCGAAGAGTTCGGTGAGAAAAACACGAAGGCTGCGTGGAAGTACGAAAAGTGGAAAAACAAACAATGAGGCGGGGGGAGGGGGAGAGGCTTGGTAGCGGCGGGGTCTCAGATCCGGAATTTGCTGACAAAGCTGCGGAAGGCGATACACCCGAGCGACCACGAGGATCGGCCAAGTGTTGACACTGTCTCTGCGTGGATTTCCAGGTCCCACAAACGGGACAATACTTTCTCTGGACGTGGTTAGTGGACCTCGTCTCCTCAGTGCGAGACCGAGGGTGAAAGAGGAAGGAGGGAGCGGGGATAAAGTGAGACACTGGCATAGCGTGCGGTGATTACCGTCCCGGGGCTACTGTGCACTGATTTAACGTTGCTTCCGAATTGGTAAACTACGAACAGTTTTGCCACCGCAAACTATGCCGCACCGCGCATTGTTACAATTGCGAACACGTGTCACGCTGCTACACCTCTTCCCGTAAAACTGATCGTTCCTTTCTTCGTCATGAACATAAAGGTACAATGAAAAAAAAACTTATCCATTTATTAATATGATATTTTATAGGCTTCTAATTATTATAATTTTGTTAATTATTGATCCGATATAGAAAATTATCGTAAGTATTTACGATTTATTTATTTTGGAAATTCGATTAAATTTCACCGTCTATAAGAATTTTTAGTGGTTGTGTAAACGTTGGTTCCTTCATCGTTGTAATTCTGACCATTTGACTTAAAATTTTCACACACACAAAAAGGATTCAATTGCCTGTCACATGGTTTTTAATTATGGGGGCGTGAATTGGACGGTTCAATTACAAGATGATACTAAATTAAGGGTTTAACTTAGTCGCACTTAATTTGGTAGGCGATATTTTGGTTGGTAAATTGCGCTGATTAAATTATACGGTGAGAAGTGGATTTCCTATGGTGTGAATTATTAATTGTGATGGGAGTGAATGGAAGAGCCCGGCTGTGAAATAATTGAGAGCTGAGAAAGAGAACTTTTTTTTCTTGGCCGTCCATGAATGGGGACACCGAAGACGGAGACCTTGTCTACCACATGGATGTGATGGCCCTGTTATCTTTCTTCACCCTCGTGCTCGATATGGTCTCGCGTCGACACCTCAGGCGTCATTAAACCACCGCACGACCAGAGACTCGAAAGATCTCTCATTAAACCTCGAAGGGTTGAGATGCTTTCGCCCAAGACTTCTCCCGAGTACTTACACGCTCTGTGTAAGGAAATGCAGCCCTTTTCCATCCCCCAAGACGCCCCCGAGTCGCCTTCCCTAATGATACACGTCACGACTTCCTCACCGAATCCCTGACGAAAGTGACGACGATCGCGACCGAGCGATTAAAAGGAACTTAGACCCTTTAAGACATATTTCGGGCGTGAAGTACTCATCCCTTCGCAATTACATACTAATGACTGTTACTTACTCCGAATTCAACTTACATGTCTCCTCCTTGGGCCATCATCATTCAGGATTAATATTTTAATAGCTGTGATAAATTATATTTTGCAATATTGCAATATATCCCATTAATTATCGTTCGATTTTTCATAACTTTCATTACTATTCATTCTTAATAAGGATACAATTAATGGTTATAAAAACAGAAAACATAAATTAAAAAATTAAATCTTGGGTCGTCGAAATTTGCTGACTCTCCTGACGATGAAAAATTCAAAGTAAGCATTAAAATATCGTGGTCCAAATATTAATTAGCGTTATTTAATTTGATAATAAATTAATAATTCCGACTTTCATGAATTTCAATGCAGAAACTGTACAAAAGGTCGCTCACAATTTAATTGAATCACGCGATAAAAAATTCAAGTAAATTTAATATAAAAACTGGTCTTATCTTATCATCACTGAAATACATCCGAAAATTAAGGTAATACAAATGACTATAAAAATTCCAGTTTTATGTACATACAGAGCTGGTGAAACAAATATATTCCACAGTGAAATAGAATAAGAGCAGCATAATGCAGCGTAGATTATTCACGAGAATGACTTGTGGCACAATGAGCTAGTTTTCACCACATCGTTTGGTCGAGAGTGGAAAACTCGCGGTCACCGGTTAATAGAGGCGTCGCGCAGTTTACTAACCGAGTGGATGACGATGTTGTGACATCGCCAGCGTGCAAGTGTATAGCCGAGAGTACCGTGCAAGTAGTTCATCGCCGCGCAGGGTAACCAAGTGTTGTACCACAGTATATAAGCGGGCGCGCGCGTAACACATATCCGGGGGTCGGGTCAGTTCTCAGGGCTATCATTGCTCGTCGGCCGGAAGACTCACTTAGGCCCGTCTTGAGTTACCCCTCCTCAGTGCCGCTCGCTGCCGTCCCCACCGCTCGGCGTAGACGCGACTGCGTTCTCTCTCTCTCTCTCTCTCCTGTATCGTTCGCTGCTCCCTCCAACTCGCGAGAGTGAGAGAGAGAGAGAGACGAAGAGATCGCGAGACTCTTCTTCGTTCACTTGTCGCACGAGGCTCCTTGGCCTTCCATGGTCGCCATGGAGGCCAAGACACTTTGCCCATGGGTTGCGTGCTGTAGCGGCGAGAACGTCACGGTGTCCCTTACAAGATTACTTTATTCCCACCACCCTTAACCGCAACCCTCTTGGCCCTTCCGGGCCCAGATATAACACTTCCGTTATTCCCATTCCCGTTTCGAACAGTCCATTCGAATCAACGCACGAGTTTTGTTTTCTTCATCGAATAAAGCTGAACGGATATTTGCAGTTTATTTTTTTATTTTGTTGCTTTTGGAAAATGGCCTTATTTATTTTATGGATGGATTTAGTGTATTTGAATATATTTGATTTGCATTTTATTTTTTATGGGGTTGGGGAATTATTTTGTTCCGAGGAAAGTAATTTTCTGTTATAGGAAAATTTAACCCACCAATTTTCTTCGGTATGCAAAACTTTTTTTTTCAGTTTTCTGTGATTTAATATTTTTATGAAAAAAAAAAAAGAAACGTAATCAGGGGAAAGTCCTTGAAATTCAGTGTCTCAGTTCAGACAAAAATTGAAGTCGTTTTTTTTTTCTTTCAGAATATTTTAATTAATATTTTAATAATGATATTTTTGGGATTATATGTTTAATTGATAATTGTTCGGTATTTTGGGTGGGAATTGTTTTAGGTGCTGCTTAGCTAAGCCTTTCGTGATCTAATGCACCGCAAAGTACATATATCAGCTTAATGAATTCCCAATAGCGAGGATAGTTGAAGCAATGCTGCAACGATCGGTTTAGGCTAATAAAGGATGGTTGTTTGACGTTCGATGGCTATCCTTTATCGTATACCGTAATATACGCACATTCGCACACGCAACGGAGAAGCACACGCGTCGTGCGAACTTGTTGCGGCACACGCCGAGAGTTCGCGTGCATGCATGCGTGCTTGCACAAGCGCACAAGCACGCGCGCCGGGAACTTCGCTGCGAACTCTGCAATTGCGTGGGCGGAGAGCGGGCGTCGCGGGTGTGCGTGAGCCAATGTGCATTTCCGTCGCGGATATCACTCCTTTTACCCTTTACCGAGCACTACTTTCCTTTACTGAGATGTATGCCATGCTAAACTAATCCTTAATTAAGCCGAAACCTTCACGAGTACTTAAGCAATAAAGGAAACATCAAAAAAATCATTTCATGAATCTCCATTTTTTTTTACTAAAAAATAGAGAATGAATTTGGGTCCATCTGAATAACTGTCGATAATTCTCATCTAAAACCAATAATAAGATTTTAAATCATTCATTAATTTAATTCAATTTTTATTATTTGAAAAAAATATATATATAATCACACGATTTATTTCAAATACAATTTTAATTGAATATTGCTCGTAATTATTCATTAATCAATCAATACGAATTAAAACAATATTTCTGCAGAAATATAGCGAAAATTTAATTTGCAGTAGATTAAAGAATAATTGTAGTGTAAAAATGTGACATTAGTTTTTTTTGGTCAATGAAATCCGAGGAACGTGTTGGCAAAGGTATAGACGCTGTCGTGTCGTGAAGAAACGTCGGTACTTTATACATTGTGCAAGTACGTACAGCCCAGCATCCGAGGACTTCTCACATTTCATAGCTCATCTCTCGACACTGTTGTAGAACAATCGTTCTCTTCTCAGCCAAATCCCTCGCTCTTTCACTCGGTCCCGCGTCCGCCTCGCGAAGTTTCATTTTTTTTTTCGCCTCCGAACATGCGATAAAATGTTTTTATAACGTCGGAAGAGAGTAAAGCGCCAAGCCAGATCTCGCGGCTCGTTACGTCGCGAAAACTCGTCGTACCGTTGTGTTACGACTCCGCGCTACTCTTTACAGCTCCAAGTTTGTCCTGGCCAGTGTTACAACTGCAAACGTCCCCGCAAGCTTACGGCGTGCAAACAAGCAACGTGACGGGAGACAAACATAGAGAAAGGGAGGCGAGAAAAGTGTCGATATACGTGTGCCAAGTGTTGCCACGTTCGCGGGGATACCGTATAACGGACCCTTTTCCAGTTATTGGCGTTATTTTGCATCGTTCTCTCGCATCCGGTGGAGCATTGTTAGCGATCCTCACTTCGAGCTGCGATAAAACTCGTTGCAAGTAAGAAAAAAAATAAAAACATTTCGTATCGAATTTGCGAACAAAATATTTTTTGCTCCAATGATTTTTGTTCTGCTGCTGAAATATTGTTATCCCACACATAAAAAAAAAAAGTTACGGAAAAATATTCGAGTATCGAATATATAAAAAATAATCCAATTGATTGCATTGCACTTTTTATTTGAATACTCTTTTCGTACTAGTGCTTTTTTTTTGCGCGGGTAGTTATTCTATATAAATATTTCTCTGTGCTCTCCCTTTCTTTCTCTGGTATTTATTTAGACTCGGATAATAAGTAATTGTTGAAATGACCATTAAAGCGTTGTCATCACAGTATGCATAATAGAGAAAGGCTATATACACTTTTCTGAGTCACCCGTGACACAAAGATGTGTCTCGATCAGATTGGAATGGGAAAAAAGGCGACGTATTGATTGACGTGTATAGTTCTTATGCGCGGCATCCACGCGACGTCAACGTTCAACCTTCTCACTTGGAGACTGTCCGCCGGTGAGATGGTAATAACGACGTAGACGACGTGGACGACGATCGATTAAAAAATGTTTCTCGTGAAGACGTTTATAGCCACCTGAGCGAGGGCCTCGATGGGACCTTTGCCCACGTACCTTTTCTTCGTACCTACACAACCACTTGTTTTTCCGGCCTCTATTATTCACCGAGGAAAAAAGAACTCCCAAGAAACCGTGACTCATAAAAAAGCTCCACTTTTATTGCTATTCAAATCTAACAGTTCCCATACAAAAAAAAAAAAAATTGTTCTTACTCACAAAAATATAAGCTCCACGATATCGTATAATTAACCTGCATTAAATTGATTTCCAATTACGACGATAATTAAACCAGATAATTATCACTTAAATTTTCGGAACATTTTATTCCCTGCAAAAAATGATTTTCTTCCCGATTCATTCGAACCCTTTCTTTCCGGCGCCTCCGAATTCCGAGGTCTGAGCATAACGTGTCTCGTAAATATATATAGTGGAGCTCTCGTCAAAAGAGTCAATTGAGAATTGATTTCCGGAGTGAGAAGTAGTATGTGCGCAGAGTTAACACGTGCGTTGTCCGCCGGCGGCCCCGACAACGCATTATATCGCAAACGAGCGTGTGGCGAGTGAAGCTTCGTGGCCGGAATTCGTTCCGCACCTTTTCGATTCGTGTAGCGAGTTGAAGGGCTGGCCCATCCCGATTCGCTCGGTTTTACATCCTGGTTCGGCGCCTAGTTCGCCGGCGATACCTTGTATCGGTATACACCCACACATAGGCACACATAAAGTCTACCAATAGCGCCTCGATCACTGGCCTCTCGGGCCGGAGTAACACGTGATTGTAACAAAACAACGGACGTCCGGACTGAGCGGACAGTCGCACAGGTATCGTTCCGCGTTTCTCCCCTTAAGAGCGAGCAGGACGCGGGCGCGCGCGCGCGGGCGTATCTCTCACCCACATAGCCACACGTTTATGATCCACGCCATCCTCTTGCTCGTCGCACCGTCGCCTTTGTCAAACGCACCTTCGTATCGCTCCTATTACCTTTTTTTCCTTCTCCTTTGCCCTCGTAACTATCGATCCCTCTCACGAATTCCCTCACGCACCACCCCCCCCCCCTTCCACTTTTCTCTTCTTTCAGTTCCGTTGTTGTAGAATTTGCTTTTTTTTTCCCGATCGAATCTCCCGTCAGGATTGCACGGTCTACGAGAACGGAACCCAGACGTGGGGCCATGCACAGGAGGTGTGCACACAGAAGAGTTCACGCACAGTGGCCATTTCCTCTGGAAAAGTGGATGCTTCCATCGAGGATACTTGGTCCAGTGGACACGGTCTTCCGGTCCCCGATTCACTGTATTTAGACAGCGCATTATTTTACACTGTGGAAGTGGGTATGGTCGGCGAAGGCTTCGATGGACATCAGCCAATGTGGACACGTGTCTGCGGCACAAGCATACGTGCATATTAATATTAATAACCCGGTTGGCTTCCTACGCACGAGAACTTCGTGACGACGACGACGACCACGACGACGATGTCGACAAATTGGTACTTTGGTATTTGCGCGATGTGTGTCATTTGATCGTAATACACATTTCTCTGTTTCTGCGGTTGAACCATAACTCACGTGTGTATTAATTAACGCGTGCTTTGTCGAGAATCGCGGATGAATAATAATGCAATGCAAGCTCGAATTGTGCCGTGTGGCAAGAGAGAAATGTTGGGAAGTATTTGGAAAAAAAAAAAAAAAAATGTCCTGAAGCGTTGATGGAACGGCACGATTTATTCACGCAAATTACTTGACACCTATCCTCGGATTTTTCTTTGCCTTTCCTCCCCCCGCGGCCCCTGTCTTTCCCTCTCATAATCGTCAGTGAAGAATACAATGAATACTCAGTGTAGAGCGCGAGATAAAGAAACTCCTTTGCATTCAGATGTGACTTGTCTTGAATCTCTGCTGCAAGGCGCTGCACTGATTGTGTGCTGTGGAGGTCGGGGCTTGTTGGACCAAGTCGAGGTAAATCGAAAAAGGTATTCTGGAATTTATTACCATCGGATCTCTATGATTTAAATAATAATTGTGCATATTGTGTATGCTTTTGTAGTGTGAAATAACATTTCATATTTGTAATTCCAATGCGTGGTACAGATTTTAATTTTTTTAGTGATTTTTTATTATTATTATTATTAATCTATCGATAGTATTTAATTATTATTGATATAAAAATGACAGTTAAAAGGTCACAGAGCAACTCCGAAGGGGAGGGGACAAATTAATAAAGTATTTCGATAAATTGATAGATAATTGGGAGAATTGTGCCAACTATTCCAGGTCTTCTCTATGCAATAAAGGAGAGTTGGGCAATGGCAATGATGTGCAATACAGTTATACTCGTATCAGGGTAACTCTTGCGAGTTTACAGCGAGAGGGTTGCTGCTCGGGTATAACCAGTGCCTCGTACCCTAACGCATAAAGCCAAGTCTATAGCTTCCCAGCTCATTTTTTTGTTGTTTTTTTTTTTTTTTCGCACACCTTTTAGCCTCGGAAAGGAACGAAGGAAAAACTTTACGTCTCCTGGTGCTATCTCCGCGTGCGGCTCTCATGCTACTTTGCTCGCTTTTCATGGTGCAAAAAGAAAGAGAAACGCTGAAGAAAAAACATTCACAAGATCGGCGACGCTGCTCCCGGGTCCCTTTCTTTCGCTTTCACGTTTCGTTCTCGCGTATTACACTCGCCGCCAGTTGAGAAGGCGATAGGGTGAGTAAAGCAGCCACTGCCACGTAGGCGAGACTCGAGGAGTGCAACGGAAGAAGGGTGAGAAGACGCGCGAGGGTGACGAGTGTTTTCTCGCCATTGTCCAACGCGTATCAAGAACAAGAAAAGCTCTTCTGATGACGAGGTGGGTGGGTGGACACGTCCTCGACGACGAGGAACGTCGTCGTCGACGTCGTCGTGGTTCCTATCAACGTGAGAAAGCAAAACTTTCGAGCTTTCACAGTCGCGAGGCCGCTCTTTCTTTCCGTGCCTCCGTGTACACACTCTTCATCGTTTCTCCTCATCATCTTCTTCCGCTTTCACTGTTCACCACGTAAGTAATGCGAGGCACTCCGTTGATTTCTCTAAGTAGCACTCTGCCAATGGAAGTGGTATACATTTCAGTGACTGAAAGCGGAACGTATTTCTCCCGGCTCGAGAAGGTAAAAGAAAGTTTGTTTTTTCCTTCTTCGACTCTGCGGAGGTGGAGAAACATTTTTTTTTTCTGAAACAAACGAAAACATCTGTTCTCATTGCAGATTGTCTCTGCACTTGGAGTCCCTCAATTTTTCATGTGGATTAGTTTTACTGCGAATCGTTTGAGGACGGAATGTCAAAGGCAGCGGATAATGGGAGGCTTTGTAGAATTTCTGTTTGACTTCCGTTCCTTTTCTTCTTGACACCGGTTTTTCAGGCTCAGTATCTTCGGGTACTGAAGTATTGTCTGACAATACTTTTCGACAATGAAAACGACGGGTTCATTGGCGAACGCCGTAAGAAAAGGGGAGTTTCCCTCTGCTCAACCCCGTTTATCTGGATAAGATGGTCCCGAACCAGAAGGACTGCCTCAAGAAGGAAAACTTTGGCCAGTCCGAGGGGTGAAAGCGGTTGACTCGGGGCTGTTTTCTTATTCGCCTTGGCGGAGAGATTCTCTCTTCGGGGGGTGAATGGAAAGTGATACCCCGGAATTCTTCTCACTTTCACCCCGATCTTGTCTTGGATCTTGTGGCAAAGTGGCCCGGAAGAATAAATCCCTTCCCCTCTGAGGTACTCGGGAGATGTTGAGCCGGAAAGACGATCAGCGTAGCTGAAGAGCATCGATAATCGGTAGTAGGATAATGAAGACGCGGAAGAAGTTGCTGAAGAGGCAAACACGAGGGAGAAAGTAAATAACTTAACGACCTAATCGAGGAGGGATGATCTCAGGGAGCACACAACTTAAAGAACCAGAGGGAAGATGATCAGCGTCAAGATTTGTTTCCTCACACTTCAACGTCATCTGCATCTTCTGGTGAAGTGGCTCGGAAAAATAATATTTCTCTTCCTCCCTGAAGCACTCGGAAGATGATGAGCTGGAAAGACGATCGGCATTGCTGAAGAGCATCGATAATCGGTATCGGGAGAAAAACGAAAAGAGGGTTAACGAAGACGTGGAAAAAGTTGCTGAAGAGGCAAGCACGAGGAAGAAAAAAAAAACGAAAAAAATAACTTAACGACCTAGTCGACGAGGGACGATCTCAGAGAGCACACAACTTAAAGTAGGAAAAGGAGGATGAGCAGAGGTAGGAATTTATTCCCTCACGCCGTGGCTTACCTCGAACGTCAACTGCATCTTGTGGCAAAGTGGCGTAAGAATAAGGTTTGCCTGGGGGCACGTCGTAGACGTGAGACTCAAGCGTGTGGTTCGCTGCTCGAGGATCCGCTCGCTGGTTATGAGGTCTTGAGTTCTCTTCCTGCATGAGGAGAACCGAGGAAAGGAGATGTTGCCGGGGTTGGCTCGTGAGGAGGGAAAAAGGGCTTGTCGGGCTCGAGGAAGAGAAACAGCCACTGTACAGCTATACCCTTCACGCTTTTCGTCTCTTCTTCCTTCTTCTTCACTCGCCCTCTTCTAAAGGAGGAGACGCGCCTGCGGAGGGCGACGTGAGGACGAGATGACGTTGGCCCGCCAAGCACGCTCCGCTACGATGACTCCACTTGATATTCAACCACCCGGCCCTACACGAGAACGTGCAAGGAGGCAAGGAAACGAGCCGAGGCGAATCTTCCCGATCTCCACCTACTTTCCAGCTCCGTTCCCAAGTTATTATCAACCTGCGCTTCGACTAATCGAAATAAACTCATCAACTGATAACACCCGCCTCATTATTCTCCAAACAAGAGCCAAATCTTCAACATACCACGTACACCAAGTATCAGTGTTGAATTCAAACTTTGGCATATGTCAAATCCAATTTCAAGGATGACCTTCACTTCAAACTTGGTACCATAATTTCGAGCCTCAGCAACGCTGTCAAATTTGTTACCAATGATAAAGGAATTGAAGAAATTGTCGTTCAAATCAATGGGACCGCGATGAATGATAGACAAAAAATGCAGACGTTGTCGAAATGGAGACTCGTGGGTCTCGCAAAGTCGAAGAAAAATGAAAGTACGGATGAGGGTGCAGCGGGAACATCAGCCGCTGTCTCGTTCCCTTTTTTGCTGTGTTTTGTTTTATCTTTCTCGCACTCAGTCACTTCCTCTTTCGTAAACCATAGCGTATATCCACTATGTACGTATTGAGCGAGCCGGTCGAGTTTTCGGAATCTTCCCCCAGCGCACGGAGTATTGCTTGAGGAGTAGTGCCTCGAGTGCGTGGAGGGTGCGCTTGCATTGTACGTTGCCTCGGTTGCCCATCTTATATGTATGCACCCACCAGAACCAGCAGCACCCCGTGCTCCTACGACTAAAGCAGTGCCTCCGATTCCCTTCCTCGGGCTTCCCGCACCCGAGTATACGCCAAGTCCCGCACCTTATACTTGCACTCTTTGTTCTTCGCCCGGAGAAGCCCTTTCCCCTTCAAGCTTTTTCGTCCTTCTCGGGGTTCTTCTCGCCATGCTTATAACTAACGTCCTGGACGTCTACACCCTCGTTTACGTCTGCTTCAGGAGCCTCAGGCATCGCGAGGCAATGCGGGTCAAAGCGCAATGAAGACGACCATGAGGATCATTGTCTTCGTCTCACGAATTACCTAAAATAAATGTTCATCTTTCGAAAGGGATTGAATGTTTTTTTTTTTTTTTTTTTGGAAGCTCGATATAAAAAGAACGTAATTCCCTTGATTTAAACACGAATATGACCTTTATTTAGAATTAATTTGTAGACGACAAACAAATTTTTCGTCGACTTGCGCAAAGGGATGTATTTGTGTATTAATAATCATAATTAGCATATTTGCCCCGGGGATTATGCTCATTATCCTGTTTTCGTAAAAACTGTTTCGTAATCATCCTGTGTTTTACACATTTTAATATGTGTTGTTAGTTCCCATAGAAATTAAAGTAATGATAACGGAGCTGGTTGGGTTGCACACGTTGCACTTTCAAACGTGTGTGTGTGTGGCTTATCTCGTTCATTTTTTTTCCGGAGGCTGAATATAATAAAAATACCAAAGCTCGAATGCTAAATATTCGCAACGACAAAAAAAAAAGTGGCAAAAATATATTGGAATACGGATTTCCTCGGTAAATTAGTTATACATTTGATGGGGAAAAATTTTTTTTTATCCCAATGAGGATTTTTTCCAAATCGAAATTTACGTATGTCCGCTTAAGTGATCCGCATTATCCGCCTGCCAAAAAATTTCCACTCGTGCTCGTGCACTATACGCGTATTCTCTTCAAGCTCCACCGCAGTCCGTTAAGATTTCGCGCCCCTGATATGAACAGCATCGTCTAGAAGGCCTCGGCAGCGGCGTCGCCCGAGTATGCAGCTCAGGATGCTCGACGAAAGGGTCGCAAGCCCTTTCCTTCCGCGCGCGCGTCATCCCTCGCTCGTTTTCCTTGTCTTTCAATCCCCTCGCTCGTTCGCCTCGCTCGGGATGCAAGGATATTTTAAGAAACGCTTCACTCCGACGAGCGAACGAATAATTATTTTGTTTTTTTCCCCTTGTTTCCTCTTTCCCTTCTTTCGGGCTTCGTCAGCAATTTCGCACTTGCAATAATACCCGAGGCTGCCGAGTCTTCTTTCGTCGGAGTTTTCCTTCGTCGAGATTTTAAAAAAATAAAAAAATAAACCTTCATAAGACTCTCAGGATTCACCTGTGTCAGTGGTACTCACGATTCTAAGATGAGCTTTACATCGCAATAGAAAGATTTCGTTTGAAAAAAAATAAATAAAAAACAAAGAAAACAACCTCCGAGCTTTTATGAGAAGACAAAACGACAAAAAGCGCGCGATGATAAGTCGAGAGGAGCGGGAATAAAAATGAGAAGCCGGAAATTCTCGCCATCTTGGTCCCAGGCGGACGCGAGGTTGGTGCGGAAAATGAAATCTTTGTTTCCACCTCATTCCCCAGGCCTCCGAAAGCTCGAGAATTCTGTCGGGAGGTCGGGAACGCCTGGGAGCGAAGGAGGTGAAAGGCTGGATGCAACCGTGCTACTTCTACCGGTGAATAAAAAAAAAAAGAAGAAGAAGGAGAGGAAGAAGAAAAAAAAACAATTCCGCTCTGGCTGATGTGCCTCGGCCGTTGGGTCGTCGGGAGAAGGACGCGGAGGCGAAGAGCGCGGAGAAGAAACGGGGTAACAAGAAAAAGATGGAAATAAGAGAAAGAAAGATGCGAGTCTGGTAATCGGAATAGATAGACTTTCCTAGAGACAGGCCAAGGAGAATGGGCCATTCATGCAAACGAGAGACGAAGATAAAGAAAGGAAGAAAAGAAGAGAATAAAAAAAAAAGGAAATCGGAGGAAAGGCGCGGGGTGAGGGGGGGCGGGACTGACTTGCCGATGGTTGGTGCACCGGTGGATTGTAATACGTCTCTCGTTCGCTCGCCCGCATCGCTGAAGAATTCAGCGTCGTGGAGATTACGTCCCCGGCGTGTCCCGCGGGGCTGCAATATCTTGCATCCCTCCTTCCCACATTTCACAACCAATACCAGTAAACTCAAAGTAACAGTGGTAAAGGTAGTGGTGACATATATAAAGCGGAAAAACTGTCGCGGCAGCGTCGAGCCTCCCTCCCCCTCCTCCTCCCTCGCAATCCACTGTCTTCCGCGCCCTCTCCCAACCACTTTCTCTACTACCACACGAGAAAGAGAGTGACGTTAGTAAGAGATGTGCTTGAGATAGAATAAGCGAAAGACACTGCGGAGGAAGACGGAAGTATCGGTGAAAAAAGCGGCGGGAGCGAGAGGCGAGGGATCGAACGAAGTGAAGAGGGTGGTGGTGGAGAGGCTCGAGACAGGAATAGGGAAAGAAAAGAAAAGATGGGGAGGGATGCTGTGGGAGATCGGCTCCGGTGTAGGCCCGTCGAACAACCACGAGAAAACTGCATCCACCGATGCTGCGGAGTCGCACATCGACGACTCGGTGAGTCCGCGGCGAACCCCTTCGGGTCTTAAGAAATCAATTAAACGGAGAGGGGCGACGACTGCCGGCGTACAGCGGAGGGAGTAAAGGATAGAAGGTTGTGAAAGGAGGATGAGGAGGTGGAAACGAGAACGCGGCGCGCACTGTCAAGTGGATGAAGCGGGGAAAGATGGAAAGACAGACGGCGAAAGACGGAACTCGCTCCGTAATCAGGGGATCTCCAGAGTCTCTCTCCTCTCTGACTCTTGCTCCGTTCTCCTTCTCTCCTCCGCCTCCTCCTTCTACATTCGCTCTCTTTCTCTCTCTCTACCCTTCCCCTCGCCAATCCCCCGCTGCAATTTCGCTGCGGCGCACTCTTTCTTCCTCTTTCACTCGTTTGTGTACTTCTATATCTATCGAACTCTCAGTCGCCAGCGATTCTTCCATTTCTCGGCTTATATCTCGGGTTCTCTTGCTCCGCTGAGACTCGACGTAGTTTCTCTCAAACTTTTCGAGAAGAGAAATTCGAGAGAGAACCGAGTCCGATTCTTCGTCATTGAGTATTTCCATTGGGTTTCTCCGGCAGAGACTCCAGACCCCTTTATTATTGTTTTCCTTTTTCCCTCCTTCTTTTCCTCGAATTCCTATTCTTTTCTTCTTTTTCTTTTTTTTTTCGACTCTCCTCTCTTGGTCCAATATGGAAACGAAGAAAGGCTTATCGAGGTGAACAAAACGAGAGGCAAGAGATTGAGGCTTTCTATTAATCGATACTCTCCTCGCTAATTAAGTACCTCCTCCCGACATCCTATTTTAGTTTATGAATATTCATGCTATCTAACACAAATGAACTATCTGAACTTTTTGTACCGCTAAGCACAGCGAAGATAACGAACACTGTAAATATATATATATATATATATATACGTGTCATATCGTTCCTGTGATTTATCGATTGTTGCAAAAGACATAATTAAATCATATAAAAGTAGCGAGTAATCGATTGAGTGAAGGAGAAAGAGCGGGGACAAATAAAAACCGAGTGAAATATCGCGAGAGAGGATCGAAGGGTTATAGGAATATCGCGAAGAGAGAATAAGGAAGAGGGAGTACGCCGACTGAAAATCCGGGAGGCAATGGGGTGTGGGAGGAGGGAGTGGGGGGGGGGGGGGGGTGAAAGAACGTCGGCGGAGATGGAGGAAAAGGGATAAAAAGTAAGGGGTTGCTCTGCTGTGCTTGCCCACCCTAACCAACCGCGTCTAGTAAGAAGCATTGGAATCGATATCATTGCAACGTGGGCTGCTTCTCCGCACCACCGACAGTATAGTCTGCGATGGGGAGAACGGGTGCGCGCACCCACCTCCTGCACCTTCTCCGACTTCGTCGACGAGCTTCGAGGGGGTGGGTGCTCTTCGACTCGCCCGGTTCTCAACTCACCCCATTTCTCGTCCGCGTCCTCTTTTGCCCATCACACTCCCCTTGCTCCGCTCGTGAACCTCACAAGCCTTACCCTCACCCTCGCCGTCACCGAGCCGACTCTTAACTCTTTCCTTCTCTGTTCCAGTTGCTCTGTGCTGCTGCTGCTGCTGCTGCTTTGCCGTTGGGTGCACGTTGTAGGATCAGGGACGACGCGGGGCCGCGGAGGTGGTTGTCGATTCCGAGGTCGTCGAGTCCGCCGGGAATCTGCCGAGATGTAGAGTCCTCCTTCTACTTTTACTGCGCCCTCCACTGCCTCATTGCACCTTATCCATCCACGTAGATATCCGCTGGTATCTTCAATATCTCGAGCAATACTTTGGGGTAAGTTTTGTTATACCAAGCCATTCTAATATTTTGAATTTAACCGATGTTTGGGAAACGATGAAAAGGGCCGCTTCAGAATCTAGGTCCTTGGATAATTGCACTCAAGAAAGTGGTGGATTATCTGTAATACCTCGGCAGTACTTTCAGCTCTTCGTGGAGTCTTATTATCGTGAAGCATCGCGTTTCTAATCTTTAGAATTTAACCGATGCTTGGATAATTATGATAAGGGCCGCTTCAGATTCTCTCTTATCGTCACACACTTGCGGAAATTCAGTTCAGATTGAAAAGGAATTTTCGAGTTCACCTTCTTCCAGTAATACTTCGTTAATTGGTACAGGAATATTTGAAAAATCAGCGATGAACTCATCGATCTGTTGAATACTTAAATACGTACTTTTCTATTTCCTTGAATTTCCTGGACGTTGGATTTTCGTTCTGAGTTCAATGTATTAGTGAGAACTCGAGTCTCGAAGAGAGAAGAACGACGTGGAATGGGAAAAAGGACGTGAGCTTAAGGAACCCTTTTTTGCCGAGGGTTTAAGGGGTTCATGCAAAAGCTAGTCGGGGTAAATAAGACGGGACATTTACATCTTCAAATAAGACGAGAGACTATACAGTCGTCATAAATTTTGCGATCAATTGCCAAAAAAAAAAAAAAAAAAAGAATCGAATTTTTTACAAATCGCATGCACGTCGAAACTTCAATGATGCTAAATACTTAAAAAAAAAAAGAATGAAAAAAGTGTATTACCCCCAACGACTCGAGTCCTTGTGCTTGCACTGGAGGACAGAAAATCCGTAGGTCGCGGTGCGGAGAACTTTTTCTACACGGCAATTTGGCAAACCTATGTAAACGCCAGTTTGAAGGACCTTCGAAACTTACGGGCTCATAGATGCGAGAGCTGCTCGAGGAGTGGTGAACATACCAGCCGAGCTTGCGCGTACATCTCCGGTACACGTAGATGATAACGGGTTAGTATCTACATAAAATGTAATATGTGCATGTTAAAAAACTTATCGCGAGTTAATGCAACGGTGGCCTAAAAAGCCATATTTAACTCCGGCGCGGTGAAACGACTGTACGAGAGAAAGAGGCACAGATGCGAAGTGCTTCGCTGTAGAATCTGAGGTACAAGATTATTAATGCCGACGCCGAAAACGAAGCCAAGGCAAACAACCACTTTTCAACTTACAATGAACTTCGCAATTTTTCCTATTTCCTAACCATAATGAAAATGAATTTTTCACCACTAATTACATAAAAAAAAACAGAAAGCTCACATTAAAATTCCAAGTCAGAGTTTCAATAATAATAATTTTGTTTTAAATACAAATGTACAAAAAAATGGCAAGCCCATTTCTCAGATTAATTGATACAACTTTGAGAAAAAGATAATCTTAATAGCGGTGGAAAATTGTAAAAAGCCATGGGTGTGTATAAGTGATGGTCGAAAGTGGCACGAGGGCGAAGGTTGCATCGGAATTTCCAAAGCACGCGATCCGCGATAATATAATTCAGATGTGGAAATAAATAATAAGAGGGGAGAGATGAAGGGAGTGAGAGTCTCAAGGTCTCTCGGTCGGTCGTCTTCCGCCCTATTCCGTGGGGAGTCCGGGTGGTTTCTGGTTATGCGAGGGAGTCTCGATTCCTCGTTGGTTATCCGGCACCGGAGAAGAGTGTACACGAGGAGGCGAAGCGCAGTGTTGGAGTGTAGTTACGAGGCTCGGTGGTCCGCCTTACTTGGCGCGCGCTGCAACCCTTACAGCGGGTCCGCGGGGGGGTGGCCGTAACGGAAAGGGAGTCTTGCCCCAGCCCCGGTCTCGATATACAGCATGGGTATATCCGAAAATTCAGAGGGAACGAAAAAGCGAGACGTATATACGAAGATCAAGAGTAAATCGAAGAGAGAAAACGACAGGGTGAGCCATTGAAGAGTGAGGAAGGGTGGCCATAAGAAGTACAGACGAAAGAAAAAGCTTTGGCCGCGCTCACCGGAACATCGGAGATTCTCTGGCTTGCCTTGTACCAACCCTGAAGAATTCCACGCTCTTCCACGCTCATATATACGTATGAGAAGCAAATCATTAAAATTCGTAGGGCAGGAAGTTCATGCTTTTTTACACGTGTATATGCATACGATGCATACGTATCGAGATGGGATGATGATTGCTCTTGCGAATGAACAAAAAAAGAAAGAAAAAAAAACACACACACACCCACACACACGTTCATACACATGGCAAGTGAAAACACACGTGTATTTCGTTCACTTACACGAATCCGTACGAGCAGATACAGCGATACAGCGTTTTTTTTTTTTCACTCTTGCTCTTATCCTTGCTCATTTTTCCTTTCCCTTTTTTTTTTTGTTGTTGCCATAACATGAGAGCTTCATCTAGCTCGCGGCTCGTGCCGATGTCGGGTACTGATGCTGGCTTATGAAAAGGAAAACCGGTGAATCGCTCGCGTTACGTAATATTATGCGAACCGTGAAGCGCGATGTTCGAATGGTTCCAGTGTACCGAAGCACCACATACACTACGTATGTGTTTCCTACCGAAAGCTTATCAAAGCTTGCATGTGTTCCATTCGGGGGTTCGCACGCACGGCTCATCCCCGCGCCGACCACGTGAGTTCCATGCTTCGTATATCTTTCCAACCCTCCTCCCCCATCCCCCCCTGCCACCTTCATTCCTCCTCCTCCTTCACCGTGTCCTCCTCCTTCTCTCTCTCCGACACATCGGGCATCTCTCACTCACCGCGTGCCCTGTTACCTACCCACCTGACTTTTCTCTCTTGCTCACTCCCTCGACTCGGTTCAATTTAAACTTTGCCCCTGCCACCGAAAGCCGCATTAAGATTTTTTAAAGTTACGCAAAAATCGATAGTCAGCAGCGCAGTCTACTGTACTCCTCGTCCCTCTCTCTCTCTCTCTCTCTCTCTCTCTTTTGCTCACTCGTACATTTGCACCCACGCGAACACGTGATATCCGTGCTCGTTTCCGCCTGGCCCTATCCTGATGATTCGTCAAGTTTGGATTCACCACTCGTTCCTCGCAAAACCCCGAGGCAAATAAATGTACGATGATCCCGAGTTTTCGGGCCTCCGAGTTTGAATTAAACGGTTTGTTTCCGATGCTGATGGAAGACTCGGGATTTTTTCTTTTTCGTTATTATTATCCTCTTCTAGAATTCTTGGTTCAGTTGCTTTGCTTTGATCTGGGTTATGATGCTGAAGAATTTGTTAAGAATCTCAAGAGTCATTAATCTACCAAGGTGAAAAATAAAAAAATAAAAAAACCGAAGAAACGGCAAATGAAACGTCGAAGCTCTGGCAGAGACGACTGGAATCTTCGCTCTTCAAGGTGTGCATTCCAACGACGCGGCGACACGCTTATCCGCCACCCCATTTCCGACTTGAACTCTATCCCAAACTCCTCATACTCTACTTCATGCAGTTGTACTTTGGGTGAAACGCTTATAGATATACCAAGTGTGCACGCAGAAGGGCGAAGTTCCAACTCCAATTTGCTATTTCGTGACTGCAGCGAATCTTGCATTTTTCTTTCACGAACAAACGTCTATCATTCTATCACGAAACGGGAGCGTAACTTTTCCCTTACCCTCGGAGTCGTTTACTTCGAGCCGAGAAATACGGACCTTCTTAACTGACTGAACTACCATGTGGTTATGTACCGAATGCATTGACGGCGTGTTATTCGTTCCAGGATTTTACGTTGATAAGACAAATGTTGATAACGATTGTCTTTCGAATGTATATGCGAATCAATTGTATTTATTAATATTCAAGGTGACGTGAGACTTTTTGGATGGTGTTTATAATATTTTTTGGATGAACTTGTTTGTGCAGACCCTTTTTGTGAATTCCAGTATTCGGTGTTGATTAATTTGCGTCCACGTGAATTAATCAACCGGCGAGTGAGTCTCGTCTCGTCGAGCGTTGATTTTGCGCTTCAGACATCGTTATCGGTATCTGGCTCGCGGTTTCTCGCACACGGAAACCAGCGGCACTTCGTTCTTCCCTCGACGGTACAATCCTTCGACGTTTCGCCCTTCGCCGATGTCAAAGTTAAGTGGAGAAGGGAAGTGATCAAAATGCGAATCGAAGGAGAAGAACAATCGCGTTTCACGGCCGATGAGATCTCGCGACGCCGAAAGGAGGGTTGCTCGGACGATCGAACCACTTCAAAGCTCATCTGTCTCACTGGTGGCTATATCTTTCTCTCCATTCACCTTCTTCCGAATATCCAAGGACCGAGACGATCAGACGTCGGACCGAGAAGGTTCTGACCCAGCCGCGAATAAATATAAGTCCATTTCTATTTTCGTTTCCCAATTTATCTTTCATTTTCATGCACTGGAATGGTGTACATTAATCCGTTCTTTTTTTGTTCACTTCCTCAATGATCTTTGAGCATGGACGGATGTAACCCAAACCAGAAAAAGTCAAACAACTCGTGACATCCCTCGATGACTCGAATTCAAATCAGCAGGAGATAAATCGAAGAGAGAGAGAGAGAGAGAGAGAGTCCTTGACTCCGGTATTTCATGAAATGAACAACGAGATGATGGCGATAGCTCGGGTGGACACAGATAGAAGGGTTTGAAGAGTTTGACGGTGGAAACGCGGAGAGTCGGTAGAGAAAAGGGACGCGGGCGCTCGAAAGGGGCGAGACAGAGATGGAGAGCTGGAGAGAAAAGGGGAGACTAGAGAAAAGGACTCAAACATATAGCGAGAGACAAACGAGTGAGGGAGTAAAAAGAGAGTACAGAGACCAGAGGGAGAAAGAGTACCTATTTGGTCGTTAGCCAGTTGGCTAATTTCCAGTAGAAATCATGAAAGCCCGCAGCAGGTTGGATCAGCAGGGGGGTCTACCAGGGTTCCGGTCATTCGATGATCCTCTCTGGCGGTGTACTCGTAGCCGGGCCGCGTCCACCCGCAGCAGCAGCAGCACCACCACCACCACCATCGTCGGTAGTCATTGCTTTCAATGATTTTTACTCCTTTTTCTGTCCATTGAATGACCGTCGGGTGATCGCGGGGGCGAGCGGAGAGTAGTCCGTGGGGTTGTCCGTCGTTCACCCTATCCACTCCTCTCGACTTCTGTCTTTCTGACTGTCCATCAATCTGTCCATCTCTATCGAGGCTTTTCGATGATCCCTCCGCCCGCGGAGCCCCCAACCTCGACACACCAATGCCCCCGGCCACTGGAAAAGCTTTCTACGTACGTGAACCCTCACGATTGGGGTAGGTTAAGCGGGGTGGCTTTCTGCTTCCTGAACCCGATGTTTACCATTGCCCTGATGCTCCATCCAGGTTTCCATAGGTATTATTGCTATGCACAGTGACTCCGGTTTGCCTGTTGCTAGCCGAATGAAGGGGAACCCTTCAGCCTCGGTCTCGAAAACCTTCCTTCACAATTCCATAATCATCCGAATATGAAAAACAAAAAAAAAAACCATAACCAGAGGAAGCGAAAAGGCTCGGATCATGACAATCGTCTCATTTCAATAGAACAAAAATACCACTAGGTGTCATTCCACGCGTGTGGCACATCAACGCTGGAACATTACTAGACGAAACTTGAAAGACGGTGGTTATAAACTGTTTTAAAAGAAACAAAAAGAGAAGAAAAAAAACGTATAAATCAAAAAGCCGTGGGTTCGAGTTGGTGGCTCGGATGTTCGTTTGATAAAAGGGACAAGAAACCGCGTCGGTTCCGTTGCGAACTGTGCACCGGTGAGACACAAGTGAAGAATTTTATCTTTTTTTCTTCCGTTTCTCTCATTTTTTTTTTCTTTCTACAAAACTGGTGAAAGACACGGCAAGAGCTCGGGCGTTTAACGTTCCTTCAATAGACACGACGAATACGGTGAACGCCGAGGCAAAGCCGCCGACAGTAACTCTTGGTAGATGCGATGGATGCTCTTGGTCGTCGTCAAGCCCACCGGTAAAATTTTCGTCCGTCGTAACGTCCTCGCCGCGAAATACGCGTCTTCGTCGAGTCAGTAGTTTCGCGTTTCGTGGGGGAGGAGAGAAAAAAACGCTTAGAAACCGACGACAAGCCGTCCCACGTGTACGTTCTCCTTCTATCCCGTGGCACACATTGTGAGGCTTTCTTAATGACGGAAGAAATTCTATCACACACGCATCCGTTTAGTAGTGCGCGCACCGAGAAATGCAATCCGGAGGTTGCTGCAAGCGTTTTGTCTCGGGGGGGAGGTCGGGTAGGGTTCGGGGCTGCGCGAGAAAACTCCAACGAGTTTCGTACCCCGCGAATCCCGAGCTTCTGTAAGACCATACGAATCGTACAGCTCGTCTGGTGATCATTAACGTGCTCTGGTCCCGGTTCGCGGCTTCGCAAAGCTCAACGACTTCGTGTCATTGGCGTTGAAATACTTTTTTTTTCTAGCAATTCTCGAAGGGTACGAAATGTTTGTACAGCGGATTCCAAGTCTTTGTCATCGTCAACGAGCTCGTGACGTTATTGACGCTATTGATGATTCGTGTTAGACTGATTAAAACGTTATCGACAGGTACGCATGTTCGTTGAATCCGTTTGTAACAATGTACAATGCGCCAGATTCACGTATGAACAATTCGTATCAATTCGTGCCCCGGAAGTTGACGAGATACACATCGAATGTTCATCATTGATTATGAATCTACGGGCGAGAGACTTCGTCGATGAACATCCAAACGATTGTCGAATAATTGCCAAAGTGTCGGACGAGGATACACTGGACGTAACGTGCGTTGTATTAGATAATTGACGTCATAATTTCGTTCTTGTTGATAAATTATGTCAGCGAGTTGAGAGTAACGCTGCTCTACTCTGCTCCGCTCGGCTCGGCTTGTCCTGATGAAACATATTGTTTAACGCACTCAGGTTTCCTCGCCGTTGACAACATCGATGAGCATACATACTGCGGTACGAAATACCATACACGTTGTACATTTTGTATGAAGTAGAGAGCAGAGGTTGGGTATGCAGATTTCTAGCTGGTTCGTTGGGCGAGAGGATACACGTGATGATATATACGTTTCTACCTTCTACGTCGGGATCATGCAATGCGACCACGACTGCGTGTGATGCATCCCCCGTCCGGCTCTCAATCGCTTTTCGTAAAAGCCCCTGCGGCTTTGGATGCACGCACGAGCGCGTAGTCATTCTCTTCCTCTGCGTGAATGCCAAAACTATATTTTTGGGCAGTGGTCAGATATTGCGAGACAGCCTCGTTTCCCAATTTTTTTTTTTCCGCTGACCCACGAGACAGAGATTATTAATGTGGACGTGACAAAACATAGTTTACTTCTCCCAAAACAAAAAATCTTATGACAGCGTATCCAACGGAATGGAGTATTACGAATGTCATGAAAATTTTTCGCGCGATCATTTCATGTTTTCGCTCGTATCACATAAGCGTTGCGTTCGCCCTCTTCGAGCGCTGAACTTCCAATAGTAAAAAAAATAGTTTCTCTCTTCTCCTGAAATAAACAAAAAAAGAAAGGAGAAAAAAAATGCCTGCGAATAACAGGCCCGCATTTGCACACGTATTGCGCGCTAGAAGCGGGCGCAGGCTGACAAAATATAAACAGAAATAGAGAGAGAGTGAGAGAGAGAGAAAAAAAAAAACGGTCGCCGTTGGTAGCCGTAGTCGCGGACGGGTATGGTCCGGGCTTGGCAAAATCATTGCCGTCATCGATTCCTCTCGGCTGGCGTGTTGTAACACACAACCCCTCCGAGGCTTTTCCGGTAGCGTTGTCCCGGTCCTCCGGTGGCAGAGTATAAGAGAGATAGATAGTTATAAAGCGAGGCGAGTGCTGCTGTGCTCGTCGAGGGCAGCGAGAGCGCGTTCGGCCTGTGCCCACCCCCCGTGGGGGCAGCTGCCGCGGCCTCTCCACCTCTTTCACTCCCTCCGCGAGGTCATCAAACACCGACGTCAGCCTGGCAGGCGGACGAGTTCGAAGCTTCGGCTAGCGAACCGGCCATTTTTTGTCTGGCTAGTCAGTGAGAGTCCCAGGGATCAGTGAATGTACGCGCGGGGCTACGAGATGCGAGGGGGTGGCGTTGTGGACGAACGGGTAACCGGAGAGTGGAGGCAAGGGGCACGGCGGAGGGATCGCTCGGACAAACGCGAAGCTCTGGGCTGCCGAGGGGGTTGTGGGTGGTCGCGGAGGGTGCGAGTGCACCAGCGGCAGTAGTAACCATCGATCAGCCTCGAGGCTGGACCGCGCAATGATTTTTACCCCTTTGTACCACCCCGTTGCCCGCTTGCACCACGGGCCAACCTCATCGCTCTACTGTAGAAGCATATACGACTATATAGTTCGGAGGTATAACACACACATGTACCAGCACTTCGTAGAAAACCTCGGAGAGATATCGTGGATATACGCACCGAGAGAAATACGCACTCGCCTTCCCTCATCTACATGCGAAAAGTTGTATATACGTATATATGTGTGTACACGTGTGTGCATATTATATACCGTGCAGGTACATAGGAGTCAAAGTGCAACTTGCAACTTGCTTATAAGGCATATACTCGCAAATGTATACGTACGTACGATATTTTGCACATAAGTGTGGGAGCAACGTTTTTTTTCAGCTGTTTCAGTATTTCTGTATTTATCTACGGGATAATTTCCCTCTTCGTTGTCACAATCTGCATCCATCTCAACGTAACTTTTGCTCTCTCTCTCTCTCTTTTTTTTTTGTTTTTTTTTTCCCTCTTCTTTTCATCGTACCGACCGATGTCTCCGTTGGTGTCTTTGTCACTGGCCTGTTAGTTGCTCTCTTCAGGTTCTCCGTCTTTGTTTCCGTCTCACTCGTTAGCCGGTTTCGCGAGTCACCCTCCGGGTAACATTGCAGAAATGCCGGAGGTTCGACTTCTCTTTCTCTCCCTCTCGTTTTTCTATAGCTACTACCTTTCGCAAAACCACCCGCTGGCCGCTCACTGGCCACGCCCTCCACCCATCGGTCGCCACCCAACCACCCCCTGGCGATTCTCTCGCGTTTCGTCCAGTTGGCTATCCTCTTTTTCGTCTCCCTTGCAACGTCCCTCTCTCTCTCTCTCTCTCTCTATTCCCATCTCTTTCTTCTGACCATCGCTAGTACCTTTCGCTATGCTCTCGCGAACGCGTCCACCACCATCCACCCATCCATCCACCCCCGTCGCGCTCACGAGGAGAGAGAGAGAGAGAGCCACGATGACCAACAGCATCAGCAACGTACCGCACAGGGAAAGTTGTGCTGAGCGACGCGAGAGAGCGAGAGAAAACTGTCGAACGTACCGAGAGTCGAGGCTTTTTGCATTATCTCGTTTTTGCAAAAATATGCAGAGGCTAATCCGCGAGCTAATTTGCCCGCGTCCGCTCTCGGGCTGTTTCTTCCTCTTGATGTCCGCGCCTCTGGCTCTGCCCGTTTAGTTATTCTTTATCTGTAACGTCTGCCTCCCTCGTGTTTCTAGAATGCCCTCCTCCATTTTTACCCCTGCTTTTAGCCGTAATATTGTACCGATACCGGAGCAGCCACCGTTAAACTTCCCTTCATTATCCCCGGGACACCGAAAAACCGTGAGTTATGGTCGTGATGGCTCCTGGGAGTATTCAACCCTTATCAAAAATAATGCGCTGATGCAACTCTGCTTGCTCTCTCCTTCTGGAATACGTCAGTGCACGAGACTTGGGTTGCTATTACTCTTTTTTCTTCTCTCTCTCTCTCTCTTTTATTTTTTAATTTTTTCCCGTGTACCTTTATATTCATCTCGACTTACCCTCGTCTCTTCAGCTTCGTTCTCGCTTGAGGCTAAAGTGCGTTCACCCACTAATGGGCATTGGGATTAATCGCGTCGCGAAATATCCTTGACACAAGCGACGACTTGAGCGACGGAAAAATCGGTATGTCGGTTTTTGCGATTATTCAACAATTGACCTTCATTATTTTATCTGTCTCTGTGTTGAAATTTTCAGCATCGGGACTCAACATAAGAAATGAAATATCGTTGCAAATCGTTTTTCCGAATTGGATGAAAATTGGCTGTTTAGCTGGGCGAAATATGATTTGTGCGTTAGTGTACATCCGTTTCGGCTTCACGGCCTCGAATGTGCGTTTTTTTTTTTTTTTTTTTTTGAAACTCGACGCTCGTTACAAAATTCTCTTTGGTCGCGTGATATAGATAGGCGTGTGGTGCATTCGCTCGGCTAAAAGTCACAGTACTCCCCCCCGCCCCTGGCTCTCCACACACCCCACCCACATAACTCGTCCTCTGTGCATCAGTCCTCTTCTGTTATTCTGTATCTTGCTTTCTCGCTTTTTCGTTTGGTGCTTTCTGTCATCCATCTCCCACTACCGCCTTTCTACATTTCCCTCTCCCGGATTTCACCATAATACCATCAAACCCAGGATTAAAAATAATACCGGAGTCCTTTCGGCCACTCTGTGTATATTCCATGTCACAGTATACGGCTCAGAAACATATATCTGCTCATAATTTTTTTATCCTCATTTCAGCCTTTCCATTAACACTTTTTTTATTTTATTTTTTTCATTTTCTCTATCAGGTTGATGTAAAAGTGTTGGAGATGGTGGATATAAGTTCGCAGCTTTCAGAACTTTGGATGAAATTTTTTAAATCATTTATGTGCGAGCTTTTTATAATCCACAGATGTTAAATTACTTTTTTTTAATCAAATTTCGTGATTCCAAAGCTAATGTTTCAATTAGCAATTTTTATTTTTATTTTTCACGATTGTCCATCCTCGGCTATGGTTTTTGTCACACGATGCAAAGTATGTACAAAAACCTAAATAAATCGCTCGCTGGTGAAGCAAAAAAAAGGGTTATGTACAAAACCCTCTGATATCCGAGCAATTAATTTTGATCTCAGTAATTCGTATTTCACGCACGTCCGCACCGCGACCGCAAGTGGAAGTTCGTACTTCCGTTGGCGCGCTTCAACTTCGTACGTGTTGAATGCGATTTCAGCTACCCTCGGTAGCTTTGCCCGGTTATACTCCGTGGATACGCCCTCGGTTTATCGGACTTCCCACAAGCTTCAATTTTCACCGTAACGTGTACTTGTGCAAACCACCTCCGGACACCGTGATCCAAGAGACTCGATGAAGAAAAGAATCCCATGAAAAAAAGGCAAGTTCATTTCAACTACGAGCTCCCTCAAATTTATTTTCAGCTCATTTCTTTCTCCACGAATCTCTTCTTTCACTTTTCACCTTAATCCACCCTTTCGCTTGATTTTCACCATTTCCCGCCTTTCCCGAAGAATACCTCTTCAAACTTTGAGGTCATTTTTTCTCCCACGTGTTTCTTCTTTTCCCTTTAACCTCATTCTTCCATTTCCCTTTATTTTCACCTTCTATTTCGCTCTCGTTTCAAAGAACAAAGATAAAAGTAAGTTCGTCCTGAAGTTGAAATCTGCTGGAAATTCTTCCAAAAGAGAAGAAGAAGAAGAAGAAGTCCACGAAAAAAATTCAACTCACTTCAACCAAACGTACGAGCTTTCCCAATTTCAGTCTCATCTCGTATTTTTTCCTCCACGTGTCCTCCCTTTCCCTCAATCCACCCTTTCGCTTAATTTCCCGGCTTCCATCTCGCTCGTTTGCCGAAGAAATAAAGAATGACATGTGCCACTCTTCCAGTTGGCCGGATATGTGCGGCGTATAGCTGGAGAACGGTGGTCCACAGCTTCGCAGAATCGCAGATCGCGGAAAGAGATTATTTTATGCAGGATCCCCGGCTGAGCGTGCTCCTGCATTATGCAGAATAGCGAGTCGTGCCGGTGGACGCGGAATATTCCCCGAGCCTGATCCTGCTGGCGAACGGTGGTTGCAGCTCTTGAGAGGTCCGTCGCACTCGCACCCCTACTACACATACACCCACACACACACACATCTATACATACAACATATAGGTACGTACACCAACGGATATCCAATTTTCCTGTGAAAGTACTGATGTATGTACGTACATATATGCGCAAATGGCTGAGAATCGGTAAATGTGTGGGTACCAAGTGTGTGTTGAAAAGCTGAAATTTAAGTCACACTCGCATCCCCAACTACACACACATACAACATATAAGTACATACACCAACGTATCCAATTTTTTGGTGAAAGTACTGACGTATGTATGTACACATACGCGCCGATGTCCGAAAATCGGTAAATGTGTGGGTACCAAGTGTGTGCGTGTGTGTGTGTGTGTGTGCAAAAAAGCTGAAGTTTAAGTAGAGAGGAGATTCAGTGGTTTCATTTGGACATACGTGTACATGAGCTTGCGAGAGCTTCTGTTTATACTACTACTACACAAAAGGCCCAACGTTTATGGCGCCTGCGTGGAAAATAGTAGTGTTAGTGAGATGGAGGTTGATTGGCTGAGAGAGAACACGTTCGTCGGCCAAACTCACCCACCGACGGAAGTGACCCGTCACAAGTGTCCAGTTGCCCGGGACTCTGGATTGCTGCTGTACGCTTTCCAAACGAATTTCACTCTCACACCGCACACGCTTTAACGCACGTTACGGAGTGACGGTGAAAAATTAGCGGGAAATCAGGTGGCCATCCGGAAAACGCATTATACGGGCGTACCAGGAATCTTCCCTCCCACGACTCATCCTCCTTGTTGTAATGTCCACAATGTGAGGCCGTAGACGAGAATTACCATCAAAACAACACACACACACACACACACGAGCGAATGGATATTCTCGTGAAAGCCGAGAAATTAATAAGCTCCAAGTACGCAGAGATCAATTCAATAAAGTCACGTCCGATTTACTGATGGCATTTATGAATCAGAAAATGACGAGGGTGTCGCGATACATATATTACACCCCCTGAATGGATTAAAAGTGCCACCCCGAAAAACGGGACGGACATCTCTTCCCTGATTTATGGATATTTAAATATCCACGAGTTCTCCACTTTTCACTTGAATACTCCTGAATAAATGAGGGAATAATGAAGATAGATACATAAATGGTTAAAATATATGTAAGAAGTAGATGAACAATTAAGAAAAACAAAATTTTGTAAAATGCCTTTTTCGGGTGTCAATTTCTTGATTTTTGATTATTTGTATTGTTAAATTTATTTATTGTTTAATGAACACTACTAAATTTCGTCTTTAAACAAATTGGCATTTTGGCTCAAATATTTTTGTTTATTGTTTAATTTATTTTTAGTTGGAAGAATTATTAATTCGCGAATGGAAGAAGCGAAAATAGTATTACGATTATTGTAACACACTAGAATGCCTCGGTTTCGTATCTATGAAATATAAAAAAATGTATATATATATATGCCCTGTCTCTTATATGGATGTACGCGGGCCTATTATCCGTAACATAAAATATCAGACTCGCCGAACCTTGTGCGTTTGTTCATCGAGCGTGAAGATACGTCGCACGTATTACGTTATCATAGAGGCGTTCGAGCACGAATGACTATCGAAGCATTTCGTCGCGTCGCGAAACTATTGCAATAACGAACTGATGGTTCGCGCGTTCGGGACCGGTTGACGGGTACATACACCGAAATTGCATCGCGGCCGAAAAGGGCTCAGCGATTTTCGAAATATTTCTCAGTGAAAAATCGCTCATGGTAGTCCGGCCAAAAAAAAGTGACATTTCGATGAAATTTCGAACACTTCTCAATGCGAGTAAATTCTGAAAAAAAAAATCGAGCGTGTTCAAGCCGCTGAAAAAATTAACATTGCATAATAATTATCGCCAAATGTTAAGCAAACTTTTTATTTCCAAATGAAAATAATTTCGAATTTGAATAAATTGATAGATATTAAAAAAAAAACGTCAAATCACCGAGTCAATCTAAATAGATTTACGGATAACATGTTGAAGAATTATTATTTACATAAATTTCGAACTAAATCGAACTAACGTTTGACAGGACTGTACCCGAGGCCTCGATAATCGATACTCGATTATTGCAGGTGATTAAAATACGCACCTGCCCCGACTTGCGGACTATCTTTCCTCACGCGAGAAACGCCAGAGTCTCATCGAGTCGAGAGTCCAATAACGGAACATTTTCCGGCGTATAACTTCGACGCACAACATATAAGCCTTTGATTCCGGGTTCTCGGGAAGAAACCCGATGGGCTTGAAAATTGCCGCAAGCTTCGGGCGTGCGGCCCTCCAATTAAAAACATCGTACAACAGTTAACGGCGCGAGCTTCGACTCACGGCTGCAATGTCATAATTATGTTCGTCTAAATCGAAGTGGACGTCGAGTGGCAGCGGAGGAACGGCGAAAAAGTGTTGCAATCCCATGTGAGCACAGTGTGAGCAGTAACGGTATTATAACTGTATCTCGAGATGGATTCTTTTTTTTTTTCTTCATTTTTTATTTACCTCACACGTTGGGCGGTCTCATCTTGAAGCGGATTATGAATAAGCTTTAAAAAAGCGTGCGAGACGCGTGCCGCCTGCCAAGCGGAGAATATCGCAGCGCTGCTCGTTCATACCTAAAACCTATATATTGTATGGGGACCGGTAGGTATAGAGCATCGGGCGTCAGCAGCGGCGCACCGGGCGCGCGTCGCGACGCCAGATGGATTCTTTAATTGGTGGCACATGACTGCGTGGAAAGTCGCTAATTGATATTTTTCCACAAGTTGAAAATTGAAAGCAACGGGGTGTGTGCTCGGTGCCCCATTCGCTGGGTGATATCGCCGCCTGGCGGCGATCGTAAAAGGGAGACATTTCGTCACGTTCGCGAGGTTCGTGCATTTAATTTCGTCTTTCTTATGGACGAAAAATTTGTTACCATTACATTAATTATTATCGCAATGTCTCGGAAAACATTAAATTGAACAACGCATTTTTTAATCCGCGCCCAATATCCTCATCGAAACATTTTTAATCAGCACACCTAAATTCTTATCGGAATGTATTAAAAACAATAAACTCTCCCTCATTTAAAATGAAATTAAACGAAAACGCACTTTTTCATCGGGAAAAAATTCATACGAGAATATTCACCGGGGATACTTTTGCACCTGCTCGAAATAAAAAGCTAGACAATCTTTTTTTTTATCGCAAGCGATATTAGCGCGAAATCGAAGAGGGCCATGGAACAAAAACCAAAAAAAAAAAGGAGAAAAAAAAGGCGAACGGAATTCAGCAGATATAGAATCGTCGACCAGTGCGAGTAGCAGCAGCAGTGGCGAGCTCCGAATTACCGAAAATTGCAAATGTAATTTTCGTACGCTCGTAAAGACTCGGCGATGCGTGCTGGTAGCTCGGGTGTATCCCTCCCTCCATCCTGCCCCCCCTCTACACCCACCACCTCACTCATCCGCTTGTAATTACGGAAAATTGCATTCCCCGTGAATTTACACCGAAAGAGTGAGCGAGAGAGAGCGAGAAAAAGGGAGATATAAAGAGTGCAGGGCTAGGCGCTTGCGGGAGAAAGATCGGAAGAGTTCCGAGCAGGCTAATCGAGTTATACGATGAAAACCGCCGGCGGTCAGCTAGCTTACCACGGCGTTTTGCATTCTGCATCCCGGATCCGCGCGACTGCCGCGCTCGGGCTGCCACACCCTCCGCTTACCGCCCACAACCGCCAAGCCTCCCCGGAAAAAGGGTTATGGAATAAATCCAGATGGTACGTTCGAAATAACTCTTTATCTCTCATTGGGCGATAACGGGTTTGGGTTCATTGCTCGGGGGGCTTTCTTCGCGGACATTCATTTGGGTGAAAAATATTTTTGTCGAGGAAAAAATAAATAAAAGTAAGCCGAAATATGAAGATAAAATAAAGATCGATACTGATTAGCGGTACAGAGTTGGTACCGCTGGTAATTAAGCCGCGGCATATTAGACGCTACTGTCAAACGTGACGAGCGGTGCAGACTATTAACGGGTGAAGTCGCTTAGACGCGATATACCCCCGACGATCTGAACAATAACATTTTTAGTCCAGTGTCTCTCGTGAGATTGACAGTTTCGAATAACATCGTCACTCATCGCGCATAATCTCGGGTTTATATATAATCGCGATTCCGATTTCGTTCGACCTCCTGACAGTCCTTCGAATTTTACGAAAGGGCTCGGAGCTGGCGACCGTAAAAAAAAGGTTTTAGCAGATGGAATTAGATTTTCGTGAACGTTAATCACTTTTCTTGTGTCAATTCCCGCCTAATTGGAGTTTCATTTTATTGACTTCGTTAAAATAAATTTGTATTTTAGTCGACATATTTTTTTAATGACTTTCGAGGTTAATTATTATACTTGAATATTACATGAACTACTGTGATAATATTCGAAATATGAGCACTCAATATTTTCCGTGCAAACATTTGCATTAAGAATGAAACAATGTTGACTTGATACAAACATTACTGTAATATCGATAACCCTTTTTTTTTCATGATATTTCACGGTGCATAAAGTAACATTATTTTATCAAGGATTTGTATCGGGTGTTTGACGAAATCTGCTTATTCCGAATAATGTCGATGCCCGGTATAGCGTGTCTCGTAATTTCCGGCTGAATTGACAAGTCCAATGTTGTTGAAAACGGCTTTATAGAGTCGTATCATCGTTTTTTTTTTTCCGGTGAAAAAGGAAGAAAAACACGCGGCGGGGGGTACAGAAGAAAGCCAGATAAATGGCGGGAGAGCGTAGACGTCGTTTTGGGTGCCGGGCCCGAGTCGTAAAAAAGAGGAGTCCGCTTTAGCTGGTGCGAATTTGCGCAGGTGATTAAAGACTCGAGAGCGACAGAGTGATCGTCGAGGTGCATCCGCGCAGCGATTACCTGTTCCGGTGGGATAGAAAGAGTTGAGGACGAGGGTGGTAAAGTGGGGTGAGGTGAGGCCCGCCGTCGACCGTGGGGGGTGAATCAAGTAGGGACAGAGGCGTGATGAGGGGTGAGGCGGCACACAGGAACGGCCGCCGCTGGAGAGACCCCTGGAGCTGGTGGACCTGCTGGAGAACGGCGGTGGAGCGGCGAAAATACGGCGCGACGAGCGAAATAAATGCGTATAGTGAAACTGGAAGTTAGCTCGTTTCTACTAAAGCTTCGTATAAAAGTTTATGAGTTGTACATGGAGGCGGAGGGGGTCGGGGGTGCCCGCGGTGGGTGGTGGGTGTCCGATTTGAGGGGTTATATATACTGTGCAGCGAAGGACCGGAGAAAAAGAGCGTGAGGAAGATGGAGAGCCGAGAGAGAGAGGGGGAGAGAAGGATTGGACGATGCTGTTGGCTCGCCGAGAGGGTTGGTCAGGTCGAACGTGGGGATTGCAGCGAGTTGCAGCGCGCAGTGAGCGTCCGGGGGGTGCGGGGTGCGCTTCTGGATGATAGGGGCCGAGTATTCGCGGAGAAAGACAGACACACGGTCGAGCTTTGATGTACGAGCTTACGGGAGCGACTGCAGAGGCGAGATTAACGGAGATGGAATGGGGGGTGCGGGATGCTGGGGGGTATGGGAGACCCGGAACGACGGCAGACGAACGGATAGGGAGGCTACATTTTCGCGGGCAAACCCGTGAAATACGATTTTATTTGTCTCGCAAGACATCCACGGAAAGGGAAAACGATCCAACTGAAATTCACTCGCCAACGACGAGCGACAACATTTCAAGGATTCCCCGAAGAGACAAATGCCTTGGGTCTTCGATATACCGACAAGGGTCAAGAAAACTTGATAACGCACTAGACCTCAGGTATTTCGGCATACTCGACAATCAATTTTCAAACTAGTGTGTGATCTCAAATTTTCCATATTTAATGTAATCATAACGCCCGTGAGATAATCACGAATAACCCCGAAAACTTTTGAGTCTATGGAAAAACGATAACAAAAAAAAAAACGTACTTCATAGCTGAGCTAATGAAAAATGTGAAAAAAATTCTTAGCAAGCGGATTCAACGGGGACAGGGAAAAATGGCAGTGAAAACGTACAAAATATTCGGGAATGGAAGGCGAAATGTGCAGTTGGGATAAAATAAAAAAAAAAAAAAACGAGATAAGCCCCGGTCAGCAAAGTCTCTCGGGGAGGTACGGCCATTGGTCGATAGCGCATGCGCTGCATTTTTGCTTTAAACCCTCTTCGTCCCTAGCGCAATTCGCCCTCTCCCTTCCTCTCACTCCCTCACCCTCTCTCCCTCTCTCTCTCTCGCGAACTCACTCTCCCTCTATATCGTAGGTACGTTAGCCCCGGACAGAGAGATTTATCTGGCGATGCACACGGGAGATCGGGAAGCGAACGCGGGGTTATACCCTACACATGCACATGCACATGCACATGCCCGACGATATATAACACAGTGGACGCGAAGGTGGGCACGTGGTGGGCTGTTCGAAAGGGGGTGGAGGGTGGAGGGTGGAAACGGGGGGATGAGGGGGCCGGAGGGGGTGAAGTAGCGCCGCGTGTCCGGCAAAACGGAGGGGGCGGAGAGCAAGAGGTGGAGGACTTGAATCCGTTTCCCTCTGCAGCGTCGAGCCGACGAGTGAAAGAGACAAGGCTGACGGGCGAAGAGGAAAAGAGAGGGAAGAAACGAATGAGCAGGAGAAACGGATAGACAAATAGATTGGCAGATAGAGAGGTCCGAGGGAGAGACCTCGCTCACCGACCGGGGTGACCGACGAAGTACACAACGAGCCGAGGCCTCCCGGTGAGGGAAGGAGAAAGATGCAACGAGAAAGAGCGGATTCGCGGAAGAGGATGGATGCTGCGATGTGAGCAAGGGAGAAAGTCCGCCAAGTGGGGGCGAAGGGAGTTAGCTCGCGGATCGTTCGGGAAAGAGGTGGACGAGGAGGAGAATGAGACCGAAGGGGGTGGAAAGGAGACGGAACTCGCGGAGCGAACCCCTGCGCTCGACGAGGACGCCAGAACCCGAGGCTGACCAAAAAAAAGGACGGACGCTTCAATTCATTGATCGTCCGCCGGTCCGAGTGGCGACGGGGGCGAAATAAAAATAATAAAACAAATATATATATATATATATAAGAGCGAACGGAAAATCACGAGCAGTCGTTAGAAGCGGTAGGCTGAAAAAAAATTTCAAACTTTTAAGCCCACCTTTCCGAAAACGACACAAGATTCTTGGGGATGTTATCACGGAGAAAGAAAATTCGGACAACCCCGATTTTTAGTTGCCAATTAATCGCTCGTAACTTACTATAATCATTTTGTAATTAGCGACAGGAAAAAAAATGATTCTCCAACGAAAATCCACTTTTTGAGTAAGCCCTTTTGTTTTCTTCGTGTACAATAGATGCAATCAAATGTACCTGATATGATGTTGAGCAAAGTCGCTTACTTTTGAGATTCTTTATTTTCCTTTTTAGTTTAACGATACTAAATCTCGGAAGATTACCAAGGTCAAAGGCAACGAGGTTAAAAATTTCACTGATATCGTGGAAGCTTTCGATCCAATTGGGTCTATGAAATATCGTTATATTTTCGCCAGAGGGAAAAGGAGATTTTCGGAGGAAGCAGGTGACATGCGTCTGAAGATGCACCTGGTCGTGGCTGCTGTCGGTGGACCAGACCAGCGGAGATTCTTCTTCTCCTTCGCCTTTTTCTTCCTTCTTCAGGGCGCATTGTAGGGCGCAGGGCTTCCCTCGGTTCCTCATGGCAAATCTCACGAATTCGAGGATAAGAGCGCGTTAGCACGCGGTTTTTCCGATCGGTAAAAATATCTTGAAGAAACCCGAGCCGACAATTCACCGATTTTCTCTTTTCCACTCGAACGGTCACGGTGCACCCACAATATATAACGCCGGGTGCCGGTTCTTCACGTCTCGACATCTGTATCTCGTGCACACGACCGTGTGTTCGGGTGTGTGCGTGACTGTGGGTACCATAATAGCCCCACGAGGATGGCCAACAACCCCTTTTTGCATTTCTGTTCGGGGAAGGGACAGATGCTAAAGGGTTGATGCTCCTCGTCCGGCTCACTGTGTTGTGAACGAAATAGATTCGTTGCTCGTTGGACTTTCGGGAGATGCAAAGAAGCCTCGGGTACACGACCGCATCGACGATGCCCTTCTCTCACTCTCAAAGGGCCGCGCATCGCACGCTCTCTATGCACTACGAGATGCTGCCCCCTCATCTTTTCGCTACGCAGTCCTTTTCACCAAAAATCCTACGAATCCCTCTCAACTGTACCTCACTATCCCATCTGTCCACGACAATTCGGCGATGGTTCTTCGTTCAACTCTTTTTCAACTCTCTCTCTCTCTCTCTCTCTCTTTCCACATTTCACTTCCGAATCAAGATTATCCTCGGCTCAAGATACTTTTGTCAAAATTCCGGAAAAATATTATTTTACTTCACCGAAATTCACAAATTATAAACGACCCCGAGTGAAATATTACATCGTGATATAGCAGAATAATTTTTAAAAAATTTATCGTGACGTAGCGGATTCAAATTGTTTTTTGCCCTGGTAACTATTATTGTGGTGAGGACAGAAAGTTGAAATATTACTTGGTGGTACATAAAATCGATTTTTCAAAATCGCGAAAATTCTCATTTTCGTTGTTTCCTCTTTTGGGGTGTGTCGGATCTTAGCCGAGGGGGTAAATTTTGACTAGGAGTCGTCGCGTGCCTCGGCAGATGCAAGACTGGAGCCCGTGCGCCAGGGAGGGGCACCGGAGCGGTGCAAGGGGTTCGGGGAGGCCAGCGCACCCCTTAAGGGTGGAGGACCATCAGGTAATAATGAAAAGCCCGAAAGGACCGTATTCTTTTCGACGGCGCACGCGAGCCTCCTCTGATTGCGACTTATTCAAATTTTCTTTCGTGCCAATTCCGCGCGTACGATGCTCGTACACGCCGAGGGTACTTTGTAACTATAGGGCACGACGTCTCCTGGTGTATTGCCATACACACGCGTCTCTAGTCGCCACTTAGATCACGCTGCTCTGCACTTTTCGGCGATATACTCTCAGCTGTCCGACCAGTCAACATCACGCTTCATGCCAGCAAGTTCGCATTCAATTTCACATTGTCAACAAGGAAACCACGAAATTATATGACTTCATTCTTCATTATTACTTCTATTCAATTTTATCTCATTTATGTCGTTTTAATTTTAATTTTAATTATTATTATCATATTTTATTGTTTTTATTATTAATACGTAACTTAATTTATTAATTTTGTATATTTCTATAATTTTTTCGAATTTTTTTCCCGATATTCCAGAAACTTTTAAAGCGACAACCTCAAAAATATTGAAAGTCCCTATAACCTAATTATTTTTCCCAAGAAAATTGAATGCATGAAACATAAAATATATTTTCAGAACGTCACAGAAATGTTTTCATTAATGGGGTAATTTAAATACAGTGGCTGGTCCTCAATCGTCTCCAAGACGAAAAAACAATGCTGGGCGAGAAGAAACGCGAGTGAAATAGCGGAGAGAGAGAGAGAGAGAGAGAGAAAGAGGAGGAAGAAAGGGCGAAAGGGAAGAAAAAGAAATGCGTATAAAGACAGAGGCGTTCAGGGGCTTTCATTAGCATTGCTACTCGGAAGATTAGCGCTTTGGCGTGACTCTCGCTCGCGCACAATCTCCCTTCTCGTTTTCCTATCTGGTGCGTGCTCTGAGGAGCCGCTGAGCGAGAGAGCAAGCGAACGAGGGCGGAATAAGAGATGCAGAGTGTGTGTGTGTGTGTGCTATAGCGCATAGGGCTCGCTATGCAGCAGCAGCAGCAGCAGCGAGCGAACGGACTGCAGCTTTGAGGATGGACTCGCGGCTTTTGCTTCTTTTCTTTGGAGAGAGAGACGAGACCGAGAGCGAGGAAGCGAGCTAATGACGAGACGGACTGGCCAGGCCCGAGCTGTGAACTAGAGAGAATCAAGGGTACTTACTACAGTGCGCTTAGGTATGCTACCTCGTGTATAGTCGAGACGCCAGACGAGAGAGTCATTTCACAGGACGTCGGACATTCGAGGATGTCTGGAGCATCCGACTATTCACCGAGAAAATTTCCCAAGATTTCGACGGCCTTAAGTCTAAGGATTAATCCAGTTGAAAGATCGAGACCTCATTTACTGCCAGACATGTTGCTCCAGATTCGCGTATCGCAGAGATACAAGTAAAAGTGAGGAGGTACTTTCACGGGAAATGCTTTTTTTTCGGCCAGCCAAAGGACTGGGCTCTATTCGCATTTTTTTCTCGACTAAATAATTATTTGTTAGCACCGCTAACTTGGTTAAGATCGATGTTGATGGTCCTAAGAAACTGACACCGAAATGTTAATGACAATGGAATGAAATAAAAGTATTGTATTATTTTTAAAAATAATCCATTATATACAGTGACGGCAATGCTGGAAAATTAGTATTTTTAATTTCATTTATTTACCGGAAGTAAACATTTATTCGCAGATAAATTAACTAAATAACAGCTGGAAGGCCGGATCCGAATGAAATGAAATTGAAAAATATTTTTTATTGGTACACACAGATTTTTTATTTAAAAAAAAAAAAAACGAAATGCTCGAGCTCGATAGTATTAAATGTACAAAATTTATTTCAAGTATCTCAAAAAGTAGAACAATATATTTTTTTTTGTCTTTTTTAAATCTCGACATATTCCGCAGCGCGTTAATAACATTGTACAGCCCTTAAGTACAGCGGGAAAAAAGCAGAGCCGAACGATTTGTTCCCGACGACGACGACAACGAGGAGAAGGTATTGCACTCTACGTCACAAGCGCAGCTGCCTGTACGTCACACACTTTTTCTTTGTCTCAGTATGGGGAGCCCCTTCGTCGAGGTGGATAGCTTCGTTCTTTGGCGTTCCATAGGATCGGTGCTGAATCGAGAAGGGCCACGCGTCGTGACCCGGCAGATGTTTCGTGACGTGTGCCCCGCGCCGTACTTTGGACGCCACCACGAAAAGCAGGAGTCGTAGACCTGCGAGTATTTCTCACTCTCTCTCTCTCTCTCTCTCTTTCTCTTTTTATTGGCGTCGCCATGAAAAACTTGCTTCCACTCAGCGCCCGCACGTGGATAAAGCGAAAAGAGAGAATAAAGGAAATCGAGTGCGACAATCGGACATTTCAATTGAAATTATAAAAAGCAATTATAATTGCATGCTTGGCAATTGCGTCAATCGATTTGGCACGCGCGTTTCTTGTTGCCTCTCGAACAAATTCTCAGCCTTTTCATACAATATACAACATAAAAATAAATTAATTGCAATGTTAAAAAGAAAAGAAGAAAATTGAAATGGAAATTTCATTGTATTAATTTTATTTTCACAATTTAACATAGGATTTAATTGACCAAACTTGTGCCTGTAAAATTTTCCATTTTTTGTGCGGATAAGAAAATTATTTTTTTAGTGTAAATAGAAAGAGAGGAGAAAAACGAAATGAGTGAGAGAATCGAAAATTTTAATTGTAATGAGAGAAAACAATTACGAGTGCATCCTTGGCAATTGCATCGATGAATTCGACGCATTTCCGGTTGCCTTCCCCATAGACTCTAATTTTTATTGGAGCATCATATGCAACATTAAAATAATTCTATTAAATGAAAAGAAGATTTCTTTGTCGTGTCAGAAACGGAGTGTCTGGTGTAATGTATTATCAGCGAAGAGCCACGTGAGACACGAGGAACCACACGTTCGTTCTCCTGATAACTGCACCGAGATAGAGAGAATAATTCAACGGTCTTGTTGGACGGCGATACGGAAAACGCCTACTGTGATAAAGGCGAGAGTGTGCGGCAGAAGAGCTGCGAGTCGTTGCGATATGTCTCTGCGGCTATACGGTTTACGATTCCATAACCAGTCTGCATATCTTCATGAACACAGAGATATATATTACGGTAAACAGATCATCACAAACATTTTTTTTTTCGCTATTGATATTCCCTTCTTCAATAAACTGTCGAAATTAGATAATAGAAATCAAAAAATTCATAATTTCAATTAATATCTTTCTTTCCAAATTTCTTCAACAACGTAATTTTTTTAAAAATATCCATTCTTGTCGAAATTCAAAGTGCGTACTTGTTGAGCACACGTTGCACCAGTTGCACAAAAATACCATGAAAATTCGTTACGTGAACAACCGAGCGTAAAATTCAACCATAAGGCGCACGTGACGGTTGCCCGGGCGCCATTAAGAATAAAATAACTATTAAACAAAATGTGCCGAGCTTCAAAATAATAATCTTCGGCATTTCATCTATCGATTCAGTCCTTACGAATTCGTTAAAAAAAAAAAAAATACTGTAGTCTTTGAGAAATAATGTAGTGTCCCTTCGTAAATCGCTGTGCAAAAATATTGTCTTTACGTTAAGGGGGTTGAATTTAGTACGAAAGTGTGGCGATGGCCCTGCAAGACATACGCGCCTTTACCGAGGACCGCGCCTCGTCACACCTGACGTCACACACTCGTTAGGGGGGCAGATGGCACCCCCTCTCGAGCGTGACGTCGTGCCCTGCGCCCGAGGTACCTGGCGGTGTCTAGCAGCGACGCTGGGGTTCCCCATCATCATCTTTCCCCTCGCCCAAGTGCCCTTTCTCCCTCCCTTGGCCCTTAAGCGCGCGCGCGCGACCCATAAGGCGAGGTAAAATAAAAATAAAACTCCTGCAGAGGGAACTGGGACTTCGAAATGTATACATATATATATATATATATATATATACGTAGTATATGGGCTACATCAATTGGCGCAGCTGCTCAGGTAGCCCGCACGAGCTACTATTCCGACATTAGAGTCTAAACAACAGTACAGACTTGGCGAGGGGGGCTCAATAAAGGAGATGAGGACACCCCATACGAATTCCTTGATCCTGACGAGAGTCCCGACTCCCCCTTTGGAAATATGTGCGGTGGATAGGCATCGTTGGGCCTCATTTTCAAAGAAAAGTAAATAAAATAATATGTTCGCCCGGCAATCATTAGCCACTATTGATGATTTTTCATTTTTTTTCGTCACTCTTCGATGAATGTCTTCGCAATTATTTCCAAAAGGATCTTTCATTGAGCTCTAGGTTTTCTTTTTTTCGGCCTGTTTATACTGTGGCCACTGCAATTTGTCGGTTGACCTTCGAACTTCCGGCACCATAAAACCGTCCAATTTGTCAGCACTCGGTAATACGATTGGAAACATCACGGGACAAGGCAGCAAAGAGGAAAAACGTCTTTTCACGAGCTTGCGAAAGCAGAAGATTGAGAAATAGACCCCCGAGGTCGTCCCGATACATTCCCGGGGTTCGTTATACACAAACCGACGTACTAAAGACCGTCGTTTGGATAATGGCGAGCGAAGCTGGTTAGCTCGTAGGGCCTAACAGCCCGAGATTTACAGCCCTCCCCCGCCTTGGCCCTTGCGGACGTCCTGTACAGAGCGGAACGTGTCCAGCATTGTATGTCCAGGCGTTAAATGGTCGCAAAGTGGTAGAGCCAGTGAATGTCGAGTCTTCGACGTCTCAATGGGTTTCTCGTTGTCGAGGAACTTCGAAGAACCTCGAAGATAACGGCAAACGTTTACCCAGTCGCTGGACCAGCGACTTTCAACGCCCAAAAGCTTTCGAAAGGTGTCAAAGAGAAAAGCCAACGATTTTTCGGTTACTACCTAAATTCTTTATAGTCGCAGACTGAGAAATTCTTGGATGGGAGAAATTTACAAGAACCGTGCTTGTAAATCCTTGCTTGCGGAGCTCGAGCTAATTCGCAGCACGAGACTTCCGGGCGCGCGCTCTGGTGGCGCCGGGTGGGCGTGCGTGGGCGGTTTGTGTGGCAAACACAATGCGGTAGCCGTGAAACCGACGTAGCAGTTTCGCATTAAAGGCTCTTTACGCAGCGCGTGGCAGCAGCAGCAGCAGCAGCAACAGCACCAGGCACTTTGGTAGATGCTGAAGAGCGTTACATGTACAAACGAGAGGATCCACTCGGAGGTTCGATAGAGCGAGCGACTTTTCCGGACAGAGAATAATCATGCACACCTGGTCCAACCCTACAGCTCCGAGCTACTCTCATTATACCAAAAGCCTCGTTACCTACTCATATTCGCATTTTGTATATTGTATGCTATATGCGATTAAACGGCCTCACCAACAAAACTCCGAAACTCGTGAACTTTTCGATGCGTGAGGTGCTTGAGTTCATAAGTGCTTGCTGGAATGTGAAAGGGACTAAAAACTGTAACTATACGTATAGTTGCGGCGCAGCTATTACGATCTATCGAAGCGAATCGACACGAGCCGCAACCTTCCAAGTGCGGACTAAAACCATTTCCTCGCCTACAATTTCGTTTATTTTTATTTTTCTTCTCTCCCCCGTTTTCGACATTTTTCAATTACACAACAATTTATTCTGTCAATTTATCGTTTTATAAATTAAACTATATATACATTTTTTTAAAATTTGACTAAATTTACATTATTGTTTGAGAATATATTCTTCCGGATGATTTTGTATCGATTAAAGGGCCTCGGCACAAATTTTCGAAACTCATGAGCGTATTCGATGCGTGAGGTGCTTGAGCTTAAAAGTGCTTGGTGAAATGTGAAAGGGACCAAGACCATAACTATACGTATAGTTACAGTGTAACTAACGATCTATCAAAGCGAATCGACACGAGCCGCAGCCTTCGAAATGGACTAAAACGTTTTCCTCGCCTCCACCCCCGTTTATTTATTTTTTTTTCCTTTCACCCGGGTTTCCGTGTTAACTCCTATATATGGGTCTCGATGCAACATATTGCGGAACCTCTCTCGAATCGCCCTCTTCTCGATATCCGGCCCAATTTTTCACGGTCTGTTCTTTTGTCTTTCATCTTTTTCTTCTTTGGCTTCTCTTCCTCTCTCTCTCTCGCGGTGGCTCGTTTCTTCGCTCGCGTTTCGTTACTCTCTAACGGAAGACCAGAGAAATAATGAATGGTTCTGGGGCTTTTGGAGCGCCCTCGAGGCACGAAATGCAGCGTATCACCTCTTCTCCTCGCTGGAACGCGTGGAGAAGATGGCCAGATACAATGACTCGGTAACATATGTTCGACGGAGGAATTTTCTTCTTTCTCCTTCTCTCTCGCCGCCTTTTTCTTTAGCCCCGTCCGGGCTTCGGGGCCGCGCATCGACGAGCGTCATTATCGCGGGCGATGGGGGCGTACGATCATCGAAAAAGGCATGATCCAGCATCACCGAAAAATTTCCTTCGAGACTCGTGCCCGAGTCTCAAAGTCTCGGGGGCCCCACGACAGATTGAACTGGGCCGACTCACGTGCCTCTCCTCAAACGTCAGATCACAACATTTTTGTGTGTGTGTGTGTGGGTGTAAGTCGAGCCATCTGCCAAAGCTTCGTGGTTGCATCGCAGCGTCATAAAAAATGCAAATTTTTTATACAAATATCAAAGTTCTACATATGAATTGGAAAATCTGTGAAGTGATTTACAATTTTACGAATTTGGGTATGCAATAATAACTGGATTACCACAGGCATTTTAGAAATCAATTTTTTTATTTATAAATCTATTTTTATTTTAATCGGTAAAAAGGTATTAACATTAGTGGAAGGTGCCCTTAAGACTTCTGTCCAAGTTTTAAAGTTTTTGGGGCCCCACAACAGATTGAATTGGTCCAATTCACGTGCCTCTGCCGAAACGTCAGACGACAGCGTGTTTGGGTGTGTGAGTCAGGATACACATAAGAAACACGTGGTCGAAGATGGTGTGCGAGTTCGTGAGGTAGGTCGAGCCATCTGCCAAGGCTTCGAAGTCGCACCAGCAGCACGGAAGAAGTTGGAGGGAACTCGTCGTACTGTATATAGTAGCGCGGTATGGTATGGGGTCCCCTAAGCCACCGAGCGCCTCGGAGACGGCACGCACCTTGAGACCTGTCTAGGCCAAGGACCCTTAACACTGGCGCGCCACAGAAAAAGGCCCTTTAAAGAGATCCCCGACGGGGCCTCTGAGAAACCGAGACGCACACCCTAATCCCTAACCACACCTTTGAAATCCCACCATAAACCGCGCTCCTTTTTGTTTGTTCAACTGATTGTTCAATTAATGCTCAATACTTACGATACCAAAACATTGTCTCAAAAGAAACTATGAGAAAAAAATTGGATTTAAAATTTACTTTTTAGAAAATGTATTTCCGTTAATTAAAAAAAAAAAAATTAACATTCATTCGACAGTACGTCGGATTTTTTCTCAACAATCTGATGTGATAAGCTGTTGAAACAATATTTTTGAAAAAAATTGAGATAGATATTAGGGAAACTACATTATCAATCTCTTTCATCATCGATAATTAACGGACATTGACACATATTTGAATATCGAAATTACCATTCAGTTTACGTATCAAAACTCGGAAAGTCAGAATGAAAAAAAAAAAAAAAAAATTCAATATACATTCACCGATAACGTTTTTATTTTTTATATATTTTTTTTAAATATCCGATAGCACGATATTACGATTCGACTGTGGCATTATAACGAATGTCCTCCAGCCGATGTAACCGGTACCAGATGATTACTGTTACTTCATAATAACCCTTTTGAGTGGTTAACAGGGGGTGGCTCTATTCAATGTGCTATATTGCGAATATCTGAAACTCCCCTAATTCAGCCTCGCTCGTTTTCGTTCCTCGAATTCCCATGTAAACAGGAGAGTTGCATCCCCCATCCGCCAATTCGTATGCATTCGCTCGTTGAATATAACACACGTACACACCCACCCACACATATATCTATATATACCCACATCTATATACAAAATATATCCGAGCCCGATTACACAGAATGCTTTTCTTCAGCTACGACGTATGGTGTATCATGCTCATCCACGTATCGGCAAATGAGAAAAAAACTGCAACTTCAGATGGTGCAACGCCAAGCATTTCTGACCCGGACGCGTGTGCATCACTTTCTGATAATTCCTGAGAGGAGGCTGATCTTTCTCTGTTCGGCTCGACGATCCAGAGAGAGATGATAATACTTGCACACTGGGACGACGTACGTGTATGCGTTACTCTAGCTTCGACTTCACATTTGCGCCCTCTACGTTCTTTCTTTCTTTCTTTAGCCTGATCGCAAGGGTTGTGCATCACATTTGCTGCAGGCATGCACTTTTGTCTTCGTCACACGTGCGACGAGTGACTAGCGGTGCGGCTTTGCGGGAGTTTGACGGCGCGGGCCGTGTACCGAGGGGGCGGCCAGGGGGGCCGAAGGGGGTGGTAGCGATGATGCAGTGGCGGGAGAGAAAATGAGAGAGAGATAGTCCTCGGGGTTGCAGCGACATTGCGGGAAGCTCAACGGGAAGCTCGTCGGTGACAGTGCGACTTTTATTAGGGAAGGAATCAGCAAGCATGATTATGTACCTTAGAGCGTCTCCACCTCCGTTCGGTGAAAACGATCCCCCCCGCCCGGCCGCACTACGACTACGATGACGACGACTACGACGACGACGACGACGACCACGCCGAGGAGATATATGTACCCCGTGTCGTCGTCGCTCTATGCCCTCCTGCAGGCGCGCTGCATTGTCAAACCTCCCCACCTCTCCCGCAAAACCACCCACCCTTAAGTAACAACCCGCTCCACCGTTTTCCTCACATACACACATTGGCGTAAGACTTTTCGATGGATGGATTTATTTATTTGTTTATTTTCTCATCGAATGGGACAAGCTCTTGATAATAAATTCAGTGGCGATGAGCAGGACGACGATATTAAGACTGTACTTCTAATGACCGAAATGAAAAAAGAAAGGAGATGTGAAAATGAAATTTGTCTTAGAAAATAGAAAAATATCAAAACATAGACAACGCAATTTGAATAAGTTTGAAGATTTGTCTACTTGTGAATATCCCACTTTAGTTTTATCATCGAATTTTCAAATTAATTATTCACCGGAGTGAATGGAGCAATCAACATTTAAAAAAAAGATTTTTAATTCTACTTTTCTAAGCTCAATTTTTGTTGGATATGGAAAATGTGGAAATGTTGTTTTTTGTTGTTTTGATATTTTAGTCATTTGTTTTGTCATCATGGTATTCAAATTTTTATTTCGGTACTTACGGTGAACGTTATCGTTGGCGATGCGGAAGATGCTGTGCCCTGAAACACAAGAATTCAAATAATTCATTAATTTGCTTTTCGTGTGACAATTTAAAAAAAAGTGTTTATAGGCGAAATTAAAGAGTGATGCAAAGGAGACTTTTCGGGCTTGGCATATGGCCTGGTAAATCGATGATACGAGTGAGGATTCGGATCATCGACTTCCTACCGAGCAACGGGGTGGCTACGAATTCGCAAGGGTGCCTCGCCAATGCCGCCCAAGGCGATATTGTCGTGACAATGAAACCGCCCGTCCTCGTCCACCCCCTTTCTCATCCTTTCTCTCGACACGTCACACACTCGGTGAACTGAGAACGTGATAGAGGAAGAAAAAGTATGAAAACTCGTGGTGCATACGTAGTCTCAGTCGATACTATGCGCAACTTTGTTGGGGACATTATTCCAGCGTACCTCAAAATGGGCAAACACTTTTTTCCATCAATTCGACAAATGAACACTCATTGCCATTTGAATACGAATTTTAATCACAAAAATTATTTTCAATTTTATTTTTTTTTAAAAATGCATAAAATCTACAAAACCCAATTAAGTCCATCAATTGTTGAAAACCTCATCAACTTGTTTTTAACTCTGAAGTATAATGAGGAACTGTCATTTAGTGCCTCATTAGTTCGCTCGCGAATGATTTGAAACTTAATCGATTATTTTCGGCAACTTTTGGGCTGTATTTTTCCGTACGCTAATCGAGAAAACTATTCTTGGCACGTGTCATCATCTGCTCGTTCAAGTTTATCATGAATGCAGAGCCGTGTTATCCATCGGAGCTTCGCGAAGTTAGGTTTTGATGATGATCGCGTGATATTTCGGGGCCAAAGCGGAATAAACCATCGAAGACTTTGGTCGAGCGTGCAGGCGCTCGGTGTGTGTTGCAGTATCGGGTCGTCTTTGTCGCCCTGAGGAAGGGCCACGTTCTCCAGCAGCCAGGGAGTATCTGAGACAGTCTCCGGGGGTTCTCGAGACTTAACAAATAGCCAAAGTTTTAGCGTCGAGAGCGCGCGCTCCCGCGGATTCACCGTCCCGACCACGACATCCTCCTCTTTGTCCCCAAGTTTGTGATCTATTAGCTATTCTCTCTTGGCTCTCTGAGCTCGGCGCTCTTCTTCCCTTTCGGCGGAGGCCCCTAAGCTAGCTACTGCATAGAGTCAAGTGTATAGCCGAGTTGACCGTTGTACGCGCGCCTCCGGAGTTTCGGTGCTCTCTCATAAACACACAGCGACGTCCGGAAATACCTTGAAACTTGCCAGTGTACACCTAACTGTCATGAGATAACTCTAACTTGGAGGCAAGAGGAAAGGAGCTCTCTCATCACGTCTGTTTCACCAAGATTTTACGTTATCCCTGGTGAACTGTGCCGTTATGAAATTGTTTAGTTCATTTTTACCGCACCCGGTGATTAACACGGAGGAAAATGAATAATGGTAGCAATTAATCTGTTTAACAAATCATTTATTGGCTCAACAAATCAATTTTAATTATTTGTTACCACAGCGAATGCTTTTCTGTTGAGACACAAAAAAAAAATAGCCTAACAAGACGAAAATCTTGGCCAATTACTTCCAAGTAATTGCCATTTGAATTTCGTGAGAATCTGACAATAGGGAAGGTCTCTTATTGAATTTCACGGATTAATAAACTCTTCCAGCCGGAGTACATAGACGTTTTGTAGTATTCGTCATACTATAAATTCATATAGCTTCTATATTCCTCATGCGTTCGTATATCCACGTACAGTCTCGAAGTAAAATCAATACCCGATACATCCCAGAGGCTCGCTTACCGCTTACTTGTCGGCGCGCTATCTCGCTTTTATCTCGATCGCTCGCGCGCGCGTTCTTCCAATACATATATATATATACATATATTCAACGTTATATCGCCTATCATATCGCGTACGTTTCTCTCACGCTCCGAATCGGTCCCTTTACCACCGCTCGCGCTCTTTCGCCCTGTTGGAGCTCCCTCTGGGCGTACGACAACCAACGGACGGACAAACGGACGGGCGGCGTCGTCGTCGTCGTCGTCGTTCCTGCTGCTGCACAGCCCCTTCCAAACCACCCGCTTGCACACCAGACACGCGGATCGCGACTGTTCACTGTCCTCCTCTCTCGCGTTCTCTCGGGTGACAGATGGCCTCGTAGACAAAAGAGATTTCTGTGTCCTTCTATCGAGAAACAACGTATCTACAACTTGCGATAGCACACAAGAGTAGACCTTTCTATCGGGTAACCCAATAAGTGGAAAACGATCTTCGAGGGAGAGAGAGAGAGAGTGAGAGAAAAGGGGAAAAGGGAGTATTCGTGAAAGGGTGTTTCAGACTTGCGCCCTCGAAGGATTTCGCCTGACTTTGTGGGGCTGGCAAATCGAATTTCTTCGTTACGCAATCGAAAGTCTTATTTCTCAACGACGCAGCATCCAATCCCATCGGTCCATCAACTTTCTTCTCTCCCTTGCTAACGACTCCTCGCCTCGTGACTCAATCTATCAAGTTTGATAATTTAATATGAGCGCTGCGAAGAGGGTGCGCAGTTTCAAGATATTGATTGATATTTTGGGTTTTGTTCGTTGCTGGAGAATGTGGCCTGGATATGGATTGTGGTTATGGAAAGGACGATGATGGTTATTGTTTTTCTGATTATTCGGCTTAACTGTTTATGGGATAATTGCTGCAATTGACGTACGCGAGTCTCAATGGTAGAAGGGGGAGGAGGGGGGGAGGCAACCGGACGTCGGCAACACATTATGTCTGGAGCTGCCACTCGATAGCTCATTAAACGTTCGATTACGCACCGCGCTATCTGCCGTGGGCGTCGTAGACCGAAATCGAATATTCAACTGTAAGCACGTGGCCCAACGTCGAGACGCCCCTTTCGACCTCATCGTCATCTCGTCCCCGACTCTGGTTTTTATCAATCCTTATGTCAGCCTCCTTTTTTTTTTTGTTACTTTTCGTGGTCTCCACTGAGAGAGAAAAAGAAAAACAATTGTTGCAACAGCAAGTCACTTGCTGAAGAGCGCGTCGAATTTTTTCTGGTTGCTAATGATTTGTTGGTTCAGCAATATTAAATTTAGCAAATGTCAAGATTTTTTTTTCTGGTAGATAATTTAAATGAAAGAAAATAGTAACATTCGTTATATTCACTACCAATTTTATTTTTTCATTTTTTTTTTGTATACGTTTATCATGGTTTCCATTTTCAAGTCTTTTTTTTTTACTGGATGACCAAAAGCGAAATTTCTAAGAAACTAATTAGGGTGATTGTACTTTCTTTAGTCAGGTACGTTAATTGCAGCTCGATGCGGAAGGGAGACGTTTCGCTCGAAGATTTCACAAGGTGCTAAACGGCGTTTGTGTCTTGAGTATTCTCGGACGGGACCCTGAAGGGTTCCCTCCTCACGAAGGAGGAAGGGAATTGCGTCACCGACGACGAAGCCAAAGCGCAACAAGTGGCTTCTTAGCTCGGACAATCTTACTCCAAGTGTTCAACAAGTTGCTGCTAGTGTGGTAAGCGTAAAAGAAGATTTTTCGGCGCGGGTAAGCGACGAAAAGTAGCAACATGATTGGGTTTCAACGAGCGACGGGGTAAGAGAGGAAGAATTAATCCTTTAGGACTCGGCCATTAAGGGCCCGGTTATTTTACGCACTTTTTATATTTCCCGTTAATGACAAACCCGCGCGTTGGTACAACGACGACTGGGACATAAAGTCAACCGGGTGCGATTAACGACGTACGCTTTTTTTTTTTTTTTTTCTTGAATTGCCGTACTTGGCATTCAAGCCAAGCCATTTCGTTTACTTTTCTTCCCGCTTCACAATATACGTATAGCTGTTGGTTCTTTCAGACGATTGAGTCACTATACAAAGCATACAATAATAAGTGAATGAGGCGAGAAGGAAGAAAAGTAAAAACAAAAAACCGGAGAAGAAACCAACAACGTTCAACGAGGAAGTAGACCTCGCGTGCCGCTGAGAATTCCGAGTGCACGAGGAGCAAAGAAAGAGAACAAAAAAAAGGAAAAGAAAAGAAAAAGACAGGAGAAAAAAAATGCAATAAAAGCATCGTTACTGGTTGAGCTTGCACGGATCCTTGGCCGAGACTCAATATCGCAAGTGCACCGACAGCAACAAGTTGATATCTTATTCCCGAGCTAGAAAGTAGCTGGTGTGGGGATCATGAGGGTCCCGGGAAAGCACTTTCTCCGATCTGTTTCTCCTAAGAAAACAGCGGCCCCTTCCAAGCTTCCGCTTTCGTGTTTCTTAGCTCAACAGGTCCCCACGGTTGTTCCTTTTCTTCGAGGGTGGCGGTGTGTTGCGGCAGCGATATCGTCGCCCCAACTTCGCGGCTCGCTGTCCGGAAAATCTTGGGGAAAATCTTAGGGGTTGGAGAAAACGCCCCTCGGTAAAAGGAATAGCTCTCTCTCTATCCCCGTCTCCCCTTTCCATCGTCTTTCCGGCGTTTATCGTTCGCACTCTTCCTCCTACCGGATAAGCAGAATACAAACGCTTCGGGGCTGTTGGAGTGGAGAGCCTTCATCGCTGTCTTGTGACCTGTTGAAGCCACCCTCAAGAGGGAAGAATCTTCCAGGCGCTCGCACCAAAGGCCTAAGATAAAGTGCTTTCTTAGCAGAGACAACGCTCTTCATGGTCGCTCTCTTCTCCCTCGGCAAACAGCGCGCGAGGGGTTGAGTTTTCGCCTTCTTAAGGGTTGAAACTCTTCAAAGAGTGGTGAAGAAGGGCACAACTGCGGGAGGGTACGAGGGCCGAGATGGAGTGAGAGACTTTCAAGATGTTTCCGGACGAAAAGACGGGAAAACGGGAGAACCCGCGAGATATTGTGCAATGGGGCGCGACAGAGTCTAGTGGCAGTGGTAAATATAGTGTAGCACGGAGTATGGAAGAGAAGTGAGGAAGAGCTCGAGCCTTGGAGGGTTCTTTGAAGAAGAAGTGACACCTTTGTTTTTCCGTGAACCGCGCGCCCGTCGCGTTACGAGATAATAGAAGCGCGCGATATAACAAGGAGAAAGATTTGTGCCTGTCGGAAAGTTTCTATCACGAAGACAATGATGAAGAAGCTATTTGCACAGTCGTCTTCATCGAGTCCGCATTTTTTTCACGTTATTTATTACTCAAAATCAAGTAACTAAGTCGTATTACAAAGATTTATCTACAAAGTTTGATTTCCCATTTTGTAAATTTCCAGCCTGACTTGTATTATATATTGTGTATTATGTCCTTGAAAAAGCAATTCAACCCCGTGACGACATTTCGACCCTCTTGGACACCGAGAAAGGGTTTCAGCCGCTTCCGGAGCCGAAGAGAACCTCGGCCCTTCCATTTTTCTCCCACCCCCAGCACCTTCACATTTTTGTCGCGTTTTCCAGTGCTGGCTTCCAAGGGCCAATATCAAAGGTTGAACGTTTCCTGGCGGGGCGTCGGAGTCAAAGATGACTCGGGTATTTCCTGCATCCGCACTATTATGTCAACCCTCTTCGGCATCTCGACTACTCTTTCTCAATGTTGTCCCCCCTCGCGAGGTCGTGTATAAATATTAGAGCTGAGTGGCCCGTTGCGTCAACATCCTGAAGGGATCGACGCGTCCTTCCGTTCCGGTATCATTCTCGAGTCGGTCCGCGTAGCTCTTCGATCATTTTCCTAACGTGGCATAATATTCCCATTCATTCCTCTGTCTTCTCCAGGTACTCCACCGACAAAGGCCCTTCGAAATCTATCTCGAGTTATTCACGAAGAGTACGCTGAAGAACATATGCAAAAGAGCGAGCAGTGGGTGCAAATGCTTCGCTCGAGTGCCTAGCGACAATAGCGAAAGACTGCCGATTTTTTTTTTTTTCTTTTCAATGAAGTAGCCGCTCCTTGTTCGCCACTGGCAGAAAATGCCAAATAGATTGACGAGAGAATGCCGGAGATCCGATACCGAAATGCCGAGTCTAAAAGGGCGAAAAACCAAAGGCCAGATCTTGATCATGCCCGATGTTTACCCCAAAACACGAGTTTGCGCCACCGACACGCTTCTCGGCTCTTGTGGTCCGCTTTATTGGGCCCGTAACCATGGGTATTGGTATAACTAGAGGCAAAAACCCTAAGACCACCCTCAGGCAGATGATCGTCTTTGGCGGATTAACGTGACCATGGGAGAGCGAGTCAGACAACGAAAGACACAACAGAAACGAGCCGAAGCGAGAGAAGACGAGAGGCCAGCAATAGCTGAAGAGAGGACGGCAGAGGAAAGATACCCACACCCACCCGCAACGGGAGGTGGAACTGGTTCGTCATCCCATGGGGATAGTAACTCGAGATCTATCTCGATGGCTCTTTCTCGGACAGCTGGCCCCTCGCTGTCTGTCTGTGCTTGTCTCCTATGATACTCTCCACTCTCTGATCTTTTTCTGTTTGTGTCTGTGCGTATGCCTTTTTTTCCTTGTTTTGTTTTTTTTTTGTCTTTTTTAAACAGATGTCGGTTTCGTCGAGACACCCGAGACAATGCCACATAGATAATGGATTTAATTTGTGGAATACGACACCAGTGGGCGCGCAGTCTTCATTCTCTTCAGCGTATCCTTCCAGGTTGACCTAGTAAAAGCGTCTAGCTGAGGAAAACAGATAAACGCTTTTGTTAGACGATTATCCAGAATAATGTCCCGGTTCCTGTAGGACTCTATTATCGAATTCTATGGGATGATTGAGAGATAACCGTCTCGGATGCTGGGAGGGAAGCGAGTAATGCCCGTAAGAGTCAACACGGACGTTCGTGGCTCGTTTGTCTCGCGAACCTCTCTGATACTCCAGTCCCATCATCATGTGGCATTTGTTGTCCTCTCTGCTGTTTGCATTTTTCTTTTTAACTCGAGCGCGAGGGACTGAAGTCTGTGCCTCAGAAGCGGAGAGTGCAGCTCGAGAAAAGTGACGAGGAGGCCCTTCTTCCATTCTCCCCCGTCACTTTTCTCGAGCCCTCGTTTTTTTTTTTTTTTCTTTTTTTCCTCCACGAGAAGCATCACCAACGGAGCCTCAGCCCTCTCATCACTCGTCGTTCCTTTGTCCCAAGCGCACGGAAATTAAGAGACTTCCCTCAGTGGGGTCGTCGGCTTCGTGTCCGCACTTCGACGACGACGACGACGACGATGACGACGACGACGTTCACCATCCCCCGTGTATTTGAGGACCAACACACACTCTTCATTCCTCCGGCACGCATTCTTCCCCACAAACTCCAACACCCCGAGAATCTGCCGCACGAGCTCGCGCGCTCTCACACGTGAACTTTTGCTGTAGGGACACAAGATTCGACCGAGTGTCGGAGTTTCATTGTCCGCAGACACCTGTGGACCTCTACGTGCCACATACGATGTAGCCACTTACGTCGGTACGCAGCTACGAGAGAAAAAAAAAAAAAAAAACGAGAGACAAGAATATGCAACTTGGTCCCTTGCGCTTTTCCTGGCTTTTCTGTCCCTCACTTCAGGGTGAGAGTTTACCTTAAGTACCAGTTTTCACGCCCTTCATTTTCCTCTCAGTTGTTCTTGACTTTTTCAGCCTTCCCTCCTGCACCACATGTACCCATTATTCTTGTTTCACGGTGAACTATCACGCTGCTCCATATTTCTCTTTACACAAATTGTCCTCGTTCTCTTTTCAAAACATTAAATTGGCTCGGAATATTCTGCTGCGTTTTTTCGTGGTCGACTTTAGGTGCAGCATCTTCCACATCAAGATCAAACCGCTGGACCAGGTGCTGTGTCGAGTCGTCACGTTTCGATATCTCGATACCCTCGTTCCATCTCCTTTTCTCATTCGATGCTAGTATCACAGGGAAGCTTCCGCTTTTCACCCAGGAACCAGATTAGAGAGTGCATACACGCATGGGCACCAAAGGAAAGGGCCTGGGTCACTTTTTTTTTTGCCAAGAGAGAGAAAGCGAGATCAAGAATATGCAACTTGGTCCCTTGCGCTTTTCCTGGCTTTTCTGTCCCGCATTTCAGGGTGAGAGTTTACCTTAAGTACCAGTTTACACGCCCTTCGTTTTCCTCCCAGTTCTTGACTTTTTCAGCCTTCCCTGCTGTACCACATGTACCCATTATTCTTGTTTCACGGTGAACTATCGCGCGGCCTCGTATTTTTCTTTACATAAATTGTCCTCGTCCTCTTTTCAGAGCATTAAATTGCCTCGGACTATTCCGTCGCGTTTTTCTGTGGTCGACTTTAGGTGCAGCATCTTCCACATCAAGATGAAACCGCTGGACCAGGTGGTGCGTCGAGCCGTCACGTTTCGATATCTCGATGCCCTCGTTCCATCTCCTTTTCTCAGTCGATGGAAATATCAGAGGGAAGCTTCCGCTTTTCAACCAGGAACCAGATGAGAGAGGGTACACACGCACGGGGGCCAAAGGAGAGGGTCTGGGCCACTTCTTTTTGCCAAGGGCGATGGAAGGGAAGGGAAGGAACGCGAGAGAGAAAGAGGGGTACTTTGCCACCCCAAGCAAAACCACGCGCGCGCGCTCGTTATTACCGGGGGACGACTACCATCTGCCCCATCGTCTACCTGCAAAGTTGGCCAAGAAGCGCACGGGCAAAACTTGGTTGCACCTGGACTATGCAGCGAACTGGTATACAGAATCGTGAATTAGTACATGCAGCGAGGCACGAACGGGCTCGAAAGTTCTTCGCTGTCCGAGTGGATCGTGTGGATATTCCGTTCGATGAAATGACATATTCTCGATCACGAGAATAGTCAAGATCGCATTAAAGTATACAAACCTACAAGATTGTTGCGAATGCAGAGGGGGAAAAAAAAAACCGCAATGCGAGCACGACTCATTTCGTAATGCATAGATTATGATGTGATCGGACTTTCCTTCGTTGCATACGCAATGCTCAGCATTTTTCTCCTCCTCTCCCGTATTCTCATTTCCCTACCGACCACCGACCAATATTTTATTCAGTCCGAGAGGGTGAAATGGCTGCGTAATGCGACGCGGGGAAAACCGAAGTTTTTCATCGTCGTTTAAATGTTTTTTTAATCCCGATGACATCGCCGCAGTCTCCTAGTCTCGAATCCACGCAATTATTTATTGGTAAGATGCACGCTCTATGCAATTTGGTATTGTCCAAGTGTTTCGCAATTAAGATGGAAATAATGCAAATGCAAAGAGACGCAATTTTCAGTATAACGAATTTTTCCCTTGGAGACGGGAGTAAGAATCCATGAAATTATTGAAAATTGCGGGTTTGTTTTTTCATATAGCTTTTTATCACTTCGAAAAATTGAAATGAAAAAAATTTTATAATTTAAAACGAAACGTAGGATCTCGCCAGGATATGGTTGACTCTGTTGGTGCGATTGAAACACAAACTAGTATAAAAATAATAAAAATAATAAAAAAAAAAAGGAAAAATGACGAAAAAAAAAGAGAGAGAAAAAAAAGGAAGAAATATGAGTGAAACGGGGATTGAAGAGTGGTGGCGATGGCGATGGCAACGCGAGAGGAGGAGAGACAGAAAAATCGATCGAGCCCCACACGCGGACACGCGGTTTTGCAAAATGACCAGCGGCAGTAACGCTGCATCCGAACTTTGTGCTCTCTCGTAAATCAATCGTGGCATGGGGTTCGTTCGACGTTCGTAGGTTCCGTTAATTATTTTTATTCACGGTACGGCGCGTATAGGAACGCTCTCGCGTTTTGTCCGCACATACCTCTCCGCGTATACGCACGTTCGCGGTTCGCCCTCGTCGGACTCTGGTTCTTTCGAGTGCGCAATCCATACCAACACCATACGCTATACGTGTGTGTTTCGCGGTACGTTTTAACGCGTGTCCGACACGCGCGTGTGTGTGTGTGTGTATACACACATGTACATAACAAAATACATGCATAACTATTTGGCACATTCGGGGGAAATGCCAACAAGCCTCTCGGCACACAGCGCAGACCTCGTCAAATTTGCACATTTATTCGTTTAACGGGCCCACAATCGGTAGCCTAAAACCTCACGTTCCTACGATATTTGTGATTGCAATCGTCGAAACATATGTACATATGTATACACGCATACAAGCCCGAGTCATACATGAAGAAGTTGTTGCGACGCCGAAAGGTAAGAGCCCTGCGCTGTTTTTTTCCTCCCGGTTCATCCCATATTCATAACCTTGGAGGGTCCGAAGTTTTTCTCGCTTTTTCGGTTTTTCCTCTTTTTGTTTTTTGTTTCTTTATCTCAACACTGTATTTCAATGAGTCGAGAGCGTCAAAGCGGCAGAATGTCCATGACAGATTCGTGAGAGATTCTCCGACCCTCGCTACAGCCATTAATTAACAATTCAATCGTACACACACACACACACACACACATGCGCGCGCAAAGACGAAGAGCCGCGATAGGGTCACAGCTTCGATAGTTTAATTGATTCCGGAATAGTTGGCCGTACGTAATCGAGCGGTCTTCTTGGGTACACATAGCGACGAGTGTGCCTTCATGCTCACGTCGGTGTGAAAATTAACTCCGCAGCGTATAGTCCTCGCGAGCGTTTCACTGTTCCTGTGGTCAGGATGGAAGTTATCGAGCAAGAAATAAATTACCCGGAGTAAGGCAGCCAAGAATGTCCACCCTCTTCAGGGGCGGGGTGGAACAAGAGCTTTGGGGCTAACCCGGCAAGAGGCCGCGGGAAACAAGCTCCGGGCATTAAACTATTCGAAAGCGAGTCGAGCGAACGCTCGAAACCTCTTTGATTTCGTCCAATAGCAAAGCTACTCGCTTCTCACGGGCTTTCCGTTTGCCCGCGAAGCGAAGAACTTTCGTCTCCATTGTTTTTCGAGGCTCCGACGGTACGCAATCAACTCCTCGTACACGCGATATATACCCGAGCATTAATTTCGGCCACTGTAAGAAAGGTGTAACTTCACTCGCAGACTCAACGGTATACACGACTCGAAACAAATCCAAAATTGCTTTTGTCCCGGCGCAGACATTGCGCCCTTCACCTCAGCCTCTCCGAAAAGTGGCGCTTTTAATGGCACACAACCCTCTCTTTCTCTATCTCTCGACTTTCAAATTCTCCCAGGGTGAACCAACGTACGTACGTATCACATGTGCGGACGGACACACTGCGATTTCGGCGCAGATTATACGTTCCATATCCACGGGCTCTTCTAAAAAGTAGCTCCTTTACGTTGGAATCCGCGTGGGCATATATGCTTGGCAACGAAACTAGCTAGCCGAGCTTGCGGAGTCCACCGACGTCCGAATTCCTCGAACGATGGCTTGGATCCTTCATGGCCACTCGAAAAAACATTTTCAGATCCATGCCCCCGAGGAAGTAACCCGAGGCTCGAGGCTTGTTGCCGCACCGGCAACACCAAAGTATCATGTACGTACATGATACTTGGACGCTGTTTGAGCTTTTTCGGGATGCGAGAAGGGCTGGCACTGGTTCTCGCGGTATCCCGAAAGCTCAGCTTCAAAAGTCCACCAAGTCTGCCACTGATGCAGTCTACATGTATATACCAGCGGGTATATATTGGGTATATATGTATATATACCATGTACCAGTGGGTACCAAGCGGCTTTTCAAAGTGAGTTTCCGACTCGCGATTCAAACTGGACAACCCCACCTTCGACTCGACGGACGTTCATTCTTTATCTTCTTCGAACGCTCGACGAGACTCTCCGCGCGGATAGTAACTACCATACTTTTCCCCACACTCTCCTCTCGTTGCTTCACTCTTTTCCACCGACGTTCGTTACGTTGGATTACAATTTTACGATCTAATTAATCTGCTCCACAAAGACGTCTATATAGATGCATGGGTGTATATGGGTATGTACATATTTGTGTGTATGTATATACGTAAAAGTACCAGATTTTTATATTATTGTTCGTAGCACGTTTCACGAGCTTTCTTTCTTCGGCCAGTGCAAAACGAATAAATCTTCGAGTTTAAACAGAAAAAAAAACACATATTTTAATTACTCACCCAATTGAGATTATTCTGAGCAACTTTTTCAACTTTACCGTGCACAGTTATCTTCCGGCGAAATTGCGCAAGTTTCACCCTCCCGGAAGTGGATCTTGTTCGCTCTTTTTACATAACTCCGATGCTCATCCTTGCATTGATTAATACTCCATGGGCTAACAAATTGTTGAGTGAAATGCACTCGAAGCTTTATTTTTACTAACGCATGTAATATCGAATTTAATATTTTTTCAATCCAATCTATTTTTTTTTTAATTTTCTAAAACAAAAAAGTAGACATCAATTTTCCGGATGCAAAAAAAGTCGTCAAGATACCCATCAATAATCAATAATACCAAATCAACTTTATATCATATTCCGAAATTATTTAGAGAGAAAATAAAAATGCCCTCCAACCCAGCGAAATAATATTCGACGCACATAAGCCCGAATATTTCGAGTGATCATTACCCCCCCCCCCCCCCCCCCCCCCCCTCTCGAGTTCTTTCTTCACCCAGAGAGACAAAAAAGGCAAATCTCCGGCATTTATCTCTGCGGAAAATTCTCCACTTCACTTTCCGACGATTTGCAGTCCTGTGGTCAGTTTCTCCGGGGTTGGACCTCGACCATAGTGGCTCTTACGGTTTCCCCCTGGTCCCCTCTCACGTCTATTCCCTCGTCGTCGTTGTGGTCGTCGTCATCGTCCGCTGTACTCCTCATATATTCTCTGTCTCTCGCTCGGAGCATTTACCGTCACCCACGTAGCCCGTTATCTCCCGAGAGTCCGAGAGTAACGGCGTTGCGGTGGATGGAAGCAAAAGACAGAGAGCGAGACCAAGTCCACGGTTCGAAGTACAGTGTCTCTGTACTCGTGTAGGCACATGTGCCGAGTGTAGGCTTCATATAGACCAACACTCGGGTACGTTTCCCGTACGTATATATATCGTTCGTTCTAGAGAACTGCGTGGTACTTGGCCGAGAGAACGCGAGTTCGAGCGTCCCTGCGCTCGGAGGGTAGTCGTCGGGCGTCGCGACGCTTTTCAAAGTGACGCGCCCGGCCTCCCACCTCATCCTGGTGCTTCTGGTGCATCGTGCGCTGTAGAGCCTATACCCCGACGTGCACTTCTCTCGGCTATCTCTCGCTCTCGCTCTTTCTCTCTCTCTCTCGGTTCTCGCTGTTGTCGGCGTTTACGTATGCGTCGTTGCTATAGGCATACTATAGGCTGCATCCACCATTCTATCTCCTCCTTCGGACGTCCTGTCGAGCGGCTAGCTTCTGACCGATCGCTTCACTCTGCACCCTCTCTGCTAGCCTCTCATCACTTACACTCGTACACACGCAGTGTAGGGCATGCGATGCTCTGCCAAGGTATTGCCTATACCAAGATATAGACGCATATACACGTATATTACTGTCGTAGATATCGCGTCCTTCAATAAAGGCTTGACTGCGGCCCGCGGTACGTTACACAAGACGTGCGTCGAACGTACTCACGTAACACAGACCGTATTACACTCGTCTCTCTTCGTTAGCTCCCACATCACCAAGTTTCCAATGAGACTATAGACGTATGCATATTATGGGCCATTCACGGCAATTCCACCTGGCTAACCTCGACCTCTTGAATTTCTTTCGCATGCTGCTCAAATGCTAAATGAAAAATGACATCTTTCGATTTTTTAATATTTTTTTTCTTTCGATTCGGAATTAATTTTATCAAAGTGGGCCTGTGATGCAGAAATTTGAAGATATTCTTGAAAATTCTTTCAAATTATTACATAGCCAATGATTTTTATTTTTTATTTTTAAGAATACGTCGGAGGAATCTGAAAAAGGGATGTATGAAAATTTTCTGTCGAAACAAGGGCATAAAAAAATCATTGAGCAGAGCCGAGAGGTCGAGGGTCGGCCGGTGAATCGGTGCGGATTGTCCCATATGCACGGAGAGCCTGTTACGTGAGTTGCCTTGGATTCAGCGACATGAACGATTCTCACTCGGCCATTCGTATGCCGGGAGTCGCGAAACGGAGGAACAAGTAGCGGATGTATGTAAGCATATTCGATTGACTCGTAGATACGTGTTGTGTGGATGATGAATGCATGTAAATAGACGGGCTTTCGTTAAGACTGTTCTTCAGATTCACACACACACACACACACACACACATATATCTATTCATAAATATATATGCACATTCCATATGACATCGGTAAATATTCGAAGCAGAAGTATTGAAGTACCGGTTACTTGGTTCGCTGGTATGGATCTCCGGAGAAAGAGGGAAAGCTACGGAAGCTTTCAGCTTTTGAGTCAGAAGAGACGCGCAGAGGCTATTGGGAAGTACAGCGAGAGGAAACTCCGGTGTGCGTGCGTGTGTGTGTGTGTGTGTGGAAAGAGACGGACTTCAATAATTATCGGCGGTGAGGACGAGCGAAGGGAGCGAGCGGGTTTCACAGAGAAATGGCTCGTGGAGAACGAGGAGCAAAGAGAGGCCGAGGAGGAACGGCGAGCGTGTACAGTGAAGAGAGTCTGCAGTCTCTGATTTCTACGAGAGAACGAGTGAATGAGCGAAAACCGTAGCAGGAAAGGTGGACGACGACGATGACGACAACGAGGAGCAGTGGCAGCAGGTTACAAGGGAGGAATCGAGGGCTCGACGATCGGCACGCAGTCCCGCGACTCCGAGGGTGCTACTCTCTCTGCGGGTGCGCTGCCGGTTGGCTGTAACGGAGGTCCGAACGCGAGGGAGGGAACGATGAAAAGTTTGACCGGACGCAGCGAGCACAATGCATCACGGGTCCACCCTCAGCACCCCGCTGACCATCCCACTATCCACCCCCATTGTACGACCAATCAATATTGTTTTATACCGCGAGCTGAGCCGAGACGAGACTGAGAGAGAGCGAGCTCTCTTCTGCTTCTTTCTACGGTCATGACCGTTCGAGTTGTCTTTTTGCGCTTTCTCCGATTCTCAAACTTTTTTGCACTATCGCGTAAAGACTTTGGAGACGCGTACAGTGTGTTGATAAGCGTATTAAACGCTTCTGTGGAAATGTGGGATTTCGCATTTCGAAAGAGTTGATAAGTGAAAGAGTTAGTTGTAATTGGATATTTCGAAATGAATAATGTGGCTGATAATGCGATCGGATTATTCGTCGTGTTGATGAGTAGTTCCAACCACAAACGTCATTTTATTAGTCAAGTTGATGGGATATCTGAGTCGTTGAATATTGTTTCTGTGGTTGTTCGTATTTTGGTGAAAGTCGTTAAATATGCAGGGAGAAAATTTGTTCGATTGTACATCAGACGATTTTTTCTTTTTTTTTTTTGCTGGGACAAGAAATATTTTTCTGTGGCTGGAAAATTATTTTTAAGTATATGAGAATAATGAAATGACCGTGAGACGGTCACTTCTGAATTGACAATTGATTTTTACGTATCCGAGGTTGCAACCGCAGCATCTTCCGTCGACATTTCCTTTCGTCTCGAAGTGGAGAGAAAATCTATGTCCCGGAGAAAACAATAACCGAGAGAGGCCGCAACGTCAGCGCCGACGACTGCCGGCCGCCCTCGCTCGATAACGATTTATCTTCGCCAGCACGCTCCTTGGAACAGGAACCGGAAATCGCATTCGCGATAGCGACGATATCTGCTTCAAGAACCGACTAGTGGTCTCAACTGCAACTATGTATTACTTATATTTTCTCGTAGAACACCATACTCCTCTTTAACATTCCGGGAATTCATCGATCCCATCAAAACATTGCCTTCCTTGCGGACACGAATGTTTTCTTTTCGTCAAAATTAAATGTCCTGTACGAAAACACAAAAAGGAGACTCGCCAAAAAAAAAAAAACTTTATGACTATCTTAAATTCTTTTTTCATTCATAAAAATAGATAAAAATCCAATGGACATTTGGAATAACAACTAATGGAGAACGTTGAATAAAATGGTAATGACAATCAGAAGGTACGTAAGAGTATTTACTTGCACCAGTCATAATCAAGCCAATCGTGGATTACGTGAGTTTCTACTTTGCCACGGTAGTAAATACCCATCGGCTACCAACGTATATACACATAACCATCGTGACCATAACAACGTTGAGTACAGAGAGGCGAGGGTATGCATTATCTTCCTGTGTTCTCCATGATCATCCGCTGAATGGGAATGAGTCGAGGCCTTCGAGATCCACATTGGCGACATTATACATTGAAACGAAGGTGGACACGAAGTGATCCTCACGTGTCCAGTGCCGATGTCTCGCATCAAGCTCACATATGCACATATATATGTATACATATCTATCGATATAACACAAGCACATCACGTAATCGTTTGCAATCTCCAATTACTCAACGTGTGTGGTTTGCAGATGTCCACGTATTTCAAGGTGCCTCTTTTTTTTTTTCTCCTATTTGACATTCCCACGATATCGAGATTTTTCCTGCTACCATGAGACACGTTGATCGAAACACTTCTTTGCCAAATGGAAGTGAATCGTTGCGGGGGCGGGAACACAATAGTCACCGGAGGTTGTAAACAAGATGTGTAGGATAGGCTGAATAAAAGATAGATAGGATTGGCCGAGATTGTGAGTGGACAACCGCGTAAGAGGAGGAGGAGGAGGAGGAGGAGGAGGAACGATTTCTCCTTCCTCCTCTTCGTTATTTTATCACGCGCTCGTTTACTCCTTTCCCTTCGCGTCTTCCTCCGCAGTTCGCAGTCATTGTGTGGACTCGGTTGTCTCGTGATTGCCGACAGAGTCCCCGTTAATCGGCCGAGGATCCAATCATCGTCGCGACAGAGACAGAGATAGAGATGCCGAGACTCGGGCACCGAAGATCCGGCCGCCCATTCAATGGGCACACGGATATTGTAGGTGGACAGAAGAATGTTCCACGCTGCGTACCGGAACTTCAGAACAGAAACTATGGAGAATCGTTCCGGAAGAACCGGTTGCTGATCCCTCATTGTCGATGTGCGCACACCAAACCGAACGCTCTAAGTAGAGTAACGTCGTAATCATCGTTTAACGGTTATCGGCAATTTTTCAAGTACACGATTGTACGCTCTTCTTTCGACGAAGTCATCGAAGTTATCATCGGATTTTTGTCAGGCCATACAAAAAATTTGATCTGTAGATCTGCAAAAAAATGATTACTGCACCGGGAAACAAAAGCTCATTGTAGAAATTGATCAACATTCTCTGCAGGTGATTTCGTTATCAGAATTAGGTCTTGATTGTCTATAGGCTCCGGCATTGAGGTCTCCGCGAAATTTCTATGGGAAAGCTAATGCTCGTCACGGTCGAAATTTCATGGCTCTCATTTTTCCTTTGCGCAATTTTAATTGCTGTGTTACAGTAATAAAAAAAAAAAGTAAGTCATGCATGCGAGTTGCACGTCGGGATCATACGTTCATTCCTGCGGTCAATTATTATGCACTTTCGAATCACGGAGATCACCGCTCAATTATATGCACATGTCTGCTCTTTAGTTGAAAATCCTCTCGTTAAAATAACGTAAATTATCCGGAATGCGGTAAATGCATACACAAGTATTGGCCTCAATGAGGCTGCAGAATGTACACGTACAGTGTAGAGTACATTACACGTAGGGCGTGCGGTATTAAAAATTAACGTGTATTAAGCGGATCGAAAGGCGAGCTTTTCCGCTGGCCATAGATAGGATTCGTGATACAGCTGGTATTATATATAATTTGAGCGTGGATACAGAATCCCGCAGCCGTTGCACATAGCGCGAACGCTCTCCATACCAAATATTCTCGCGATGAACTCGCCGCAGCGTTTTATCGATTCGCGCTGATAAAACGCCAGGAATTATGGAAAAATGAAGAGAGAAATTTTTTTAAATATCGCTAGTTGGTGGAGGAAAACGGCGCGGGAGAGAGAGAGAGAAAAAGAAAAGTTTCGAAACGAAAAAAATGAAAAAAAACGCGTTACGGAGCCTCGCGCTATTCGCTCGACGGTCCAGTGCGTGTCGGTGGTCGGTTCCCTGATGGAAATTCGATAACGAGGACGCTATATGCCATACACCGCACAGCCATGCCAGAAAATTAATGTCCCGATTTTCGCAACGTGCGAAATGGTAGAAAGACGAGGGGAGAGAGCAATGAGAACAAATGAGAGAGCGAACTTGCGATAAGAGGTTATTGTTTCATTAATCAAAGTTCGAAGGATTTTGGGTGACACGTTTTTAAAGTCTTCGATCACTGAAACTTCATTTTATTATTTTTTATTTAATATAAAAAATATGCAATATTCAAGCCCCTGATTTTTTGAAGAGATATTTCATTCAGAAAAAACGTAATTTCTTCGGTTCTTCAAGATTCCAACGACGAAATTATTGAAAAGTGACGAAAAGGAGAGCGAAAACAAAAAGACAGTTGATTGATATGCGATTCCTCAGCATCTCAACGTGATTCCAAAGTCTCGTTCCTTGCTTTCTCTAAGCCCGTTAATTTCCCGTTAATACCGGAAACAGATATTCGTACCCCGAAGAATATCGAGTTTGTGAATATCGGTGGATCCGCTCGAGAACGTGGCCTTTGAGTTTAAGCGTCTTTATGTTTCTTCTCTATAAATTTTCTCGAGTTTAAATGTGAGTGTCGGGTCGTTTCGCTCGCTCGTTTATCCTCATTCAGGTCGCGATCGTGTCAGGGACGCGGGAGGGTGAGACACACGGGGGTGGAACGAAAAACAATTAAACGAGACGGGGGAAGAGCCTGAAGAGTGAGAAAGACATGATAATGCGTTGTAACCTCCGCCACCGGAGAATGATACAGTAAGGGATGAAGAAGAGACTCGCCGTGAGGGGTGCGGATGCTTGTGCTGCTGCTGCGGTGGTGCAAGAGGACGACAGAGCAGGAGGTTTGAGGTGGAGGTTCTTACTTTGCATTCCTTTGTGTGTGGAACCTCCTCCTCGGTCCTCCTCCGTCTCCTCTCTGTAACCACCCTCCGCGCTTCCCTCTTTCCCTCATTCTCATCCACCTCTTCAAGCTTGAACTAACGCCCGAGGTTTTAATGCACTTGTCTACTCCAGATGCGTTCATAAAGACGTATATGCCCCTGTCGAAGCGAGTGGGCAGAAGAGTAAGCCTCGCTGCCAGTTGAACACGAGCGTGCGCGAGAGAGCGAGAGATGAACTCGCAAGGGCTGAATTCTCCACGCGAAACGTGTGTGTGTGTGTGTGTGTATCGCGGCACGAGACTGTGACAGAGTGCCCGGAAAATGATGCAAGATAAGGGCGAGGAAAAGAAGAAAGAGATGCATACGCGAGAGAGGAAAGTTGGTAGGGACGATGACGACGATGACGACGATCACAGTGAAAGGTGAAAGAGTATATAACGAGTCGGAGATACACAACTGGGTGCAGAAAGAAATCCATCAAAGTTTTTTAGATTGTGGATGAGGTGTGAAATGTGGGCGAGTAGGGGAGGGGGGAGGGGGTTGCGTTGCCCAAATTTATGGTTGGAAGATTGAATTTTCTTGTATTGAGTTTGAACTTGAAGTAGAATATGACGAGTAAATTCGATATTAGAATGTTGAATAAAATTAATTTTTCTAAAGTCCCGTTTTCCACTATTTCGATTCAGAAGAGTGTGAAAGAAAAATATAATGAAATTCGTTGTCTCCAATATTCGTGATAATTCTACAGCGAATAAAAAATCGCAAGCCGTTGATTAAATTCGACGGAAAAAAAAAACACTTAGAAAAGCCATCCGATCGTTTGATCAACGGAGTGTCGCTTCTGATCCACTAAATACTTTGATCGCAATCCGTGATCGCTAATCTGGTTGAAACGATTTTATTTGCTCATTGTTCAAGTGCTGTCCTTTGGTAATGTTCAATTCGATTTAACGATTCGGTATTCGATAATTTGTAGTCGCTATAAATGCTTTTCCAAGTTACAAAAAAAATTATACAGTCATTGAAAAATTTTATTAAAAAAATAAATACAATATTTCGTAATCGACTTTGGAAATTTTCCTGATGTCAGTGGCCTTTCGGTCTGAGATCCTAGAAAAATTATATTTGTTCCCGGATATCTTGCGACATTGTGGGATCGTTTGAAAATGCCATGAATTTTTGATCAATTTTATTCTCGAGTCGGTGAATTGATCGGGGAAAACGGAGGAAGCGAGAATCCCGGGAAACGAGAGGAAAACGGCGGCACTTTTCCCCGCGTCGCCTCCACACCCCCAGTTGCCACGGCCGTTAGAGCGACGCGCTGTCTTGGTGCTCTCCGCTCGTCCACGAGGGGTTAACTACCCCCGAGGCGAGCGCGATCTGGCGGAGAACGTCGGAACCGCGCAGGACTTCGTCCACTTCGTCGACTCGGACAGTCTCGTCCTTTCCCTTGGATAATTCAGGGAGCGGCAGGAATTTTCCATAATGCACACCATAGCGCCCCGGTCACTAATTTCCCCTCACTAACTTCTCTTCGCATTCCAAAAGTCAATTAAAAAATATATAATTATATATCGTTTTAATTCTTACCTCGTTTGTAATCGGTATCCTTGCACCGGCTGGCTCTCCGTTAGGGCTCCATTCTTCAACCTACAAAATAAAGATGACAAATTGTTGAAGGCTCAACACGCGAATTTTGCAAATCAAACATGAAACTCGACAAATTTTAGTTCCTGATTTTCTATTACAACGGACAAAAATTGGCATTATTCGGTAAATTAAAGAAACATCAATTTTACGTTTGGAGTATGATTACATTGTTGAACATTTTTTTGATGATTAATGTACTGTAATAATTGTATCTGATTTATGTTATATATTTTTGTAATAAATCATAATAATATTTATATGATAAACACATTTTTCACTGTAATTGTGTATCAAATTTACTATAAAATGATGCAAAAAAAATGTTTACAGTACAATAATTGATAGTTGACCATCACAAACGTTAAAGCCACGAAAGCAGTACGAACGACAAACCGGAACCACGTGTGCCCGACGAGCCCTCAACGATACCTTCTATCAAGCCTTGCCCAAATAAAAACCGAGCTCATCATAAATGCAAAACGAGTTGATTCACCGGATGAGCCCGTTAGCGTGAGATTAGGCGAGGCTGAGAGTGAAAGCTTCGAAAGCGTGTGTTATTCCAGTGGAGGCGTGAATGGAGCCACGAGAAGAGAACAAGGCAATTTTCGTCGAGTAAAGGAGACTGGCAACTACTACCACACGAGAAGGGACCCTGAAGAAAAGCTCTGCGTCAGAGGAGTCACGACGAACAGACCAAGAACGTGTGTAGATAAGGGTGAGCATAAAAAAAATTTAAAAAATAAACAAGTACGCTAATGAAAAAAAAAAAAAAAAAAAAAAAAAAAGAAAAACAAGAAGAAAAAGAAAAGACCGAGACACGTGCATGGCTAAAGCTCGAACGTGTACTGCACATGCAGGAGGAGTACACACATATGCCTTGGCATTAAGCCTCGAGAAACGGGCGCTGAGCTTGCGAGACGAGAGTGCGAGAGGTTGCTCAACGGCGTATATAACGGCGTTTCATTTACTCTCTCGAAGGCGAGAGGCGCTGCCTGAAACGAAGGAGGAGGAGGAGGAGGAGGAGTGGGAGGAAAGCAGTGTACCTCACCAGTAGTCAGAGGCATGACGGTGCGAGCTTAAAAGTTCTTCTTCGAGATGTAATTAGCACGTCTTTACACAACGGGGTGAAACAATGCCGTGGCGTATAATTAGTACGCATCTATATATGCCCATAATCTCTACGGGGATTCTTGAGTGTGGTGGTGCTTGCAACACGTCGCACACTCCGGAGCTTTCACCGCGCATTGGTACACCTCTTCCGCGACGACGCCCGACCCCCTTGGAAGACCCCACGACTCTCGACGTTTTTCCTCCCCCCCCCCACCGAAGCGTCACCTCGTATTTCTCTCTTACTCACCCCCTAGTTTAGGGGTGGGTTCACGGGCGAGTAAGAGAAGCCACGTACGTGCACGGCTTTCTGACTGGCGACACGCGAGCCCCTGCCACTCTCACATACTCCTATACTTAATTCTTATTCAACTCAATTCGTACCTCACTGAATTGCATAATTTACGACTTCATTTAATTGACATGGAATTTCTATACGCTGCCCAATGGTTTTTCCGGCGGACCGTCTTCAAGTGTAGATGGAAAATTGTTTTTCTAATTCTGGTTTTTAGTCGACTAACAAATTTTTTTATTTGCAGTGCAATTTTGATTTGATTGTCATGAATATTTTTCCTATTTTTTAAATAAAGTTTAGGAATGCCTTTTCGAGAGACAACCGATTTTTATTTTATTTTTTCGGTGATTCGATTAAAAATTAATTTTAGGAAGTCAGGGCGCGTTAATGAAATTTTTGTTGCACTATTTATACAAATGATTACCAACGTGATAGGTTATCAAACGATTATAATTCCTGTTGATTTATTTAACAGGTAAATAAGCAAACAGAGTGAATGCAAAGTACTTCGACGCTTCGATACGATCGCATCTGAATAAATATTACAGCTCGATATTTTTCTGTTGACTGAGTCATCAATCGCGTATCATTCACTCCTATTTATCAATTTGAGAAATGATATTTTTTCCACAATTTTTGAAAAAAATAAATAAAATAAACTGATTACTTTTGATTACTTTTTGAAAGGTAAATTTGACGAAATATCAACGAAAAAAATCACTTGCAGGAAAAAGTAGCAATTGAATTTTAGTTTTTATTTTCCCTAGTGAAAGGTTCTCTTTATTCTATTATAATGAAGTGGTAAAAATTTGTCTTTAGTTTGCCTTTTTTTTCTACATCCCTCGACACTTGGCTATACAGACACTCGGGAGACTCCCTCATATTCACCCACACACGAGGCTCTGTGTATCCTCGCGAATAACGCCACGGCACCCTATCCACATATGCCACACATGAGCTCTATTCGCAGCAACAAGCGAGCCTCGCCGAGAGCGTTGCGTGTGCGCCTAGCAAAGCTTGCGGCCTCGCGATGTGCGCGATCCTCGTTACTAACGGATTGCAATTGCCGTGCGAGTTAGACGGGAGCACCGCGTGCGTTTATTCGTCGTGTGTAGTTGAGACGTTTAAGAGGTCACAGGAACTCACTGCTCGGACTATTCCCACAGGCTGTCACTAACCTAATGCAATCTCCACATTTGCCCTACAAGTATAAATACTATCTATAAGTGAGCGAGGGCGTAAGCGATATAAGTCGCTTTCTAAACACCCTCGACACTCGACATCACGATTAACCTCCGACAAATCCACTCTAAACTTGGGTTTCTCATACCTAACCATTGAAATTGTGTACTTGGAGAAATCGTAGAAGCCCGGGCAATTTTTCTATTGTACTCATGGTAATTAATGAATTAATATATCGTATTTTAATCATCAGGGAAATTATTTTTCTGGTTATTTCACCGAGAAATAATAAAAATCTAATAATTCCTCTGTCTCGATTGGATATTGACGACTTCAATAATGTTTTTATTTTTGGTACGAGATTACAATGTTGCAATTTTTATTTTGCGTTTAAAATTCGATAAACTTAAAGCCTCGGAGTTAGGAATACCAGATTTTACGTCGAGGGATACAGAAATGTATCGAATTACCTCGTGGAAGTTGCGCATTTGATTAATCGATGTAGTGATTCATTGTGCCTAGAGCCGAAGAGCAGTGAATTTTTGTTTGTAACGGAGAACCGGAAGCAGAAAAGCGGTGGGAAAACCGTACGAGTGCCTATTCGCTGTCAGATGGAAACGAAACACGAAACGTTGGGCTCGAGGACGATCTGGGTCAATGCCGGGATTCGAGGCCGATGTATTCTACGTCTCTTCAACATTCTCTCTCTCTCTCCCTCTTCAGCATCGAACGAATATTGAAATTGCGAGCACAACGAACTCGCAGTCGCTCGCATAATGAGCTCGCCGCGCGTATCCGGTGCGTGCATGTGTTTCTCTACGCTATAACTGTATGTCGCGTATCGTGCGGATTCGCGAGTGAGAGCGCGACGCGAGGGTGCATGCGAATACCCCGCGCGCATATGTTGATGTTCACACCCTCGTGCAATACGCGAAAAAGCCGCGCGTGCTTGAATATTTTCCATTGAAATACGTTTTAATTGGTGAGTATCGCTGTGACCGTGCGTAAATCGGGCGTTATAAGCACATTGACCTTTGGGGCTCATCCAATATCACGTTTCCATTGATCAGACGATTTATACAACCCTCCCCGGTGCATTCATACCCATATCATTTTGATTTCGTTTAATTTGTTACGCTTTTCCGAGTAGGTCGAATGACGATATAATTGTTTCACTGAATTTACACTCGCATTCCAACCTCCCGATGGTCACTGTGTCGCTGCTCCAATAACCCACCCCTCGATTATTGTACAATAATCCAAATTTTATACTAATGTCGTGGCTCTCATTTTTATTTCTGCAAAGACAATTTTTTTGGGATTCCATTGAACAATCATTCAATTCAAATATGCTCGCTAAAATTAATTCTATCACTTTATGTGAATGTGCTTTTTTTTTTTTTTAAGTATTGGAAGCTCATGCATCATTTTTTTAACACTGCACATTTTGCTCTTTTTGACAGCGGCAAAAAATTCTTGCGACGATATTTATCGACGATTTTTTTTTTTTTTTCGTTTGTAATTACGTTTAATTCCGACAAAGACAATTGCGGTTGGAGACTTCAGGGTGCGAGAAAACTTCGAGGGTGGCTAAAGTGTCAACGAGTTTCGAGCGATATTCTCGCAGTTTGCAAACAAGTGGAGCACTTGCCAAGACATAACAATCTTAATAATCGTGAAGCGGCGGACTATCCCGAAATGATGTGATACGCGGATAAGTGCGCTAGGTGGCGCAAAATAGAGTCGTTTGGAACGTCGCCCGTGAGCATACGCGAATCGGCGCAACGAGGCCTCGCTCCCTTGCGACGACGTCGCACCCTCTTCAGCTTATTCAACCACTGCCAACGACTCTCGCTCGACGTGACCCCGAAATAAATTCACCGACTTGGGCAATTGTGCGGCGCCATAAAAAGTACAAAAAAAAAAAGGAACAAGGGCGAAAAGAAAATAAAGAAGAATCAGCAGCAGTTACTCTCAATCGGTGGCATGCTACAGAGTTACGTACTTTCGGAAATAAAAAAGAAGAATGAAACGAAAGAAACGCAAAGTCTCTCGTTAAATCGGATCGTAAATACCGCAATAACGGGGACCAAGTGTCAGAATTAATTTAAGTGTGTCGAGTCATTTCTAACCACCGAAAAAATTCCACTGTCAAAGCAGTTAGCAATTAAATTTATTTAATTATTAAATTTAAAGGAACTTTGAAATGCCGGTGAATTAAAAAAAATTTATAACAACCATCCGATTTGTTAAAAAATTAAAATTCAATCAGCCCTAAAAATAGTTCGATAATAAGAATGATTTCTCGATTACTAAACGAATTTTGAATTTTTCGTTAGGTATATGAATGAAGTTTGTGATAATATTTGATAAGGGATATGGTGATTCGACTACCGAAATATTCCTGCATTTGTTATGACTGAATTTCACCCTTAGAGTGAGAGTAGCTGCCTCGCACGCCCTACGGAAGTATTCCATTACCTTCAAATTTAGTCGTCCCTCGACATGACGATTCTGGACGTGTCTCAGGATGAATTAGGAACTTACTGCAACGAAGATTAGCACACGGGTTACATCGTGCGTCAACGCGATCGCACACCACCGACTCTTAAGCAAGCTCCGCTTGCGAACCTCTCGTAAGAGCTACAAAACTTTCAAATCCCTGAGGAATTTGTAATCGTGCCACGAGACGACGTTTCCATTTCGACGCGTACGAAACCGAGACAGGGAAACTCGGGATAATACACACTTACGATCTCGAGACGTAAGGATCTCGACAGTGTTCCCCGAGTTTTCTAATTCTCCCCGAGATTTCTCAGCAGATTGTACCTGCTTTCAGTTTGCTCCCTTTCCAGCTTCGCCGAAGACTAATTTATTGTGAGAAATTAATCAAGAAGCTATGGAAACCGAGAATGACGAAACCCTTTGCCTTACCAGAGGCTTTAATCTCTAATTACAAACAACGACAGATCAAAAGAAAAACATCTTTATCCATTCATTCATTTTTTTAAATAGAAATTAACCTTTTTATTTTAACATATCCAAATGTCAATTCATTATGACTAATTAATGTCTTCGAGTGTTGAAACGGAGAAAAAAAAAGAAAAGCAATGCTCATTAATTTTCGACATTAAATATTTAGAATTCCATTGAATATTGAGAAGAGACAAGTCACTGCTTCGTAATGATAACGATAACTTTATTACTGCAAGCTTCCTAAAAAAAAATTCCATTTTTATTACTTTTCCTAAAAAACTCTTAAGTAAATCGTGTATTCCTTTTTTTGATCAATTTCCCACAGTTCCCCACTGAAATTGCGGAATGAGCCAATGAGAAAGACAGGCCGAGAGTCAAGCAACCCTTATCATCGTGACGAAGGGTGAAGTGTCCGAGTTGTCATGAAAAGCACGTGTTCCAAGCAACGCGATACGTGTTAACTCGATTACGAGATAGGGAAAAGTTCACCATTCTCTCGACGACAATAACGCTACGCGGTTTCGATAAAAGTCAACTGTGCGCTCTTCAGGGTCTGTCTACACTTGGACGGCGAACAAATATTGAAAGGAGCGTGAAGATAAGCGAACGCGACGCTGCGACCGAGTCGCCGACTGTGAATTTGTCGAACGGCCGATTACAGAATTCGTGCCCGACTATTCTCCGCGTGCACCCGAGGTGCAATGTCAGGAATATCGGTCGCGTAATGGTAGCGACACTCGGCACAAATCGCACGCGTGCGATCGGCTCCGTTAGCCGTTGACCGCCACTCCGCTTTACGAGGCAGATGCTGATAACGTAGGACAACGACACAGAGACACCGGAATTGTGACAGCAGCTGTCTCCTCGCCCCCCGCGTATTGTATTCTTCGATTCATTTGTAACCGCGCGTCTGGCGCAGGGGTCAAAGGCCTTCGCACCGATAAAAACATAATCTTTGTGAGAAAATATCAAAAAGTCGCATAAAAATCGAAAGGTTTTTTGAAAATCAAAAGACAAATATGTTGAAGTGAAAATATTCGTGAATCTAGAAAATGTTGAACTGATATTGTCACAAGTTGAAATGTCATTAGAATGGCAAAAATCGCGATAATTTATTTCACACCATAAAAAGAACGTCAGAATCATTCGTACTTATGGAAAAAAAATGAAACTTGTTCAAATCGAATGATTTTTGAGATTAAAATTAAAAGACCGACGAAAAAATGTTCTGCTCAGGCCAATGAATGTTCCGTAAGGGCAAAGAATTCACGAGTGTCGAAAATATTTTTGGCAGAACGCCGGAAAAAAGTTATTACGACTTGAGACTGGAGAAAACCATTGTAATTTTGTTCTTTTCGCCCCCGAAGCAGAAAGAAGTTGTTGCCGACGACGCGATTGGTGAGCTGTCTGGACAGTTATGGCTGTTTGTACTTATTGTGGGGCATAAGAGTCTCGTGATTCGAGGCGCGATCTATGAGCTTCCTAAATTGACGCGGAGATCCAGCGAATTGGCTCGAAACCGTTTTCATCAACGACTGAACGTCCCGAAGAGTCGTCAGTGTGTGCGCACAGTGAAGCATCGAGAGCTCGCGAGATGTCTTCTTCGTTTATGATATATGCACGTCGTCAGTAATGTACTTCCGGCCAATTAAGTGAACGACAGCGGAGACTGACGCAGCGGCAGACACGAAGCTGAGGGAGAGATAAGTCGGAAATCAGATGCGTGGGCCGACGGAGAAAACACACACCGAGACGATATCCTTTATCTTTCTCCATTATTTCGAACAATTAATTTCCCTTAATTGTCTTTATCGCCTTAATTAGCATGCGAATGTCTGCCCTATTTTCACTCTCAATAAATTGTCGCAAAATTTGTCTCCAAGTGTGATGATCATAAGTGAATTAAAAAAAAAAAAACAGGAGCAACAAATTCCCGATTAAAATACAGAGTATCAAAAGTGGCTCTCTTAAATATGTAAATAATATGTTTTGTAAAAGGTGATGATGCGGGATTGGGGAATAAATCATATGGGGTATATGCGGTGAAAATAAAACGATAAACGACACAACAAACAAAAAGCATAAATTATATTTCACGATAAAATATCAGCGCAGAGATACACATTGATAGGATAATTAACGAAAGTGAAACAGACGGCGGAGGGTTTTGGTGTGAGTGCGGGCGCGATAATGTGCGGTGCATGTAGGTGATCGTATGCACACCCTTGCACACCGTACGCCGCAAATCGACACACTCGTGATGAATAATGAGGTGGGAAAATTAAATTTCAATTAAGCTCTATCGGATAACGCGAAATAACGGGCCCCCGGCACTTTTCGGTTATCGTTTTTGGGATCGTGTAACCTCCGCTTGCTCGTGATCGAATCATCGGATTTCCGTGGTACTTCTGCCACTACGGTGGACACGATGAGTGTCGATTTATCGAGTGTTGCCGCCGCGCACAATTCGAGAGAGTGTGAGCCACCCACGAAATATTTCAAGTAGGCTCGTCGGCTGTTTTCTCTTTGTACGAATTATCCAAACGAGTGACGAGTAAATAACGATCATTGTCGACTAATGAACTTGAAAATCGACCCGAAGATAATTATCACATTTTTTTTCTATCATTAATAACGAAAAAAAAAAAATAATTATTTTAAAGCTCATTCGATGATTGCACGAGATGATTCGATCACGAACGATGAGAGGCCCGATGGTTTACCTTATCCTCGCCGCACACTCCGTATTATCCGTGAGAGAAAGCGAGATAGAAATATACAACACGTGGACACACTGTTTAATATCGTGTTAGCTCGTCTCACGTAATTCGTGGCCAATTCTATCAAGAGAATAGTAACAACTATCGACAGTACCAATAGTTTGACTCGTCGTATCAGAATAATTAGTAATGGGAACTGTGAGCCGTTATCAACAACAGCGAGCGTAGTTACCGTTGGAAAATATTCTCAGTCACAAATACGATTAAAAGTACGTAGGTAAATATAGTCCAGCTTCTAATATTCACTATGTCAAAAGCACCACATTCGAGTCTTTCGTTTATTGCACTCTCAATTTAATTGGCGGAGTGTGTGTGTGTGTGTGAGTATGTGTGTGTAGTTAATTAAAATGCTTGATGACAGTGCATTATTATCCGAGTCAATCACATCGCGCAACTGTTCTCGGTTAAGATTCGAGATCAAAAGATTCAGAGATAACGAAAGGAAAAACGAAAAAACGATTGTTAATCCAAATAATAACAATAATCACTGTATTATCGTGAACACCAAATCCATTTTGCGTATGCGTGTATGTGTGTTTATTTGAATTAAATTATTATTTACTTTTCGTTATTTAATTCACCCGCAGCACTCACTTAAAGCCCCTCGAGCTTGTATTTATATCTCAATAATAAAACGAGGGTTGGTCAGAGTTCACGTAGTCGCCGGCCCGTCATCGCGCTGCACGATCCTCCCTCGGCCAGCGTCACGTCACGATTAAAACAGAGACACCCCCGTTGCAGTAGTCTTAGCTCGCCCTCTCTCTCACTCCACCTCCATCCAGCTCCTTGCCACCCCTTCTCCCGGCACTTGATCTATAGCGGGCTGCTGCTAACCGGTTGTGGGTCCCTCACCCTTCCCGCGATTCGCCCTTCTTCGCGCGTGTCTCCTCGCGGCTTTACCTCGAACGCACTATTTCTTCTCGCCGAATCGCAAGACGAATAGTCACGTGTTACAGTAACGTCAAACGGTCGGCGATATATCCACCGAGGATTAAAATCGGTATCGGTGACTTTTCGGTTCTTCGTGTCACGGTGTATAAGCCTCTCGATGTAGACACGTGTACTGACCAGCACTTGGTACATTTGTGGGCGCTTCTGGCGGCGGGTGCCCGATTAAGTGTCCCTTGTTATATCACACAGCTTTATCACGATTCCCGCTTCCTTAGCTTAGATGTTTACGTGTACAGTGTATATGTATATGCATGTACGTATATATATATATATATATAGATGGTACATGTGTGTGTATATATATATATGTATATGTATATATATATGGCTTGTGTATGTGTGAGTGGGCGGGGGGAGTGTAGGGGGGAGTGGGCGGGGGGTGGTTTGAGCGCGTGTAGCAGTGGTTATATTACAAGGAACGCGTCTTAAGTGATTTCGGCCTAGCTGGTCAGCCAGCAGCTCCGTATGATGAGGCCGCCGCTTTGCTACTGACAGACCCAAAGACCACCCTAACCCTGCACACGTACGGGTGGACGACGCGGTGGTCCCCACCCCGCGCGTACCGCGAAAACTCCATCTCACTCTCTCGGTCGGCTCTGCTCTCTTTCTCTCTCTCTCTCTCTCTCTCTCTCTCTCTCTCTCTCTCTCTCTCTCTCTATCTCTCTCTCTCTCTCTCTCTCTCTCTCTCTGATTCTGTCTTTCTCTCTCCTTTCTCTTCGTTCTAACCCCGCTGTGTTCCGCGAAGCAACCCTTAGGAGAGCTACGTGATGCCACCTCCACGGCGACGGCGCAAACGCACTCCGCTTACTCGAAAGGGTAGTCTTATCCCCTCCAAACGAAAACAGCCTCCCAGGAGGAGCAGCGACTGAACGAGCGGCACTAGCACCAGCGAGCTACCCCTCTCTCCGTGTACTCACAAACCCGCTCTCTTTCTCCCTCGCGTCGAACAACGACACACGACGAACGCAAACCCACCACCTCTCTTTCGGTAAACCACCCCTCCGGCGCCCCGGCGTTTCACGACGACGGCTACTACGACACGACACAAGCAACCCCACCGACGCGAAATCCCGTGAAACTGGCGCGTAGGGGAGTATTCAACCCCTTCTCGGGAATCCTTTACTTCTCCTGCGGCGTATTCCACGGTGAACATACTTTGCTCCTCTCCCTACGTTCCTCCGCTTCTTCCCCTTGCTTTCTCTCACCCTTGTCGTCTTTGTACCTCTCTCACTCACTCACTTGCACCCCCTCCCTCAAACGTATTCCAATCTCTCTCCGACAACCCTCGTCTTAAGATAAAAACACGGACAATCGAGTTTTACAGTTAACCCACTCGCCCTCCGACTTGTTCTCCATCCCTTAACAGCAGTCCACCGCTGGCTATACCCCTTCTTTCTCTCTTTGCCGATCGACGCAAATATCAGCCACCCCTTTCCTCACCGACTCCCGAGAATGTGTGTACAGTATAACATCAACCAAACGCGCCCCTCCCCCCTTCGGCCCCCCATCCAAATCCTCGACGCTCCACCGGAACCTCGATTCTTTCGGGGGCAACCTTCAATTTCTTTTTTTCACTGTTTGCGTTTTTTGTCCCGTCTCTTCGATGTATAGCCTAGCCGCTGGTGTGTGTCTGCTTTTTTTGTTGTTTTGTCTTTTCGATTTTTCTTTCTTTCTATTTTTCATCGATACATCGAACCCCCTTCTACTCGCTACGTGTTCGACAACTCCTGCTGATATCGCGAACAGTGTATCACAACTGCACGAGAGTCACGCGGATCACGTCGCAGTGATACACCGATGAGATTTTGGCAGATTCTTTTGGCGGTCACGGGGACTTAGAATTTTTCAGCCTCTTCTTTGCTTTCGAACGTTTTACGATCGGACGTGTCATTTTTGGAGGATCTTTCGGATCAACGGATTGCCAGATTGTGCGATTTATAGATTCATGGATTTCTCTCCGGGAACTTTATTTTTGGGGACTGGATAATGATAATGGGAAATGTGTCTCTTTTCTTGGATCAGTTATGTCCATTTTTTTTCTTTTTTACGACAGTGATACGATGGAATATTTTTGTCAACCTTATTTCGGACTTGGTGGACAACATATTTGTGAAGAATGGCTACTCTTTCATAGTTCTTAAACGTCAGACACTCAGAATAGAGTGGCCATTGTAAGGACAGTGGACATATAAAAAATATTGGCAATTTTGTACTGACATTTTTCGGATTTTCTTGACGTCAAAAATGCCGGTGGTACTTATATTTGGACCTTGAAGTAGGTCATTTTTTTTTTAATTTCATTTTTGAATGCATTTTTCACTGGACATTTTGACGAAATTATCGATGATCTGCATTAAGGGATATTTTTGAAAAATGGCTTTGAAAATTTTTTATCATTTTTTTGTTTTGAAGACAAAAAGTGTACCAAGATATAGATTCTGATAGATTGATTTTTAAAAATTGAAACTATCGACATATTATCATGGATCGTAAGACGGATCATCTGAAATCTAATTGCGCAAGGAACGTCATTTGATTCTCCCGACTCCGAATGCAGATGAAAAGAAAATAGTGAACGAGTTCATCTCCCCACTAGTGGACGAGAGATCATATCCAACGACCGTCAATCATCCATCGCACTTATAAACTGTCATCCAAACCTATTTTCCAATCCTTACTGATCGACCTGATAGCTCGGATGATTGTGAAATAGGTTCTCACTAACTAAGCTATCCACCGGGAATCTAATGTGGGCAAGGTCTTCGTATGTGAGCAAATCTTGTTCATCGAGTGGGGTACGAATCGACCAATGAATGGCCCAGCCAATGAATGAACACTCGATCCCAAATTAATTTTCGTTCATCCTTCATAACACTAAAAAAACAGTAACATTCCCCAAAAGTGTTTTCTATCTCAACAAATAAAAAAAAATTAGAATCGATATATTAATCGATATATAGAGAAAAAAATGTACAATTTCATTCATTCATCGTCCAGTGATTGGCTTGTTAATTCATTAGTCCACTAATTGACTTATCCCCAATGCTCAAAATCACCGATAACACAAATCAATCGTTCAATAAATCCGAATTTCATAAAATTCAAGTTCCAGCACACGAAAGATTGATAACCAGAAGCGTATATCGAAGTTAGATGAAAAGTTTGATCCAGAAGGGTGGAAGAATGGAGGAGAATCGGAATTTGATCAGACAGGTGGAACTGATTGACCCATTATTCGGTAAATGTGTTTTTGTGAAAAGGTAATTGGAACAAAAATTTTATGTAATTTCGACACTCGCATGCTCTTCGATGCATCGACCCACAACCCCCTCCCCCCCGCTATTGGCTCGCGCCCCCACCTCATCGGCGATCGACTCTCATTTATACTTTTGCCACAACTGTTCGAGCTCTGTCGTCCTCCCCCCTGCTCTCCCCCCTCACCCCACCACCACAACAAATGTTTATGACACAATTCGTTTCATTATTAGCTGTTTACACACGAGGATCGATCGACCACGGTGTTGACCACGCGCAGCAGTACGTGGCGGCAACTAACGCGCCGCGACAGAGCTCGTGCTCACCGCATTTTCACACCGTAATCCGGATCGTCGAGTTACTACTTTTTACCTCTCCCCCCCTTGTTCGCTAACCAGCCGAACAAGTTTTACCGGTACAAGAAATCTTTGCCCCCCTCATATTTCTCAACATCGTGACAATGTTAGTTCTCACCGAGACTTCGCGCTGTTCTGTTCCGTGTCGAAATAAAATCATCCACTGAAAGCAGTTTTAGTGACGATTTTGTGGAATTTCTACGAGTTAATTGCACGAAATTACTAGGTATTGAATATAATTAATTTGATCAATTAATCAAACACGAAAATAATACGTTCTGTGACCGTAAGAGTAACTCGAGTGGATTGTTGCAAAAATTTCTATGACTTTTTTTTTGGTTGATGTTAATTTTGTTTTTTTTTTAAATGTATTTTGAAGGGTTAGAATATTCAATGTGGTATATGGTGATGATCGAATGTGACATTGAAATTACAAGATTCTGTGGTTGGATTTGAGAATTATTGAAAATTGGTTTGGCTGTTTCACTGGTTTGTTTTCACGAAAGTCTGCGGAAAGTTTGAGATTTCTCTTTTGCAGTTGGTAGGTTAGTTTCGTGTTTGAAAAATGGAGGAAAGACTCGGGCGAGTGGAGAGTGCGACGCTTGCCGACGGACGAACCGCCGGATCGCACGTTCTTCGCACGTCTGACCACTACGCGCTATCACTACTGATAACTGAGTTCTGAGCTCTAGATAACGATTCGATTGTTTAGTATTTATGTATTAATGTTGCTTCGTTGATTATATGCAATGAAGCGTGTTTGCGGTTTGAATTATTTGTCAATTTAAACACAGATATTAATGTTTATGTCATGAAAAGTGTTTTACTCGATTTTTTTTTGTGTGTATTTCAACGATGGGAAATTACACTATCAATTAAAGTGAATGATTTTTATGTTATGCTTTAATTTTTTGATCAACGTAAACCGTAATCAATGAGTGAACTTTCTATATCGTATAGACAATCGATATATTATTGTTTATTGACAAAACTGACGACAGAAATTCAACGACACTGTTTACTGTTACAAAAAAATAAAAACAAGAAATAAAATAAAAACTGCAGGACACTGAAAGTGATGGGCTAATGTCGTCGATCCGATTTGTCGTTAAATGTGATTGAATTTAATAAATAATTAATATATCCGAGCGGCGTTTCGATAATTAATGAGGACTAAGTGCCTCGGTTAATAAGTAATATCACAGTCATGTTTAATTAAGATCATTCGGTCGGAGGACTTTTCGGTATTTATTTTCGCACTCTTCTGTCGCTTTATCGCTGGTGTATTTATGGTTTCATGGTTTACCGTTGCTATTAGAGTCACTTGCTGTCCGAAAGTTCCGGTACTTGTGTCACAATCCAAAGCGCGTACCTTTCTTCTCGTCTGTCAATTATTCGTTTTTATCTTTCATATATTATCACACATTTTTTTAATCGAACTCGGCATTATTCTTCGTCGTAGGCTGAGGAAATATCCAAAAAATGTCGACCCCCAACAGGGACATAGGGACTCGTGTTTACAGCAGTATATCCAAATGCCGGTACACCAGTCACCGTCACACACCGTTCACATATCTTCGTCACTATTTTCAGCACGTAGCACCGTGTTTATTAATTTTATCAATTTTTTAATTTAGTTTAGACTATAATTACACAAACCCATCCACAAAGAATCGTGAAATCGTTGATCCCTGATTACTTCGAATTGGAGTATGAGACAAAAGTATATAAACAAAAAATAAAAAGAATTCCTAGCACGTGAAAAGAAAAAGGTAAAATGAAGAAAAGTGCTTCTACTTATGTTCGTTTTTCTTTTTCTCCCGCTTTACTCACCTCTCAGCGCGCGTTGTTGTCTTTGAGACGAGGATGAGGACGAGGATGATGACGGCGAGGACGATCCGTACCGTCCTTGTAGGTGCTCCTCGCTGATTCGATCTCGATCCAAAAACTGATTTTCCTTTTTTTCCGGTTGTTTTTATGGGTTTTTTTTTTCTTTTCTTTCTCTGTTGTTGTTGGTTTTTTTATTGGGTTTTTTTTTGTTACAGTTTGTGCGTTTTTTTGTTTGTTGTCTTAAACAATTTTTTTTTAAATTTTTGTTCTGAGGCGTATTTTCTTATTTATTATCTTTATCCTCGCGTTATTCGGGTAAAAAGCGCGCTCGGTACGGTTTCTCTCTCTCGTTTAGCCTCGTGCGCCGTTGCACACGGTGCGCGTCGAGTCGCGCGAACTTGCGGGCTTGCGGGCGCACTGGCGGTGGTGGCCGGTCGCGTAGGCGGAGAAGATCGCGGATGCTGTAGCGAGACCACGCGCCAGCCAGCAGCCGGTGGCCCTCTGGCCCGTACAGTGGCGCCCCTGGAGCCTCCAGTCGCAAGCTCGCAAGTTGCGAGAGACCGAGCGCGCGAGAGGGAGCGAGACGAGGGACGCTCTTCTCCGTCGGTGATACGCGAGCCTCGCGAACCAAGTGAAAAGAGCGCAAGAAGACTATGGAGCTTCGGTCAAGTGGGAGAAAGACAGAGGAGCAAGTAAACAGAGCCTGCGAGGACTGGAAGCTTGCGACGACGCTGACTATCGGGAGGTGGGGAGTAGACCGATGCCGCTGCTGTCGCGCGCAGCAACTAGCGGTGGGGAGATAGCCGTTAGAGCCTGGCAGAGAGAGAGAGAAAGAGAGAGAAGAGAGTGAGAGAAATGCAGTAAAAAGCTGAGCGAGAGAGAAAAGGTAGCCGGTGTGTGGGAGAGCGCGAGAGCTTTCCGGTGAGTGGCTCTTGATACGAGCTGAAGAGAGAAAGCAAGAGGCTGGTATCTCGACTCAGCTCCCTCGGACTTTCTCCTCTGCCCCTCGACGCTTGGACCCCGTGTGAATGCGTGGAAAGGAGCCCGAGCTTTCGGTTCGAACGTTGCTAAAAGCGAGACAGTCGGATGTACGTTCGAAAAGCTCCCACGGTTTTGCCTTACGATAGAGAAGCTACTAGGTAACCGAGAGGAAGAAGAGGAGGAGAGAGTCTTGCCGGTGATGACGTCGTCCGCACCGATGAGAAAGCGGGATGGACGGATGGTAGTTTCTGTGGATATACCTCTCCCTCTCTCTCTCTCTTCATCTTTCTCGGCTAACTTTCTCCACCACCACGTGCGATCCACCTTCATCGTAGCCACGAAGAGCCCAAGCGTATACGTACACGTCCGGAACAAGGACGCCGCCGAGTCGTTGCCGCGTGGTGCACCTCACCGACGAAGTGTATCGGTGAGCTTTCGAGGTTCGAGACACCCGACCGAAGGAGAGAGAAAAGCTCGTAGGGGCATTCTCACCAGCCGCTTATTCGGGGTGGGGATGACATAACTTTGTGTATACGTGTGAGCTTGCGGTATTAAGATCGAGTACGCATGGCTGATACGCTTTTCACATTCGCCTTTTTTTTTTATGCCCGCTTAAAAGTCGGTATACAACGCTTGAAATTCTTTACACACGTGGCAGAAAATCGTGGCCTTGAAGCTACGAATTCTTTGACAGATTTTTCCGCTATTTCTTCAGGGTACATTTCGTCTCATTACAACTCAATTTTTTCTTGATTAACGATCAATCGATGCTAGCTGAATGATCGATTATCCAATTGTCTTGATCAAGCTCGATCTTTTTGTTTTCCGGAACAAGAGTAACATGCTTTTTAATTGCTTTGTATGCTGAAGAGAGAGAGAGAGGGAAAGAGCAAAAGACCTTCCAGAATATTGTAAGGCGACGAGATAAAGGGGAAAGAGATGAAACGTCCGGCGGACGGGGAGGATGAAGTGTGTGTTCTAATAGCATGCGGGTAAGTTGGAGGCGAGTGAGAGGGGTGGTCACCCTTCGGCGATGGAAAACAGGGACGAAGGCAACCGAGCAAAACGAGTTGGTGGTGGTCGTCGTATCGATGCGGTTGTGTTGGTCGCCGAGTGCGAGAGACGATCTCTTGCCGCGCGATTGTATTGGTAGTCCCCGGCGTCTCGTGTTAGTGTCCCAAAGAAAAATGGGCTTGCACGTGTGGGGGTGCGTGCGTGTGGGCTAAGGGGTTCGCCGGTGAGTGTGGTGGTGAAAGGGTTGCCGGACAGTGGCGAGCTCTTGCTTAGGCGGGTAATATTGGAACTAGAGCCGAGATGGGGTGGCCCAAACCCCTTTCGCCTTCGCAGCAACACCCCCTTTCACCCCAACATCCCCCCGAGCAAACTGCCTTCTCCTTCTCCTTCTACCAACAGCGCAACCCCTTCCGGTACTACAGCTTTTCTCGCTTGCGGCTTGCACAGAAAAAGTAACTGAAAGAAAGCGAAAGCTTTCCCACCTGTTTCACTATTTCTCTTAGAGTGTACACAATTTGATTTATTTAGTTTGTGCTTTTTTGTTTAATTGACATTCGTGAGCTTTTATTTCTTATTGCAAATGAACTTTCAACGTGCTCCTTGATTTCAGGGGTTTGATCGAGTCTCGGGTCGACAATGACATTCGATTGGTCAATAAAGCACCGTATGACTTACGGACTGTCGTCTCCTCGATCGAGTCGGGAATCCCCCCCCATCCACCCCTTCTGATACTCGCGTCAGTCGCTTACCCCTTCGCTCCATCAATTCCTCCTGCATACCGGTACGCTCACACCCCCGAGCTCGCTTACCCAATCACTACCCCAACCCCCTCATATATTCTCGTTCAGCGGTGGGGACGGCGGCAGCAGCTCGGCGCGAAGCTCTCGATCAACCGTCGGTATTTTTATACCCGCGCACTTTTTAGGGTCACTTGTTGCTTTTTAATCCATCCGCAGTGGCGTTTGGAAAGATTGCTGATGCCTCTCGCTGCGAAATTCGAGAGGCAGGAAAAGAACTCGTTTATATCCTCTCCGAACTGTCAGATGGATTTTGTTGTTTTTTTTTTTCGCCTTTTTCTACATTGTTTCCCTTTAAAACATAAGCTCACCGCGATCAGGTCTGATGAATTGGAGATCGTACTGGTTGGTGACGTATTTATTTTGTCAATTAATATCATTAATTATTATAAGGACAGCTTACCCCTTCTACGTTTTTGCTCATGACATTGATTGCAAGAAGCTTACAACCGAAACACTTAAAACCTATAACCAATTTAAACGCGAACAAATCGGTCATCCAGCTTTCTCTGAACCCACGAAGAAAAAAGTTTGGTGAATTGGACTCCCATTCTTTGAGTTGGTTACAAATGATCGACTACCACAATCCATAAAGTGCTTCCAACAATTTCATGACTTGACCCAACTATAATCACCCCTTCACCCAATCCCAAACGACCTTCCATACCCTATCAAAAATCCCTTCCAACCCTTTCTTTCATTTTCATTCATATTGTCCTCCCCACTTTCAGATGAGTACGAAAAATGGTTCCAAAAAGCGGCCAACCAATTCCATCAACCACCAACCTAGTGTCATCCAGCAAAAGTCACGCAATGACCTGTGCTCAACCGAGACATCGGTTCCGTGTCTGAAGAGTCGAGTGCTCAGAATCGAGAACCGGTACAATTGCACGTAAAGCCGGCCGGTTTGCCCCCAATACTCGATCAGTGGTCGGGCATTTTTATTTCCAGATTTTAAGGTCACTTGTTGCTTGTTTAGTTATGTGTTCACAGGGCAGCAAAGGGGGGAGGGGGAGGTGGCGGTCCAAGGGGGAGTGGGTAGACGAGGCTGGGATACACGTTCGCTCGTCCCACTAACAAGCGTCGATGTGCCGCATGCACTGTGTTGTGCCCAGTTCACCATCGGGGTGGTGAGAAGGCTAGGTGTGCGTGGAACTCGCTGGTGGCCGGACAACCACGACCGCACACATTGGAACGCGGCGCGTTGTGCTACGGGCCGATAGGTGGACGCCCTGCTGCCGATTTCATTTGAGGCTCCCCCGCCGACCTTCCCTGCCGGTAGCGTCACGGCCACCACCGTTCGAACCGCTCTTCACTATTTTTTTCCCCCGCGTTTTTCTCCCTCCACACGCGTTTATTTTTTATTTTCGTTCTTTTTTTTGTTCTTTCTTTTTCCCTCTTTCCACTGCGCTATTCTCGTTTTTTTTTTTCGTTGTTTTGCGGGACGACCAGGGTTTCGCGTTGCGGCTTTTTTTGCACGAGTTTTCGCCGCCGGTATATATAACGCGTTCTATGTATTTCTCTCTCCAGCGCTCAGCGAAACAGGCACGTCGTGCTCGCCTGGACCACGTCACGGCGCATCCACGCTTGTTTATAATCGTGAATCGACTGCCCGGCCGGTACTTCACTATCGTGTACAGCGCGGTGGCATCCAGAACTACATATGTATGTCGAGTGATTCGCGACGTTACTACGCAAATGTGTCTAATTAGGGATCGTTATCCGTCTCGTGCGGTGTAACGGCCCCGGAAATCAGTGTTTGATCGTAATTGCTGCAACTGCCAAAGCGGCTTATCGATGTTATTTTTATTTTTAGTTTTTTATTTTCATTATTCTTCAGATATATCTCGAGTCCACGTGAAATTGCGTGTATGTGTAGCGAAAATATTTGACCTTTTTACATAGAAATTACGAGGGCTTTGACAAATTTGACAGGAGTTTTATTGCCATGAATTTATTTTTTTTAATTCACATATTGGGATCTGCATAAAAATTATGCTTCCTCATAATCATGGTTTTGTAAATAGGGAAACACAGTCAGAAATCAATGTTCAAGATTCTAGTTTGCATCTTTAAAAAAAAAAAAAAAAATTGAAAAAAATGTTTTCTCTTCTTGAATAATTAGTCTGGCTGGAAAATCTGGTAGAGAATTGGTGGTTTTACATTTGGCGTGCGTGGTTATCACCGAACGAGTCTTACTTACACTAGTCGACGTAGTCGGAAGCGTGTCCGGAGACCGGATCCGTGGATGGACGGAGCTGAATTACGAAAGGGTCGGTTGAGTCTCTCGAGTCGATGATGCTTACTCGTCGGGCATAGCGCGATCTCAGTGGCGCACAGCTCACATAACAGTGGTCGAAGAGAGAGAGAGAGAGAGAGGGAGAGAGGGGGGAATAACGAACGTACCACGAGCGAAATACTCTGTCTGAACCGGACGTACGTGCGGCGAGGCACGGGTGCGTGTGGGTGTGGTTGATTTGCGAGCATCCAGCCTCCATAGATCGAGTAGGGCCCGTGCCGATGCCGCCGTCGCTCGATCGCATCGACTCCCTAGAGTCAGTCCTTTCTGCCTTCACTACCCCATGAGTCTCAACTACGATGTGTAGGTAGCCATCTACATATAGATACATAGGTTTATATAGACACGTATGTATGTATATATATGTATAGGTATCACATAAACAAATATATGCATTTGCAACGTACGACCATCACCAAGAGACTATCATTCGATAAGCGTGTAACCCAATTTCCGATCGCACCTCCTACTCGAAGTGTGATATCACTTTGCTTTCCACTGAAAAATAATACATCTCAGTATGAATTCAGTTGAAATTTTTACTGAATTTTGAATTTTTTAGGTAAGGTTAGTAATTTTCTAAAAATACATTGTTATCCTTATGTATATAAATTAAGTGGCTTATTAACAGCTGACGATCCGTTTCAGCACTTTCAGTTTCAGCAAAGACGTCAAATTGCGAAATTGAATTAAATGTAATAAAAGTCGTTTTAATGAATGAACATATGTATTTGAATCGTGGAAAGTGATTGACACATAGTAGCCCAGTTATTATGATAAGTAGGGGAAATTTGATAGAAAATATTTTTCTTTCCTCGGCGGTTGACCACTCCTTTCCAGAAAAACGAACTCTATAATTAACGCTCCGAACGAGGAGTCAAAAGGCATGTGCATCATCCACGAAACGTCTTCGAGCGCCATATGCAGGATAGAGGCACGTGCTGGGAAAGTGAATATGGATTTTTCGTAGGAAAGACATTGAGGAAACATAACCAGGTAATAATAGTCGAAAGGCAGTCACTCGAGCGGATAAATATTTCCTAAAGGTGGGCTCATATGTGCGGAACTGAAGGAAATACTCGTCACCCTTCCAACGATACTTCGGGGACTTTTTAATATTTCTAAGAAATGATATAAACCCTTTACTTCCGCTGGAGTTACATTTTATTGGGAGCAAGGTGTGCCTTCCGTATTAATAAATAAATAACGAAAACAAAGGACAAATAAAGTAACATAAAATAATTATACCATTTATACATACTCCGGATGCCCACATCGATTATTCGTCTTGTTCAGTATCGAACGTTAATTGGCAGTGTGGAATATCGCTGTGGACCTTGTTCTTATCTCGAATATGAGTTCTGGCGATAATTACGGTCTGGGGTGTTACTATCTGATCTCCTTTGGTATTACTGGACAGAGTTACCTCGATTAAACAAGTAACTTCTCCTTGCCAATGTCAAGGAGTTCCAACAGGACCTCGAATTTGGAACATTTTACTTCTTCAGGACGTGCAAAAGCGATTTTTTCATCAAAACGAAATACTTTCTACCATATTCCTGGTTCATTTGAATGTTCATCTATTACACAGTTCAACCAATTAAATGTGATGTCTAACTAATCTTAATCGAATAACTTCTCCTTGCCAATCTTAAGGAGTTACAAAAGCGATTTTTCCATCACACCGAAATATGTTCAACCATATTTCCGGTTCCCTCGAAAGTTCATCCATGACAAACCAATTAAAAACCGAATTGTCCCACACAATGAACCCTACACAGCCCGGCTCTATTCTTACATCGTTTCGAGCCCACAGATTTAGGTAGTACAAGTATTACAGTATCCTACCGGTATCAGGAATCCAAGTATAGTCACGTAAACGTAATTTCGTTGGTATACCGTAGCCAGCAGAATAATACAGACAAGCAAGGGCGCAGACAGCAGAGACAGGTACCCCTGGCTTCGCTCTCTTTCACCCTCTTTTCTGCCAGTCAGCTCACCCTTTCCCGCTCGCTTTAATATACATACCACAGAGAGAGCGGAGCGAGCCCCGCAACGTGTACCCGGACTACAGAGTCAAACGACGTAGCTTCGCTTTTCTGCTCTCTCTCTGTGTGACCGTTCGAATTAAACCCTTTAACTGTCGCATTGCTTCTGATGGCTCATTTTCTCCTCGTTGTGAAATTGTTATATAAATTCGTTGGCCGTCCATGTCATCACAGGTACGACTCACGCATTCCCTGTATTATTATCCGTTTCTGCATGTGTTGGGTTGGTACTGTGTACAACGTGTGGACCGGTAGACGGTTTCGTTCAGGAAACTCGTTCAAAGTCCGAGCTTTACACTGGCCGAATGCATCTGGTCTTGACCAAACGTGGAAACCCATCGTCCCGCGCACATTAATCGTTTGGCGATTGGCTCTTTGCCGTGAAGTTGCCTTCAAGTGCCTTTCTTCGTCGTCCTTGGTTCACCACTCGGGAAAACGATGCCATTACACCCTCGCTATGCTGTTCTGTTAATCGAGCTGCGAATTGCTCGTGGCATGAAAGCTTTTCTCAGAATTCACGGAGTTATGGGTTGGCTACCCACGGCGGATTGGACCATTGGACTTGCCAAGGCTTCCCATCCAAGCAGAATCCACGCACATTAGCTATACGTATTTCTCTGTCATAGTTACAGATTTTAGTTTAATGATTTCCGGTGGACAATTACTGGTCCCAAGGCAACGGTGTACGAATCTCCGGTTAGGGCTCTCCACTCGACCAATTCTACCGTACACTTTCACTCCTTCCCCACATTCTCCGAATGGCTCTGCGGCGCGCGAACGCATATTCGCGGAACGGAACGTGAAACCACCGTCAGCTCTGGCCTGGACCGGTGAAACCGTGACAATACCCCGCTCTCCTACCTACTGCATCCATACATTTTGGCTCAAAGTACTCGTGCCATTCCATGATGGAGCAATACTCCCTGGGTGTGCACCCTTCCGCTTAGACTTCATCGTGTTTATGTTTAGGGGAAGTTTAACGATCGTTTATTTAAAATGTGACGTGGATCAGAGGTTTCGTTTATTTGGATCATTAAATTTTGGAGATATGTAATCAATGCTGTAATCGAGGAGTTCGGTATTTATGGGATTAATTAGTGGGATGATTATTTTTCGCCCTTTTTAAGGCTAAGGGATTATCACTCGGGAATAAAGGATGTATTGATGTAAATTGTTATTATTATTATTATTATTATTATTATTAGTCATCAGATCAAATATTCACTGTTTATTTGAGGTTATTACGAAATGAATTACTGGCAAGCGTAATCTGACATTTTTGAACGTATCTACAATTTTTGTTTGAAGTACGGAAAAATGATTTCGAAAATTCAAAGGTTTGATTTCATGGAATATGTTTAAAATCGTACGGTAGAAATTTTTGTTATGCTTCGTGTCTCATTATTTTAACGGATTGTCATGGGGTCATGGTTCGTGGAGTGCAAGTGGCCGTTGAAGTAGTACACTTATTTAAAGGGCCCGAGAAAAGTACCTTATTCGACCGTCTGGTAAGTAACTATATACTCACATCCGGGTTTTTAAAGAATCTGAACTCGACCAACGTCTTCGTCACGCTTGGTAAGCACGGTGGTCGTTGATGGGCTCCGCCGACTGGTGGGCCCTGTGCAGGGCCCCCCTGCAGGTGCACCCCATGGTCGACTACTCGTATACCTTCGCTGCGACGGCTATCTGGGCCCCCTCGCGAGGACACCTTTATTTTGTGTCTTTAACGCTCGGCTTACTTTCTTAACGACCGCTTTCCTCGTGTACCCTCGCCACCGTTGCGTGCCCCGTGTCATCCACGTGCCGGCGACTTCCGTTGAAAGTAGTTTCTTATCTCTGCGAGACAAATTTCCAACCGTCTTTTTGTCCCGAATTACACCAACGGCTTGTGCAACACCCGATGCGATGAGATAAAGCTTTTCACGTTTCCTTAGCGTAGACAATTTATGGTTATGTCCGTAACTCAATTTTTTTAAACACAAATATTCAATTTTGACAGGGTATAAATTCTACCTTGAGGTAAAAAACTTGGCCAGTTTTTAATTCGTTTTTTTGTTTAAACGATAAAACTTTTTATTGATAAAAAAAAATTATTTTATCTACTTGCATTAAAAAATATAGTTCGAAAAAAATAAAAGGGGTAAGTAGCACGTGGCTCGTACCAAATGGCACATGGACGAATGATCGAACGGTTCGTCATCTAACGGTGGAACCTTTTTCGTTTGAAGGGATCCCGGAAGTCAGCCCTTCGTCGAGTATCTCACGTGGCAAGCGTTGCATTTTTCCATTCCCGTCTCCTTTCTTCTCTGCAGGCAACGGGATCGACCATTGAGAGAGCGTCGCCTAATGGGCATGATGCGCAGAGGAGAAGAAGAAGCTATTAAATTTGTTCTGGGTACACACGCCGATAGCGCCCACGCGCCAGCTGTCGAAACAACAGAGGCTGAATCCTTCGAACTTGGCCCTCTTGATATTCTACCATTCTTCTCTTCCATTAAATACCGTTACTAAACACCCGGCAGATGAATTCATAAATTAATCAGAAATGGCTAATAAAGTATTGTCATTATCGAAAAATTTCGTAATTCGAACGAAAATTATTCAAAATTTTATTTTTCCTTAAATAATTATCGGGATTTATCATCGAAGAGGAACATTATCTTATGGAAAGAAAGTGGAACCATGGGAAATGTGGAAAGCAAGAAATGGGTTGAGCACGCGGGCATTTATATAAAATAAATGAGAAAATAAAATAATTGAAAATTTTATTTTTGCTTAAATAATTATGGGGTTTTCTTATCGAAGAGGAGCATTATCTTACGGCGGGAAAGTGGAACCATGGGAAATGTGGAAAGCAAGGAGTGGGTTGAGTACGTGGTCATTTACAACCCCGAAATTCCGCAGCAGAGTAAGTCGAGTCCGATTGAAGCACTGTAAGATATCGCACGAAGAGCCCAATGGAGTCTTACATGCAATCCCGGCCTTCTCTGGATTCTGATTCGAAGCTGTATTGCTTAACAGCCCCCCTAACTTCCACCCTTGCTTCAACCCAGTGTGTATAATAGAGAGGGTCGGAGATCCCAATCAAGATAATGGACTGGCATTGAAACAACGATATCTTGCCAAAGGCTCCTTATCTGAGCGGGACCATCTTTATCCTCTAATAAACTTGACAGTTCTGGACCAAGTACGCAGGACATATATGTATAGTATTGGACAATTCAACAAGCAGAGACGAAATCGACGGACTCCAAGAAGCCGCACAGACATTATCCCAGACAAACTGAGTTAAACGATAAAAAAGTGCGTCAACTCACATACCTTAATCCTCATAATAATCATTAAACATGGTAAAACAATTTTCTATGGTGAAAAACTTTTTTTCGTTAATATCTGATATTTCACGTATCCATAAAAAGTGTAAATTAATAATTAATGTCGACTGCAGAAAACATTTAGGTACACATAGACTTCCGTTATATTTTGACAGACTTATAAGTATTTTCGATTTTGATTAGTCGAATTGAAGGAAATATGTTGGTCTGACATTTTTCTAATTGACATTTCACGATAGTTTATTAAATAATGAATAATCTGCGGATTTTGATAGAATAAAAAAAAATTTCACTTGAAAACGATGGAGAATAAGTCCAAAGCTTTATTCGATGTAAAAGTTACACGTATGGCAATAAGAGAAACCGAGTAATACGCTGGAGGCTGTATGGGCACACAGGGTGTTCGCAGATCGATGGGTAAAGCTCGGCCGTTTGAGCGGTAAAAGCTTATATACACGAGCCGGTCTCTGGTACTCGAGCCGCAGCACCAGGACAATGCGATATTAATACCTCCATTCGGTTTCGATTTCCTGGAAAAACGGTTGATAGAGATTAAATTACCGTGTACATCGGGAAAACGTCGTAATAAATCACGCGGACAGCGGCAAAGGGCATATAACAGTATCGGCGAGTGTGTGTGTGGGTATCCATCGACCCACAATTCGTCTTTCATCCAAATTACATTTCTTAATAAAGAATAAAGAAAAAAAAAAAAAAAACAACACATCTCTTCGCGCTGCAGATTTTCCAGTCTTCATTTGGACTTCCGGCTGCGACGATTCGACAGCTGCTATCGATAATGTGACATACCATGATACTGTCCGGCATTATAGCAATGCTCAGTTGGGGGAGGGTAAGCATTTGTCGATTGATACGACCACTGGCTGATATGCACCCCCGCACCCCCGCAGGATTAACAGGGTCACGGTTTCAGTGTGTCAGGGTCGCTCGAAGGGTAGGTGTCATGGTGAAGGGGGGCAGGGGGGAGGGGGGGATGTGCGTGCGTGGGGATGTTTCGCTCTCTCTCACTTGTTGGTGCCACCCCACAGCTCACCACCCTCTGATAATAGTATTATGACTCGCCTGATTGTGGAAATAAACATACGATCGGTTGGTGGGTCGAGGCGAGGGGAATGAACAGCACCGGCATCAGTACCAACGGTAATGCGTGTACAGTGTACTATATAACACCAGGGCAGGCGTCGCGACGCGTTTGCGGACAAGCGCCGAGCCGCCACGCCGGTTCATTAAGCCGGTTAAACGTGCATCCACGGTATAATTGCTGGCAAATCGATCGATTCTGTGGATCCATTCACAACAGCACCTAGCATATAGAGTTCCACTGACGACGACACGTCTGCCCATTGATATTATTAACAGCTTACGTGTACGTATTATACGCGAGGGTGCGTATGTACTGTCACTTTCGATCTCGCACTCTCGGTAATGCCCCCCCTTCTGTTCCATGCTCCCAACATTTTTACACCCTCCCACTGGGGAGCTCGATATTTATTTATGGCACGAATTAACATTGAGTCATTAGCTAAAATGTGAGTGGAGCGGAATTGACTTTTAATTATTTATTTTATCGGCCACGGATTCGGAGATCGGTTGACACGATTTAAAGCTTTTCGATGCTGCAGTGCATTAATGAATAAATTCACACTGGGTCATATTTTATTATTCCTCATTCTCTCTTGTAGTTTATCATTTTCACATGGTTTGAAGAATTTTGGAAATCGTGGCGGATTAATTGAAGATGCAACGTATTTGATGCAAATTTTGTAGTTTAAATTCGCTGAAATTCCTGCGAAAGAATATATTTTTTTACTGGGCATCGAATCAATAATTGTAATTCACAATATCGGCACGCCCATTTTATGAAATCATTGTTACTATTATTGCTAAACGTGATGGAATTGTTTTTAATAATCGGAATAATGTGCTGAATAATTAGAATATTTGATGCTTGTAATGTTATCGTTATCATTACGCTGCTGCATCACTCCTATCATCGTTGGCCATTAATTGAGGAGCCGTCGCTGACAATTAGTGCGAAATTAATATATTGTTAAATCCAGTGGAGCGATGTTGTAAGGCAAATAGAAATTTAAAAAATGTTGAAGAGTGAATTTATTACAGCTGGAATCTGGCCTGGAGCCACGTACTCATGTGAACGTTTACTGACGCGTATGCAAGTACGTATACTTCCATTTACGTTCTGTTTAGTGTATGCAATACGCAACAGGCGTACAGCTTCCTGTGGCTGGTGCCTTCCCTTCATTGTAATCCTTGCTTGGTGAACATATCGATTATTATATTATCCTGGGGCATAATACACATGTACCTCGTCGAGTATTCGAAAATTATCCTGAAAATAGAGAGAAATCTCATCAGCGATACGTCATTAAATATCGCAGAGATGGCTGGATATCGTTTTAAATCGTGCAAAGTCAAATTCAACATTGCTGCATTTTGAGATTCCCTTTTAACTTACTAATAGCCGCGTCATACGTTTTTTATCGGTTGTCAATTACTCATCTTGCGGTAAGATATCCACGAGTTTGGTGGTGCACATTATTCGCAAATTAATTCCCAGGAAAAGTAGAGGAATTCTGGAAATATAATAGATAAAATGTCTACTCATTCTATTTTCAATTCAAGATAATTCCTGGATTTTGCTAGTCCACGTCAAATACGTTTTTTTTTTAACTCACTCAAACTCGAACTTTTCATCTAAGAATATATTGATATTCCTAGCCGAATGAACTTTCCGGTAAGTGTTAGGAATTCCAGAAATAATCAGGATGTGGAACGTCAATACTGTGTAGATACATCGTTGCTATCGGAGAAACTGACGCTTGTTTTTCCCCCTGTAGAGCACCAGAGATATTCAAACAAGAGCTATGACAATGCTGAAGAAATCCGCTCTTCACGCCTTCCCAGATACCTTCTCGATTCTACCAGGTCATGTCAAAGACATGCCAATTTTTTAATTCCCTGAACCTCATATATTTCATCTACCAATTTCTTGATATTCCTCACAGTCAAATGAATATTGCGGCAAGAGTTCGGAATTCCAGGAATAATCAGGATGTCGAACGTGAATGTCCAGGGTAACCAGAGGCGAAGATACAATGTTCCTATCGGAGGGGATGATACCTAGCAGACAAGCAACAGGCGCCTCGCTCCTGGTGGTGGCATGCCAGGCGTTGGCATGCCTCAGAATCTTCGGTATTTGATCGGTATCGATGAAAACCGATACACGCGAGGCTCTCATCGACGAGTAACAGTACTGTTCGCTCGGCGTCAGGGTGTATACACAAACCGCGCCACACCAGACCGCGCTCGCACTCTCACTCTCTGCATCCCAACGACGACCCTGGCTCGGGGGTTGGTGTGCGTCAGGGTATACATTGTACACCACACCGTTCGGTCCCCCGTACGTGTTCATGTCAGCTCGTACATGCGTGTAGACGATTTGCTGATGCAAGTCCTCGGTACCAGTGTGAGTGTTCCGGATAACGGGGTCACTGTGCCAAATAGCTATATAGCTGTGTTATGTCCGGGGTGCGTTCAACCCTCACTCCCTTCTCGATCACTTCAATAATCCCATTACCATTGAAACCATTGTCTATAGCGTACCACTTGGGATCCAATAGACCGGAACATCATTCACACGTCACAATCTATCGAAATTATTAAAACTTTTCATCACCAGAATTTGTGGTCATTGTTTCATCGTTATCGGATCAAGAATTCTGTCATTCATATTTTCTGGGTTTAAGTTTATGGGGTTTTGTGTCCTTCGCTATTCCGAAAATTTCATTTCAAGAAAAACATAATTTTTTTAGTAATGAATATATTTTTTGCAGTAAATTTTAGTAATTTTTCAAAAGTTCATTAGATTTCATAATAGTATTAAAATATATATTGCGGTGTATAAAAATTCTTGAAGGATAAAAATGTGAGGAGGTTATTAATTACGGTAATAATCACGCCCGCTTGGAAATGCTTTCCTTTAGGGTCTCGGACACGTAATCTTAGTAGTGAAGCATGCTCGGACACATCAAGGTTCTCGATTAAAAAGGGTGCGTTCACTTGGAGTCGCTCGGCTCTCGCGTGACCCAAGAGCGAGGCGAGGGTGCGCCGCTGTCATCCGACCACTCGCTGAATACACATCACAGGAATTCTGTTGGCTGCTTGCTGTTGTCGCTTCAGCTTCGAGGCCGACGACGTACGTACAACTCGCTCCTTAATTTCTTAAGCAAAGCTGATCCGGGTGTATAAACGTTGCTACGTCCATTCTCTTAACAAGATTCATGCATCGGTACACACCTTCCAGAAACATTCATTAAGTCCCAAATCCACGCGTATAAAATGGCAAATGAAGAAGAAGAAGAAGGGAACAATGCCACGAAAGTACCTGAAAAAATGAATAAGGCATTCAATTATTAAACAACGTTATTTTTATCGGTACATTTATTAAATTTACGATCCATTTATTTCTCATATCAATATTAAAATGAGATGTCGTCTCTTCTTATCATTCTTGCAATTCTATTTTACATCGATAATAATAAAATACTCTTTTACCTATCTAAGGTAAGGTCTAAGAAATAGATTAAATTAACATCCCTTGTTATAATGTGGTACAATAAACCATAGGGAAAATTGGAGTCTCGTTAATAATTGATGATAAAAAAAAATTTTCATTTCCCATGGTACAAAACCTACAGACGACCAATATGAGATGTGAGATCGAGAAGAAAAGGTGAGAAAATAGGGGTAGGGAAGAAAATAGTCGTGCTTAGCCGTGTAATAAGGGATGCGTGTTTTTGAGCGTACTTTGGGAGGGGGGGGTACGAGACGACGGTGTGTGTTGTCCAGCAGTCGGATCACCGGTACGAAGAGCCTGGAATGAGGGAAAACGTTGGAAAGGGTAGGTTGTCCAGTGACGGTGAGTTTCCATGGCAACCGACTGCACTAGCTCGTAGCGGCCACCCTCCTGTGCATCCCCCATGGCTGCAGTTTGAGTTTGCGAGCTGCGAGGCTGCATCCTGTGCCGGGGCAAACCTCCCCCGAATTTCGTCGGATAAGTGCGAGCTGCCAGCAGCACCGACCAACCGTGCTGCTACTGCTGTCGGCGGAGCGAGAAGCGAGAAGGGACCGGGGGCTGAACGCGAGGGCGAGCGAGCGAGCCAGTGGGTGGCGGGTGGCTTGCCCAGTCACCCCTGCGTCTCGACGTCTAATAATTATGGGAATTTCGCACGGTCTACGAGGCACCTGAGCTCTCGCGAACTGGACATTTCGGTCTCGACCTCTTTCACCGGAGAATATTTATAAAATGACTTTTCAAACTAAATTACATTTTATTTTGCATTATCGAGAACACGTATTGACCCACTTTCCATGACAAAGAATCCTGAATATCCTTCTTGAAAAATTTTCATTTTTCTTTTTGTTTTTCATATTTTTATTGCAGCTTTTTTTGTCAATGAAAATTATTTCCGGATAATTGTATAATGAAATGCGATAAATCGTTGATCTTTATGCAAGATTCTTTTTTTTCTGAGTTCCGGAGAATGAATTACAGCGAAGATTTTGAAATTTATATAGCCAGGTACATATACTTTGGATTTAGAAATTTTGTAAATTTTTTTTAAGGGTTGCTTTGGATTTAGAGATTTTTATGGAGAGTCAACTGTTGAAACTGGAAACTGGAGTCTGACCATTGTAATCCCAAAAGTGTTTGGCAAGGCCATATGGAGAAACTTTGGGAGCCTAGTGGGAAGCGTGGAAAGAGGAACTCGAGAGTATCAGTGTATGTACATTTAGCTCCACGTCGTTTCTCGGTTCGTCCTTAGGTCCTCGGCCTAATCCTGGAACTATGAATTTATGTAAATCGAGATAAGACTGCGGGCGCGTCTCCAAGGCACCTCGATGGTCTCTCGACCCCATGTACGGAATTCTCCTTGTTCAACAAACCCCCCGCAAAATTGAGACTATATCCGCGCGGAGAATCGCCACCGAAACTACCCTCGTTTTGGCTCCTCGAGGGTAGCTACCTAACCGAGCGTTAAGTCGCGCCCGAGTTTCCTCGAGACTCACTGTGAGCCAGCCAAAATTGCCTTAGCCTCTTTTCCCACTTTGCCAAGAATAAGAAGTACACGCTATAACATTTTTTATCGAATTTTTATTTCTTCAAATCGCAATTCAGATTCACTGAAAAATTGGAAATAATTTTTCACTGAAATAACGGGGAAATAATTTTTTTTAAATCCAAAACCAATTTTTTCTTTACTGGACAAAATTGTAATTATATATTTACAATAAAACTTCATGTCCATATCCAAAATTTGTATTTCTTGTAAATACATGGTAAATAAAATTTTGATGTGCTACAGGAGCAGTTCTCTTATTATTTACAATGGCTGTAACGGCGAGAATTCAGAGGCAATAAAAACGACGTAGGTCGTTGATTATTAATAAGAAGAATCAATTCTGGAGAGAGAATAGGAAAACTCACGCGAGATAGACTCACGAGCCGGTCTATCGGAGTCGTATGTATATGCACGATCCTTCGGTCGTGCTCCTGTAGTGAGGAAGTGATAAGATCGGTGGCGTGTGTCGTCAGTCGTCGTGTAGGAAAGCGGCATCATGAGGGGAATAGTAGTTTGCCCCAAATGGCTGCTCCCATTTCCCTATTCTCCAAGTAGCTTCGCGTTCATATATTATTCCTATCGTCTCGTACAAACACGTGTATCTCGACCCGTACCCTTTGCCACCGTAGAAATGAAGGTATCTTCATGATCGACGTAATCACATGACTGGAAACGAGCCTCTATACTTGTATAACGACATAAAACGCTACCTCGCGCTCAGATTACAGTCATGCGATGACCGATGGAAAAAAACACACACACACACGGCTGAAATAAATCACTAATACTTCACTTCACGTTCATTCTTTGAAGCACCACTTTGTTGGAATTAAATTACGGTCTTCTTCGAGCTTAATTCATCATTTCGTCAATAAATGACAAATATTTGTACGTTTTGCAAAAAGTGATTTAGCTGAGATTGAGAGAAGACTAAAAACCAAAAAAATTCATGCGATGACCGATGGAAAAAAAATCATACGGCTGAAGTAAATTACTTCACGTTCATTCTTTGAGGCGCCACTTTGTTGGAATTAAATTATCGTCTTCTTCGAGCTTAATTCATAATTTCGCCAATAATTGACAAATTTTTTTGCAAAAAGTGATTTAGCTGAGATTGAGAGAAGACTAAAAACCAAAAGTCCAATCATGCGATTACCGATGTAATCAAATATGGCTTAAGGAAATCGCTAAAACACCATCGCGTTCATTTTTCGCGAAGCACTTCGCCGGAATTAAACCGCGAATCCCCATGAACTGAATTCGCATGCTCCATAAGGCCGAATTACAATCGGAAGGCAGAAAAAGAGCGATTATTGCAGAAAGCTATTTTAACGCTCATTTATAGGTATTATATTTTTATCATTACGCTATGCCATAGAACATAAAGGTTTTGGTGAAAAGGTTTTAGCGAGACTGAGAGGAGATTAACGAAGAAATTTCCTCGTAAAATTTTCGTCGTTACGTGGACGACTAGCAGGATGGAATAAAAAAAAAAAAAGAAAAAAACATTGTTGATGAGAAAGAGGCCGCGATAGGAAGGTATCAAGAGACAGGTATGGATATATGGACCAGCATGCTGACGAAAAACCCAGGGGATTTTTTTCAGCATCGCTCGTCGCCCCATTTAAGTTCGGATTTTCGACGTACTTCCCTTCTCCTATGCTGATATCGTGCCTATCTATGTGAACGCTTTTTCAGTTGATCCCACTCTCTCTCTTTCTGTGGCCTCTATCTCGGAAATATCTCCTTGAGTCCTCTTTTTTGCGCTCTTCGGGCACCTATTTTGGCTGGCCTCGCACGTAATCGCTCTACGTACACACCCAACAGATGGAACTCGGGTGTTTTTCTCTTTCGCCAGTAGCCATACAGCTGAAAAACGAAAGCTAAAGACCGAAAAAGAAAACAAAAAAGCTCAAAAACAAAAATAATAAAAACGTGAAGCAAGCAAGCAATAGCATTGTGAAATCTACAGAGATCTCTCGATCCTGACTGTGTCCTGACGTGGCACCAGTCAACCGCCTCGTCGGAGCTTCGACGCCGAGCTTTCAAAGCTCGCACTATTGCTGTTTGCTCAACGGCTTGAGGCAGCAGCGATAATGTTTTCATATTGTGTGAGCTCGCTCACAGCGACTCTATAGGCGTTTCTTTCGTTTCCCGCCCTTTCCATCTCGTTCTCCATCGTGGAAAAGTCCTATGACCATTCGCTCGCACGTGGCCTCGCGCTTTTATTGTCCTCGGGATCGTCGTCGTCGCATGCAACTCTGAGCCTCGACGAGGAGCCTCCAACACGACAATCGAGACACGCAAACCTCATGCCGGATACGTATATGGAATAAAAGTGAGAAGGAAAATGCGACTCTTGGCAAAGGCGCGGGTCTTTTGCCGCGCGCCATCTAGCGGCGAGCGCCGGCAGCTCCTCTACTATTCCCGCCATCCAACGCTGGCAGCGCGAAAGCGTCGAGAAGCCAAAGTGTCTCACCCCGAGCCCACGACAACTTGAAAGGAAACGGACCGCGAAAGCTCTGAGACACTCAAAAGCGAGCTTCCGAGAGCTTTTGTCGGATTAAAACGTTTCGCTGTCACTGACTGTAAGCCCCGACCTCGTGACTCGAGGAAAGCTTTGTCTCAAGGATCCTTCGACGAATGTATCTTGCATCGTCTACCCAATACTTTTATCTTTGCTTTGTCAAATATGGGGAAATTAAAATGGGCTTTAATGACAAAGCATTTCAGTGGAAAACGGTACATTGAAAATATACATTTTTTTTGCTGCACTGTTCACAATGTTTTAGTGATTTTTATCAAACTATTCATTTATTTGAATAAGGCGTTTGATTTTTTTTACTCTCTAGAATAAAGTAATATAAATAATTTATGGAAAAAAATTAAATTGTATCGTTGAAATTCTGGGGCATCGTTTCAGTTTTGAAATTCATGACACAAGTGATCGTTATACTTCCTCGGAGACGTAGATCTTCACTTTAGTCTGAATAATAATGACGCAATGGGCAAGGTTCAACTTCGCACCGGTTTTTCAGCCCTTTTCTCTGCTGATCCGATCGACACGGAAGAAAAATCGCTCGTGCACGCAGAAGAGAGCTCGAGCTCACGAAAAATATCGATGAATTATTAAAGAGGCTCATATGACTGGACGGCGCCGATACACATGAACGCAAGCTCGCGTGGGGACAGAAAAAGACACGCGAGCTGTGTCGTGAAGGTGATTGGTCAGGTAGTTCGGATGAGACGTCTGCGGGGGAGCTGTACGACAGCGAGAGAAAAAAAAAAAAACATTAAAAAAAACGAACGGGTGAGAGAACGACATATGGGCCGTTAAGCTTTACTAAGATAAGAGGATACCGAACAAATATTTGCGGCAGGCTGACGCCTTCGCATTCGTTCTCGGATAGGATTTTTTTTTGTTCCTATCCCTTATCTTTAAGCCGAGGTTCTCGAGGGGGTTGAACGGGATTCCTGGTAAAGCTTTTCAATCAACTCGTCAACGAAGGACAATCATTAATGAGAATATATATTTTTTTTTTCAATTTTTGTTCGGAAACGTACATTTTAATCCAGGTGACGTTGAAGGTGGGGGATGAAGGAAAGGGTGGGTTAATTTCACAGAGAAACGTTTGTGGAATATGTTTTATTTTTATTTTTTTTTCTGTTATTTTAAACCACGAATAACTTGTGGAAAAGTGGAGCTTGCAAGCTGTAGGAATTTTAGGCTGATAAAAGAAGCGCCGAGACGCTTAAGGTCCTAAGCCCTTTCTAATGAGACTGAAAAACGACGACTTCCGGCGTGGTATAACGAAGCCAAGGAGCTTTCGGTCTTTCCAAGTTTAAGTCCCGGTCACTTTTACCCGGATACTTCAAATGAGACTCTTAACGAATGCCGAAAGGTCGAAGCTGGACTTAATTCTGCGAACGCATTTGTGCTTTTCACCATTTCTCTCCTGTACATTCGACTATTGTTTCGGACTTTTTAAAACAGCTCGTCGCACTAACTTTTCGTATACCCTAAATTCGAAATACGCTTATGGAAATCCTAGCGATATTTCACTTTTCGGAGTTTCGAAAAGTATGGATTTAAAAAATTACCGCAAAGTTCCTCGAAGCTATTCAACGAATTATTATTATTTTTTATTCAGTGCACCTAAAACTGCCGACATTTCCAAAGTTTCTATCCAAATGGTAAAATAGAACGAATTTTATTTATGTACTTGTTTTAAATGATTTTACTAACTTTATTTATTTAATTTTTGACCAACAAAATCCCAAGGAAATCAGAAAAAAAAATTCTTGTTACTGATATACTAGAAAATGATTAGGGAGCTTTTTCACATTGATTCGTCACAATTCTGATGATATCGGAATAAGTAGATCTTGGAAACATCGAAAACACGGTAATATCAGTGATAAAGAGCCTAGGGACAATTTTGAGACTGACCATATGTCGAGGTCGGACAACGCGTTGTGCTTTATCGCAGATAAGTGCAATTAAGCCACCTCCGCACCTGCTCTTCGTGTCTACCTGCTCGCGTGGTCAATATCGAAACTTCACGCAACCTGCCGGCGCAGTTCCTCGATTGCTATTTGGATTCTCTTTTCCTGTCACGTTCGCTACGTCGTCTCTCCGCTCTTCGACGTGAAAATCTTGTTATCGACCGGTTGACGAAGCCTTTAACGAGGCGACCGATAAGCGCACCGATAAGCGGATACAATAATGCGCTTAACTGTGTAGAATTGTGATAAAAATGGGCATTGATACGTGACACTTCGACTGCGAAGGTACGTGATTCGATCTCTCGACGGAAATATTACCAATAACAAACAATACGTTCTAAAAATTAATTTAATTATAATTGCAATTACAAATTTTCGGTATATTCCGAGTATAAAGCTTTGACTCAACAATATAAGATTTCGATAATAAATAAAGCTAGTTTTTTATAAAATGTCTAGTCTTTCTTTGAGTCATTTGAATTTTCCAATCGATGATTAACGGCAATTAAATTTTAATTGCTTTTGCCTTCACGCATTTCTCATTTGTAGTCCTTTCCCTTGCGGCCAAGTATTTTTTCACGCTGAGCCATGAGTTCTTCCGCCGTGATCTGTACTTGACATCTGTTGGCGTATCTGTGACATTTGATTTTGTCGCAACACTGACCGTCCGACACACACTGTAATCATATGTGAAAATTCCACTTATAACACCGGATGTCCATTAATATAAATCGTTCATCAAGCGAAATGAGGAATTACGTGTTATACAATGAGGGGTAATTAATATGATCCATTGGGGCATGAAATGTATTTTTATTAACGTATTAAGTTAGTCGTACACATGCGATGTACATTTATTCACTGTTAAAGCGAATATATCGTTATTCACACACGTTCGCTCATTGATTCGTGCGGTGATAATTGATGTTGATAAATACGTGCTATTATTATTTATTATGCGGTTATAGGAATGGACTCGGACACTTTTGATGACTTCACAAGTGCCGCGAGTACTTGCAATACGTGCAATTATAATACCCGATTATTTTTTAATTTGCAAAAAAATCATATGATGACACTAAGTGAACGTACCAATTGCTGCGCTTTAATGAATAAAACGTGTGGACTTGACATATGGATTTATTAATACATCAATAGATTATCAGCGATTGGTACATTCGTGTCATTTAATGAGAATTAACGTTTCATTAAAAATCCTTTGAATTGATAATCTCGATAAAGTGCATTTTTTGACGAATTTCATTTAAATTGTCATTGCTATTTGAAAAGCAATTAAGATCTAATCGGGTATTATCAACAACGTTTTTATCATTTTTCTTTCATGCAGCGCATCTGTCAATTTTAAGGAAAAAAATGTGATTTTGAATACTATGAAATACTAACAGGGTCTCCATGACGACCGCATCTATCGGTGACTGATGCCGCAATGAGCGATACACTCATCAAAGCGACGAGAACGAACAGCATAACCTTCGCCATTTTGGTGCTTTGAGTTTTTCTTTTCTTCGTTTCTGAAAATAAATTAATTTCATTATAACATACAATTAAATAAATCTTAAATCAAACATTTTTTAAAAATTGAAATAAAATAAATTAAAATAAATTGTATTTTTATTATTTATTGTGTCGTGAACATGTTATATTGCATTGTAACATATGATAATTATTATATGTCACAATTATGTTCGATACTGAGTTCGGTACTGAGAGAGAATAATTATCAGAACTCAGTTCGATAAATCAGATGATCTCCGATCATTTTTCACGATATATTCTCACAACGTTTGCACTGATTTCCAACATTATGCGATTTATGTAGCAACATTCTATAAGACGGAGTTCCGCATTCTAATTGTAACTCTAAACTGTGCAAAAACGCTATTCGTTCGCTTCTCACAGACTCCAGATACAGATACAATATATCGTCCGTGAGCCTGACACAAGTCACTGGCATTCAGCTGTCGAGGTCGAGCGAAAACTCGATGCGGTCGCGTTCAAAGTCCACAATCGTGAACCTGACTCGCTGTGGCAACGCGGTGAGAATTTTATAGTACACTCTAAAATAATCATGGAAGCCTGACAACCATGAAGAGCCCATTTCCATTGTTAATTCATGGAAACTTTCGATGGTTACACTATCCATTCCATTGTCACATTGACTAACTTTAAACAGTCGGCCTTCGCATTGACTAATCACCTTGACTAATTGCAGCGAGTTGTAACTGTTCATTAATCGATGTAACAATAACAATATTGTACCAGAGGCCTTTACCTGTAAAGACCATATAAAAGAGTTTAACAATTTTTTGCCAAATTTCTTATTTTACATTCTTTACATGATAATCACTCTTTACAACCAGTATTTAGTCCTAATTATAGCCAAACCGTTTCAAGGACCAATCAGTGGTAATTACAACCTAAACAGGTACCACAAACGTGACATGCCAAATGTCGTATTTTCTGTCCTTTTCATCGTAGTCACTTTTTACACACTTGCAAAGATGTCGTAACTTATAATCTTCTGTGACGTATAATTACAATGTAAATCCAACCCGTTTGTTTTAGTTGTTGAAGAATGCCTCGATTTTCTTGAATTTACAGGTAAATTTTTTCGTAATATTCACAAATCACTTGATTTTTTTAGCACTTCTATTTAACTATATTCAATTCATTTATCAATGTAATCAGTGAATGTGTTATTGAAATTCTTGATCGACTGTGTGAAGTATATTGAAATGGTCGAGTGGTCCCCGAAGAGCACAACGTGAGAGGGCCAATGTGTTTTTATTATGGCCGTCAGCTATATACACTTCTATATATGTATATACTCACTATAAATGTGATAAGTGCGACACACTTTCTGTTCTGACTTGATCTCCTCGGTAGTTCGACCACAACTGACTTCAACACTCCGTCTCAAAGCCTTTATACAACCGGTTGACCGTAGCCGTAAGCGTTTATGTTCTTATTCGTGTGCATACGTCTTAAATTTCTGAGGATTCGAGGTTTGGATGTGTAGTCACGATAGTGCGTCACAATAAAGGCCGAACGCATGTTTGTCGATATGATTCAAGACTTCCTCGTCTGAGCTACGATCGTATTGCTTAATTAAATTGTCGGAATTGTCGGAATTGTCTGATTGGAGACATGCTTTTTTGTTTTTAATCAATCACTGCGAGAAAATTCTTGATTCTTGCGATTCATGGAAACAAAAATGCTCAGAGCGAAAGATCTCTTCATGTATTCTGTGAATCCAAGGTTGAAGGTTCAGGTCAACCTCAAATTACAACGTGCGAAAAATTGGAATTGTCTTGAAACTTTGGCAATTCTGCTACTATATCTTGAGTGTTAAGAAATTGGGTCAATTTTTTTTCATGTGCAAATGATTATCGAGAAAATATTGGTAAATTAATTGATGATTTATCGGGTGTACATGTGATACGTAAATTCGTGTGTTCAAACAACTTTTGGGTTACCATCAATTTGTGATTAAGTGGCTGACACACATTTTTGGCAGGATCGATAATTCTTTGGTGTTCAATTGATTTCTGATAGGATTTTTCAACGTTTGCAGAAATGACAGGTAATGATAAGTGGATCATTTTTTATTTTTTATTTATTTTTTTTTACAGGTTGTGTAAAAATTACATGACTATTGGCGCCAATATAACTGTTGACGCTTTCGCCAGAAAACAATAATTGCTATCACCGCGAACGTAATCGATAGATATCGAAGTAATGCCGGACAACACTCGCGGTGTAATTCACTGTGTCGAGGACCGTCCAGTGTGTATATGGGATATGGATCTCCCGGGATATCGCGAGGCACGTCCGGAAACCGCTCTTCGAATTGAATTCGATTGATATTTTCCGATGTCCCGAGGTTCCGTGAATTCGCCATAACCGCCTCGATATTTTTGGTAAGCCAAACTCACTGTCGACTCTCGCTCTATTGCCAAATCAAATAATCCTTTTATCAACGAGGACCGTCGAGAAATTACGTGCAGCAGGTGTTACCAGTGCAGTAATTTATGTGCAGGTGTACAAGTTTTCTTGATTGATCGGAAAACTCTTTTTTTCCCCCTTAAACAATTGCCGTAAGTAGCAATTTCTTATTAAAAAAGCACTACATTTTAATTGTCGATTATCCAATTTCAACATTGCATGTAACGTTAACACAATTTTTGCCAACAAAACAAGCGCAATATTTTTTGGAAATAAATTCTCAACGTGGGAAAAACGTTGTCGATGGAATTTCCATGAAGACTTCACTAAAGTTTAAAGGTGATTTGCAACTAAGCTCCACTGCTGGAAATCGGACTGTCGGAACTCTTCGGGTTATCTCCGGGGTTGCGAGATATTTAACATTTGTCATTAAATACTAACACACACACGAACACGTACAACACAATCGTCGACAGTTATTGGCCGTTTTCCAACGACTTGAAAATTTTGACTTTCGTTTCTCCTTCTCTCTTCTTAGAAATGCTAACGGGTGTCAGTCTTCAGCATAGCCTCAGGCTATCGATAATCATATCGCTCGGCTCATTGCGCAAATTTTCATATTCCCCTCCGAGAAATCACTCAGCTGTAAAGTGACAACTGCTCATTTTTATTTCGTGCGAGATATTTTCGTGGTTACGGTGACTATAAAAATATTTATGGTCATATTATAAAAAAATATTTACAAAAATAAATAGCTGTCATTTTGCAGTGTCACTAATGCGATTATCTTATCTCGTATGATGAGCGTAAGCATATATTTATGCGATAGTGATAAAAATACAATAAGGCCAATCGAGGAATTCATTAGAAGCCGCGGATAAAATAATAAATCGTTTTTGGAAATGGTTACCACGAAAAATCCATTAACCCAAGTGATTACACTGACTCTTGTGTGTTTGACCGGAAAAACTGTATCGACTGATATTCATTTACCGAGAAGCGAGTCGTTGTTTACTTTACAATATTCTGATCGACTGCGAAAATTGCGTTCACGTCGATGGTGAGTTAATCAGAGAGAAATTTTCCAATGCTAAATATCGGCGTAGTTCCGCGATGAAGTCTGCGAATGGAGGACTGCACGTGCAGAAAATCACTCGAAAACTTGGCGTTACGCGCAATAGGCACAATGACGGTCATATCACACGTCGTTGATGAGTCACAAAGGCGTTTAAAAGCGCAACGCGCCGCGAAATTGAGCTCTTTGGTAAGATGAAGCTTGACAATGTCCACGAGATAGACGCTGAGAACTTCCTGATTCGTCGCATCCTTTTGATTATGGTAAGTATGGAAAAGAGCTTTTGGAATTTTCAACGTGCATTTTTTACTCCGAGCGCCTTTCAACCACGAAAATAATTAAATCGTCTAATCGGCAAAATGTGAAAATCGATTACGTACGATTATAAAGTTACAGCATTCTTGATAATGAAGAAAACATTTTTTATAGATTTTTTTTTTAATAAATTGTACCATTTATTTTTCCATAAAATGATTAATAATTGATTGCAAAAGGAGGAGCTTTTTGCCAGGAGGTCCCACAGTAAAATGGCAATGTACATCGAAATCACTCGAGTTCTTTCGGACTACCCCTAACAAGAGGGTTCAAAGCATACTTATCGCGAGCATTAAAAACTTCCGCACGAACTTCCGTTCCAGAGGCTTGCCACGCAAACATTTCCTTCCGCTTCACGCGAGCGCTTGATTAAGTCGCGTGTCACGCCATCTGGAATTATCATAAACACTTGGAAATCATTTAATTAGCGTCACCGACAGTATCGATTTTTATGAGGATAAATGGCACTGTTAAAAAATAACGAGTTCCTCGTAATCATAATTTTTAAAGACACTCATTTTTTCCAGAACATAATCAATTTGATAATTTTAGTTACAGTTAATTTATTGATCATACTTTTTTTTTCAGACCTGCCGTCAAAAAAATTAGGAAATCTTACAGCTTCATTATTACAGTCTTACTAGTTTAATTCCAAGTCTTATTAGCATTTGATGTCCTATTGCAAGGGATGATTTACCGTAAAACATCCCCTTCTCGGCGAAACCACGTGACAACGCGGAAAGTGCTGCATCCGAAGACGAGGGAGTCTCATTGGTGCAAAGTAATAAATCTTCGACGGTTGTTGTGTCGCTTCTGGTGTCTTGGGCGGTTTTGCCCATTCGTAAAACAAAATCTATTCCTAGCAGTGCACACCAGGGCAGAGCTTCGTGTAGCGTTTCCGAGTTACCCTTGCGTATATTTCTGTCCTTACAGTGGCTCTTCCTAGGCCGAACAATTTGGTAATTGGATCCTTGGCTGAGGACTGATTTACAACACTAAGGGTCCAAGCTGACCAGCAGTGCCGAAATGATATCGCCACTGCTAAAAGGTACTTGTTCGGTTGTCAACTATGCGAGCTTTCGAATTAACCAAAACTATCACGCTTGAACTTGGCTAGACATTGTTTTACTGTCTAATCTTATTGTCAATATGATTGCGAACGATATACCGTGGGATCATTATGATCTAAGATCTCTTTTTCTAAGGTCTTATTTATTTTTATTAGTTGTTCAGTTGTTCAGTTGTCAACTATGCAAGCTTTTGAATTAAGCAAAACTATCACGCTGGAACTTCGATAGACATTGTTTTACTATCTAATCTTATTGTCATTATGATTGCGAAACATTATGATCCAAGATTATGATCTTTGATTTATTTCTCTGGGAAAGAAATAATCGTGCATTCTTCAAGGCCTGTTTTTGGTCTTTTTTACTTTTATTATTATCGTTTTTTCCATTATCCTTGACTTTTACCGGAGTTCATGAAAGAAATAAAAGACAAGGCCTGAATGTTAAGTTGGTCTTACTTTGTGGGATTCATGAGTCCGCATTTTTCTTGAAGCAGGATATAAAAAATTGAGGGTAAGGACGTGTACAAGATTGCTAGTAGGCTATTCACCCCATCTTAGGGCCTGTCACGCTTGCTTTCCAAGTTGAATCAAATCTACGTTGAAGAAAGAGACGACGAGGTCGTAAAATAAACGGGGAAGTGACAAGGGCCTAGCAAATAAGGCTCGTAAAGTCGTCAGCACTGCGATTCGATGGGTGTCGAAAGTACCGGAGTCAAGATGTATGTATCGTCAGTTCTGGGATGGTGTAATGCACTGTAAATAAACTAAATATTCATTTTTTTTAACTAAAAGATGAATGATTTTTATGTTGAAAGATGTCAATAATAAATGCAGATCAAGTTTGTACTTCTTATGTTTATTTAAACATGCTGACAGCTGTTGATTAGCGACTTATGATCTTTCATTTGAATCAGAAACAGAGAAAAAATACATTTTGCTTAAACATATGGTAAGATTAGTGACGAAGAGACAGAAGTCAATTAACAATTTGTTACTACTTGACAAATTCTCTTGGTCCCTGTTAATAGGGAGATTTATAGCAAGCACTGTCCAAAATCCAAGCGACAAACGTAGGGAGGACAGCAGGGAGTGTTGCGGCACTGCAAATAAAAAATACGTATCAATTAAAAAATATAATTTCATTATTTTATTATAAAATGACGTAATTTCATTGTGTATTAAGGTTTAAAAAAAAATTAAAGTCAATATTTTTTAATTTTCTCCTTTCATTATTTACGAAATTATGTAATTTCATTGTGGATTAAGGTTTAAATGAACGAAATGCTTCGTTGAATTCATAATTTTTATTTCATTCACATCGACACACGTTGAAGGAAATATAATGCAATATTAAATAGTGTCTCGTCACTTTCTTATTTACTGTCAGATCGGAGAAGAAATTGTTAATCACATATTATCGATGGTCCTGTGATTTTCAGAGTCAATGTATAAATCCACTACATTTTCCAGCGTACCAGGCGCAGGAAAGACCAGGGCAACAATTTGAGACAGGGACACACTGAAAAAAAAAAAAAATATATATATATATATACGTATATATACTAAAATCGATCAAATATTTATGGAATATTTTTAAGTATTTCTGAAATGAATTTCTCTTGCGAATGTAAAACGTTTTAAACATGAAAAATATATATATGTTGAATATGTACTCACGGATTCGCCCGCCCTGCTACATGTTTTTGGCGGATCGCCATTAAGCACTCCAGCCTCAATGATGGTCACTGCTATCAAGGCGATGATAAAAATCATGAGGATCTTCGACATGGCGATGCTTTTCATTTTTATTCTAATGACAAACAGAAGAAACGATAAAATTCACTCTTTTTTTGCTTCTTGTAGGAAAAACGTAATATCATTGATATTTTACAGAAAAATCGGGGAAATAAAAGAAAATTTTTCAAATAAAAAATAGTTATCGCAACTATGAAGATATAATGCACGGACTAAAAATTAGTTATCGTAACTTTGTAGTTGACTGTACTACTGCAATTTTTCTGAGTACTGTTGAAATGACCCGTAACTCTTTTTATACTTATGTAGTGATACGGGTCAAGTGATAAGAGACGAACCTCGGTGCTACGATGGCTTCGATGGTTTGCTTGAAACTGATCTTTCGTCGTTGACTTGAAGGCATTTATACAAAGCACGTACGTGTGCCATCTTTAGAATTTTACATTTCTTCTCTCCCCCCATGTCCCCCCTTCCATTCTATGCACTCTCCTTAGAATTTTACCTGCGGCATTCTTTCCGACTGCACAACTGCATCGTATTTGCATGAAGAAAACATCGGAAAACACGTACTGATACTGACGGCAATCATTTTACTGAGTAATTTTACTGAAATACATGAAATACAAATCACTATCCCTCCATAATTTTTTTTTGGGCCCCTAGATATTTGCCAAATAATCTATGATGACAATGCTCTGTCAATTAATGGTAAAATGATATAATAAATAATTAACACTACAAATGTATACGTTTAATAATTAATTATTTTTATTCAAAATGACAGTTTTTGAATATCTCGTTTGGTTGCTTAAGGAAATGGGTAATAATATTCAGATTGAGGATGTAACAAATGATGTGCTTTGTTAAATTCGGTGTTTTATTGTCACATATATCGACACACGTTGAAGCAAATACAACGTAATGCTAAATGGTATCTCGTCACTTTCTTATTTAATGTCATTTTGGAAAACGAAATCACTAGTCGGATATTAGTTCGGGTGCTGTTGAGGGATTATTGGTGGTGTCCGGATTTCTGGCGTGAAAATCCAAATCCACTTATGGGACACATACGTGAGCATGGGGGACGCAGTGGAGACCCTCGCAACAGTCACTCGTTGTGTGGCACTGTAAAAAAAAAATTATGGATTAAAAATCACAGAGAATATTTTTAAAAAATTTGCAACACTCTATCCAAAGGAAAAAGTAGCACAATCAATATCTATATCGAAAAAAATATATATTAACGCTCAATATATACTCACAGGAAGGGAAACCTGACTGCACGCTCTGTACGCAGCTTCGCCAGTTGGTCCAGCCATAATTAGGGCCACAGCCATCAAGGCGACGATAACAATCATGAGGATCTTCGACATTTTGATTTTTTTGATTTTTATTCTAATGACAAACAGAAAGAAAAAAGATGTTGGTTATTTTTTACTCTGAAAGCTACGACGAAAAAATTAATTTTTTACTTTTTTATTTCACATTCTACGTTTTTACAAAATTGCAGAATTAATGTGTTTAGTGTGTACTTAATGAGCTTTGAATGTGAGATTTTTTAGAAGAAATGTATCCCGAGAATATATTTTTTTAATGACTTTTGTAGGTGATTCGATCACCTTAAGAGACGTCACATTTTACGCCTTTATAAAATTGCAGAATTATTATGTTTAGTGTGTGCTTAATGGGATTTGAATGTGAGATTTTTTAGAAGAAATTTATCCCGAGAATATATTTTTTTAATGACTTTTTTAGGTAACTCGATCACCTTAAGAGACTTACCTCGTTGCTGCGATTACTTCGATCGTAACTGATCTTTCGTCGTTGACTTGAGACTATTTATACGAAGCGAGCCTCGATTATTTCAATGTGTACCTTTTCGCTAGTGTGGACACGCCGAAAATAGCGCGATAATCGAATTATTTTTATTGAGTCGACCACATGTGAGTACCTGAAGACTGTTGACACTAGAGTCATTACCTATCTATGCCAAAACTCACACTGTTCTTTCTACGAAATTTATCACGTGTCTCTTAACGGTTCGTTGACTGATCCATCGATAAACAATTACAAAATTCATTTTCCGTGCTTTGGTAAATGATAATATTAATAATAAAAAATCAAATATTGGGTTAAATCAACCGACTAAACGGCTTAACCAAATTCTAATATTAAAATAGCTCACGTGAATTCATAAGTCAACATATGGCACGGCTGCTGATCTTTCGAAAAAACATTCGAACGGTGAAATCAAAAATATTCCGATAAATATGGAAAGTTATATCTATTTAATGGCAATTACATTTTGGTTGACTGCACCATAATTTCAAACGATTTACATGATAGTCCGGTACTATCAATAATAACCCATCACAAATAGCGGCAGGTGTCCAAGATTCAATAGTAGAAAGTATAAAGTTATCAAGAGCGTGAGGAAATTAATTTTTTTTTCAAATTCGAATGTGAATAGCCGAAAAACAATTGATCGATTCATGATGGTCAGACCATCGTTTTAGCATTGTCAAACTTTAGTTTAGGTCGATTGCGAAATTCAATTATTGCGCTATAATATCAATTATTCATCAATCATTTAGAAATAATGGATGGATACGTAAAAATGGAAATTATGTATAATGGAAATGGGAGAAGGAATCGTACACGACATAATAATAATTACTATAAATTTATACATTCAACGAAATTTTATTTATTCATAGAATTTTTTTTTTTGTTCTACATCCAGTTTTAATTCACTGAAAAATTTGATATTATAGTCAGATTGGAAGGTCTTAATAGATTCTCATTCTTTCATAAACTTTGGGATTTATTTATGATATACATTAATAATTGATTAAAAATTGGATCGCCATGTCTCAATAGCCGAATTGGTGGAATTGTCACCTCATTGGACACACTTCGAGGCGTAGAAGTGGCATCTCAAGGGCTTACAACACATGCTGGTTGAGAAACACTATGTGAAAAAAAACACCAATTATTTTTTACCAAATTTAGGGCTATGTTCTTTTTTTTTTTTCAAGGCAGAAATTTTTCGTACCGAACTTTCGTTGATTGCAAATTGAATCTAATCTTGAGATGAAATTGAAAAAAAAATCTTCAATTTTTTTTAGACGAGTTAATAATGTTTATAATACTCTGAATAAAATTAAGAAATAACCATGTATGAAAAAAAAATCTCAAAAATCGACAATTAGCTCGATTAAAATTTTCACTAGATGGTGATACATTTATGATTGATATATTTATAGTTACTTTGCCACCCTGTGGAACACAAGTCTCGGGGTCCACAGTAGCTACGATATCGTCAATTGGTCCAGCCATGATAAGGGACACAGTCATCAAGGCGAGGATAAAAATCATCAAGGTCTTCGACATGTTGATTTCTTTTGATTTTTTAAATTAAATCTAAATAGAATAAAAAAATTGATAGTAGTTTAGTAAATAATAATAAAAATGTTCAGTTGGTGTTCGTTAACAATGATGAATTGTAGTTGTAATTGCTCTTCAACGTTTCGATTACCTTGGCAATTTGACCGCAACTGACATTTCATCATCTATTCGAACGTATTTATACATATGAGCTCCTGTTATCATACGTTTGTCCATCATTAGTGCAAATATTATTTTTTCTTCAAGTCACGTGTTATGTGCACGTGGTAAATATTGACGTTGACAACGACAATATTTACTGGAATAAAAATTCTTAACGTCTGGGCATCGAACAGAACTTCACCTCCTCCTGTACTAAATTTCATCGATATCAATTGATACGATATCACAAAATCATAATTCAATGTTGGTCTCTCCTCCTTATCATTTAAAAAAATAACAAACGATCTCTCGATCGTTTGTATTTCGATGAACGCAATAATTCATTTCAAATTTACATTAAAATTCACCAGTTCCATTTTAATTCACGATGATTCAGTCGAATTACGTAGTAATCAACGAATATTAATAACAATCCTAATCTTTTAGATAAAAATACAAACAGCGCAACTTCTTAAGAACCTCAAGAAAAAATCATCGATATATTTAGACCAAAAAATCCGCAAAACAAGCGAATTGACTCGAATGAAATTTCAATTGAAATAAAGGGTCGGCAAGGGCTAATGGTCCTAAATTATCGCATGGGTTTGGGCGAGCACGCGAAGGGTTGACGCGCACGACTGCGAGAGCTCGGCGTTAACCTCTTCGTTTCAAATCCTCTTTTCTTGCCCGGGCCAACTTTCAAATTCGTACACACCGCACGAGCTTTTATGCCCTTTCTCCGTCCCTGGCTCACTGCAACGCCTGAGAACAGCACGAGGTCCTCACTCCATTCTCATCTCTCGTTTACCTCGCCCACACCAACAGCAGTGGCTTGACTCGGAGGCTCAAGCTTGAAAAATAAAAAAAAAAAAAAAAGAAAAAGAGGAAGTTGGAATTGTGTGAGACGAAACGGTTGCTCTTTCGCGTATATGGCTTAACATTCTTGTACTTGCAGCAACCGCAGGCAGCTACGATCCTTTCCTTTACCTGTTTTTATTTTTATTTTCATTTTTTTCTTTTCTTTTTTTTTTCCCACCAGCTTTTTCGCACCCGGAAAGTTTTAACGTACATGTGAATGTGCACATATGTGAACATGTGTGTGAAAATCTAAAAAACGTACGTAGAGCCAGATAAAAGATAAAGGAGACGAGGGAAGAAGAAGAAGAAGAAGGAGGAAATGAGAATGGGGCTATGCGCTCGGAGGATAAAGTTTTTCTCGCTGTACCTCGGATTATTTCGCGCCTCGATGTACTCCCCGTTGGAGTTACGTATTCTCGCCCTCTTTTCTTTATGTCTTGCACATCTCGCTTACTTTCTACTGTTTTAAAGCGCCGTGTGCTTTCCTGATGCGAATTTATTATGGCCCTGCCGCAACATCGCTGTATGACCCTCGCGCTTTTACAGTTTTCTTTTACTGTAAATTGGTAGGATCCTCGTGGTGCCTCTTTTCTCGCCTATTCTCCGCTCTCGTACCCTGAGTAATTCCGGTGCTGACACATGCTCAAATTTCCGAAACGAAATAACAGTTGACGTTAGCGAGGCGGAAGAAAAATATCGTTTCTTCTTTTTCTTTTTTTTTTTCTTTCGCAAGCTCGTGTGTCTCTGTGTGTATACTATATTACAGCCCTTGGATAAAGTGCCGCCGAGGGGAATAAAATAAGAAGAAACGTTCGACGTGAGGTTCGAGCGAGAAAGAAAATGAGAATGAAAATCTTGACGATGGTCCTTTCGAGTGTTTCACGGTAATAACTGCGTTTTATCAGCGATAAAAGAAATCGACCTTAGAATTAAAGTGCGCGGCGAAGAGGCGAACGCGCGAGGGGAGCGCTCGCGTATTGGCTGCCAATATCTTTCCCGCCATTCCGCCAACGTGCATCTCGCCGTTCTTTACTGTCTTACGTTAAAATAAAAGCGTACGCCGCACTCGAAACGCGAGCGTGTTACTTTCGACGGATTTTTATGCGACCGAAGAAAGTGGCTTTTCTACACGGAGTTCGGTTAGTATCTGCAGCATTGCGACTTCTCGAATAAACAAGAAAGCTCGAAAAGCGCGAGCGGTGCATTTGGATTGGCCGTTATCGGAAATACATAACGACCCACCACTTGACTCGGCGAAACGCGGCAAAGGGAATGAAGCCACGCGCGAAACGATCGACTTCCGGTAAAAAAATACTCAACATTTTTCATCCCCTTGCACTACAATAAAATGTACAACAGATATACATAACAATTGTGAAAAACAATACCAATATCTCGTCACTGGAAAATACATTAGAATGTAGATAATAATTTTTGGTTTTTTTTTTTTCAGATAAGAAAAATAATAAAAAATTTTGAAAAAATTCTTAGATGTTAATTGAGATATTCTCTATCCACACAAAAAAAACCTCAATTGGTAATGCTGATAATCATGGAGAAAAAAATTCCTGAACTATTCATCGTTTTTTGGCTCTCAGATAAAAGCTCTTAAAGTGAATGAATCAGATGTAGATTGAAATTTCTTAGACGTTTTTATATGGTCCTGTTCTCCGAAGACACTTTTAATTAACCCTTTCCATCCAATATGTTTTATAACCCTCTGGAGAAAACAGCAAACCACTGGCGAATGAGCAACGACACGATGGTTTCATTCTGTGTGCTTGCTAAACGTTCCATTTAAAAGTGCTTTGCCATAGGCTCTTTGTATTTTTTAAGAGAAGCAGTTTATCTGAAGGGAATAAAGGAGAGGGCAGGAGGGAGGGAGGGAGGGAGGGACGGTCAGCGGGCATCGTCACTGGCCATTTCCTAGCAATTTCCTGAGGTTGTTTTTCACGTGAACTTTTGAACCCAAATGGGCACCCTCGTTCCCGATGGACTCGGTGGATACCCTGACCAAACAGAGCACTGTGGAATATCTGCTAAGTAGCCGTGCATGGCAGACGCAGCGGGGGAATGCAGACCGAGTTATAAATGGCCACACGCGAATACCGCCGACGCTTTGTGCCCAGATGGGTCCTTAATGCCTCCCGGACACTCGGGACACTGGTCACTGTCAGCGAACCACCAGCTTCTCCCACAACTTCGTACTGCCCCAAGAGATGTTCCGTTTCCGCTCCACAAGAATTCTCATCGTGACGTATATATATATATTCCACCTTTCCAACAGCCTTAAATGCTAAATTTCCTAGGGTTAACTTCATGTTCAACTTTGTCGAACGAATAAAGATAATCTAGAGCACCCATAAACCAAAATTTTTATTGAAACTTTTTTTTTTGTACACTAAAATAATTTTTTAATAAAGTATCGTATCGCTCTTCAGGGTTGATCAAATTGACAAATAATGTAGCTGATTAATAAAATAAAAATTATTGGAGGGTGTGAATCTTACGGATACCCATGAACCCTTTGACGAATGGTCAGAAATTCTCCATCCCGATAACTTCCAGTGTTCCATTGGACAATAAATACTCGATGCATTATGCAAGCTCGTGGTGCCATCTCTTCGCTTCAGGCGAAACTAATGAACGTATATAGCCGCACATCCGAGACCCTCGAGAAAGGCGAGGGTTCGGGGTGCAAGATATCGTCGGTAAGGGTGGGTTCTGCGGTGGTTGACACCAAAAAGTGACCTTTGGAATCTAAGAATTGTCCAGATTTTTCTTTTCTCTTCTCATTTTTACGTATAACTATTTTTTTTTCATTTTTCTATAAAAGCACAAAGTTTTCCATGGAAAAAAAAATAATTTCGGCCCTTTAGAACGACTGTCAGATTTTCTCGCATGCATGTCGGGTTGCCGTGCATCAGGCTTCATCACTCGATTCCAGAACCGCAGCAATTAAATCTATCGCTTTTTTTTTTTCAATTTTTTTTTGTTAACGGGAGCTTTAATTTTATTAACTTTTTCCACGCCCTTCAGATATCCTGATTCCGGATATAGGCAATATAAACGTTCAAGGACCGTAAAAACACGAGGACATATAACGAACAGTGAACAGCAGCTGAACTTTCGATCGCTACAAATTGCGAGTGGATCGCGCTATTCGGTTGGCTGAAAAACAGGGGAAAAAAGCGCGAGCTTGCAGGCGAATTCGTATCCCGGTTAACATCGAACGAGTGTAGCAATTTTCGAACCCTTGATTAAGACTGGTCAAGTAGCGAGCCACTCGAGTATTTGATTTAAAAGACCTTAGCTGACCTCGAGCTTGCAATTCGTGATCCGACTGACGCCGCTGTTCGCTATTTTTTCGTCTCTTCGATAATTTCCAAGTGCAGCTGTTATTGAAGTCGTGCTTTTTCATCTTTCCAGCCAATTTGTTATCTCCGCTCTACAAATCGTGGCTTATATGTTTTCTGTTGTGAAGCGCAGGACGACCCTCGAAATATTATTGGAGCATCGAGATTTTTAATCAAGACTCTTCCTTCCGAAACCGGGCAAACCCCGAACCCTGTGGAAATTAATCACGCTGGAACACCCAAGTACTTCCCGTATGAAACAATATTTGCCGGGACGCAAACGAAGTGAGCATGTCACTTTACTTTCTCTCCACCTTTGTCCAACAGAATTCATGTCCCTCGAGATTCTCCTCCGGACATTCAATAGTCCGCTGGATTTATTGGTTATCTTCCACTCGTGTACACGAGAACAATAATCAGAGATTGACATTTTTCTTTCCTCGCTGCGATAGCTGAAGAATTTTCCGGACCGAAAACAATACGCTCATCGCTATTTATTTTTATCCATCGTTAATAAAAAAATCTTAATAAAAAATTGAATTACACTTAAATCCATATCTAATAATTTTTAATGATAACTTATTATCCAATACACAAATTTCATCTCTTACACAGATTTCTTTAAAAAATATATAAAAATCTATAGATCGCTTAACTCAGACATCCAATTACGGAAAAATCAATGACAAGAAAAATTCAATAATTATTGGAACAAATCGTGAACGGTGTCAATCGACTTGTCGATAAAAAAATTCGCTGTACAAGAGCGACGATGTTGGCCGAGATCGGCGACACTAATTCGAGGGTCGAGGGCGTGCGCGATGCGTAGTGCGTAGCTTTCGCGGTATCGCCTCGCCAAAGGGTGACGAATTTTTGGTTGCACCCCCACACACACACCCCCACACACACACACACACACATGCTTCTCACTTACAACAGAATAGCTGCATTGGTGTCTGCTCGTTCGCTGGATTTTACCCATCACCCGTAGCATCCTAATTTTTCCACGGGATTCCCCGTGAACGAAGCGCGCGCGCAAACCAACGCAATCGGCCTCTATGTACTCATATACATATTTATGCGTGTGTGCACGCACTGTTACTCGATAATACGCATCGTGCACGATCATCATGAGACATGGGCTGATTGGGGTGCAGTTCAGCTGTGCAGTTTAATTTATGTTGCATCACCAGCCAGTCATACAAGAATCGTTCGTGGAACGATAACTCAGCGTTCCATGCGTTTTCCCCTTCGTCAGCGTTTTTTAAATTATTTTTCTTCACAGTTGAGTATAAATTTTAGTGTGTAAAATCGTACGGTAAATATCTTAAAATCATTGCAGGGGTTGACTACAGCCTTAAATATTAAAAAACATTTTTTTTACACGTGGAGAAGTGATTACGTATACGACAGTGCCGCCCTGCGGCTATTTTGGCGAACGAGAGGCTGCACAATCCGCAGATTCAATATATTCCGGCGGAGAATCGTCGTGGAATAACAGGTACTTGATAAATTATAAAAACTGTTTTGCTTCCTATGAAATATAAATACGGGGATGTTTGGCGGGTCCCGGAAAATTGAGAAGAATATTATGCAGGATGGAATATGTTTTTTTTTTTTATGTGGTCAATGAAAACTTGCGTTATCAGTATTTAAACGGTACACATGTTCCACGACAGAAAAGCTTTTTCTTTTGCAACAATAACAATCGTTCTTCCATTTTTCATATTTTTTGAAAAATTCGATTTTCAAAACATTTTGAGGGTTCGAAGCAGTAGAACGAAAAAATTTTTTTTTTTCTAAAGGGCGCTTATAAAAATATGCAAGATGTTTTAGACACGTCACACGAATTCCCAACTGTCGACTTGACAGCAATTTGAACGCTGATCGACGGGGTAAATATTAGCGATGAGAGCGGAGAGATCGAATGTCGTTTGAAAGAAAAGGCGAAAGGGGTGTAATCTGATAACTCTTGTGAAAAAAAAAAGGAGACGAGACCGAGACAGAGAAAGAGGATGAAGCTAATTAGCGTCGCATCGAAGACTCCTGGGCGCTTGATAAATGGACGGTCAATATTTGAATTAAGGATGTGGCCGCAGATAGTTCCTTTTTTTTTTTTCGCTAACCGCGTCTCCTTCTCTTATGTCCAATGGAGACGACGGACATCGTGTGACCCTTTGAAAACTATACGTAATAACCGGACTCCGTGTGTACGCTCGCCTGTTTAGGCAAATATCTCGGCGCTATTTACACGAGCTGGGCGAGGCAGCCCCGAATCCAGAAGCGGAGATAGCCGCGCTGATGATTAATGGCTCTTCTTCAGGGTTTATTAACGACACGCCCGACTGTCCACCGAGTTATGCGCGTGTCTTTCATAACGCCCCGGACCAACCCCCGAGTCATGGTCCTTCATCTCGCGGTATCCCACCGTCCATTCCGCAGGGAAGTCCACCTTTTTTCTTTTTTTTTGTTTTTTTTTTTCGGGCCCACCTTTTTGAGGAAATCTGACGTCGAGCTGTGAAATAAATCTTGCTAATCCCTTTTGTAACCACGGTAGACGATCAGTCTAATTTTTCTTCACCCTGGTACCTGGACAAAAAGAGAAATGACCACGGTCATGGGTTGAAAAATATTTTTATTCAATTAAGGCTTGGAATTAAAATGACCAAGTACATGCTCGGATTCTTGAATAAAAATTATATTAATTGCAGATGATGTTCAATATCAAACACGAATTTTAAAAAAATTCCTGTATTAAAATTGTCCTACTTTGTTCCAATATTTTATTTCAAGTATAAGAAAGTACAGAGGAGATCTTAAATTTTAAGATTAAAAAATTACTATCACGATTTCGATCGATCACCCCCCTACAATTTATCTCAGATAGGGTTAGTGACAATTTCTACGTTGAGATCAACGTCCCTTAACCCTACAAGCTCGCCCCCACTCATCGTCTCATCAGCCCTAAGGCCGCATGTAAATATATGGCAACTCGATCCAATAACGACCGTCCGATCAATTAAGACTACCTCGCTAAGTAAGAACCAATTACGAATTAAGTGGTGATCGCATTCTCCTCGAGTTGCTTATTTACGACGTTAAATTATACATAAACGCCAATGCCCGCGGACTTCCTGGATAAAGTCACACACTTCAACCCATAACACTCCAATTAATCTCCCAGAGCAATTATTCTTTTAATCTCGATTCGAAATTTAAATATCCCAGACATATAATTCACCGTCACGTGATACGGACAAACGTCTGAAATGCTCGGGCCATTTCCTTTCTCCTTCCTTCCGTAATATTTGTTTATTAACCCTCCTTTGGCAAGTCACCCTATCGCGCCTGGGAGGGTGGGGCAAGAATTTTTGGACCACGGCCATTTCCAATCGACAATATTAATCCGCGACACTGGGACGCGATACAGAGGCGCAGCTTTTTTTTCAGGGCATTCGAACATCGGTTTACTCGATGTTCCAAGGCTTCCTCGACACCCACACAACGAAATTTAGCAACAGGGAAGGAGAGTGGCTCTTCGTGGTCTGCCAGAGAGATACCAGCTCGCAGATTCCCAGCAAATACAGAGGCTCGCGACATCAGTCCTCCTCTCAGAAAAATAAATCGTGGCCTGCTCGAACGAACGACGGGGGAAGGGGCCAGGGGGGGAGGGGCACGCTCTGCATATCCCGCGGTATTTTCGATGGTCCGGAACGTGGCCAGTGGTCCGAACACCACCGCCAATAATTTTTCCGGCCTCCCGACAGCAGCACAGGCCCGGAACGCCATCCAACTGCGAGAGCCATTGGCTGACGTATGGACCCGTCCAACGTTGATAGATACCGGAAACTTTACAACTTTAATTTTTCCCTCGGCGTCAATTTCGGGATTTTAATCTTGACCGTGCTCGCCTCACGCGGATACCTACCCCCATCGCTTCGCCCCCCCCCCCCCTCCTGCCCCCCGCCTTCGCTCCTCGCCCCATACACACACACATATACTCGTATACCCCATGCACACAAAAACGTGCTTCGGACTTTCCACCGAGAATAACCGGGTCGCGTGTCAGACGCCCTGGGATATACGCCGAGGCTGCCGAGAGTTTTACGAGAGTCAAGCGCTCGCGAAAGCTTCACTTTTCGTCTTTCGTTTTTTTTTTTCTTCTTCTTTTTTTCATATCTCTTCCTCTTCTGCTCTGACAATTTTTTATAGTCGATTTTCAATCCGGAGACACTCGCTCGGGTTTTTTTTTTTTGGTGAGGGGAGATTTTTTTTTGCAGGAAAGGAATCGGGAAATCAAAGGGTTGAGTAATCGATGAAACATGTTTTTTTTTTTTCTGTAAGGGTTTAATTATGCATTTGTGATTGGGTTTTTATTATCTTTGGACACATTTTAGCGGTTGATAGAGTTTTTTTTATTTGTTATTAGAATAAAAATAGGAAATAAACAAGAATTGGTTCGTGGTTCTTTTTTTATCTCGTGATTTGATAGTAAACTTCGTATCAGTGCAACCGGAAGTCGTTGACTCATTTTGGCTTATCGAAATATCGACAGGGAAAAATAGGTATCGATACACTGTGTACATTTTCTTATCAATGACTTCTTATCTCTTCGAAATCACACAACAATTCTCAAGCATCTTAAGTGTTATCGCGAGTATCGATCTGATATGGTTTCCCCTCTCCCATCGTTCGTTCCAGGGGCGTGGCTAATGTGGCAGTTGATCCATTCGTGAATTAAACATGAATTGAGAGGTTTGTTACGCGTCTGATGTTCGCCTCGTGGTTTTCCCATCGCTGCATAATAATTCCGGGCTTCGACCTTACGGGCGGACTTTTACCAGGGTAAATACGTTCCAGGTGTCCAGTTCCTTTAAAACACAATAAACCCTGTTATCACAACAATGCATAATATTCAAATTCGCAAGAATGAACAAATATAAGTTAACCAAAAAATGGTCAATATTGACAATGGTTAATACGAACAATTGGTAACATTAACCATCATAGAAAAAATTTCTCGTCGTAACAATTTTTTAAAATATAATTTTTTCATCCACTTGAATATTAAAAAAAATTATTGGCATTGAATCCGATAAGCGATACATCAAACAGCAGCAAATAGATTCTGTATCTTCCTACTATATACATATATATACATATATTATTATGATATAGACTAAAATGGAGGAGGAGAAAAAAAAATGAGTAATAATATCGGCAACAATTTTTTCGTCGTAAAAAGTATAAAAAAGATGATATTTTTTTAAGTAAATTTTTTTAAAAAATATTTTTCATAGACGTTTATGGTAAAAATCGTTTGGCAGAATTGAATGTGAATAATGCAGAAATGCAGGTGAGCGAGACGTCGAGCAGCAAGCAGCAGGTTCGGTAGGGTATAAGGGCGCTTGCGTGTGCACGAAAATGAGGTGATCGGCGAGGTCGGCGGAGTCGACGGAGGGCGTTGCGCGGCGGGGGTGGCGAAGGGGGCAATCGCTTCGCTAGCTAGGGGTGTAGAATGGGGCGGCGGCGTCGGCGGTCGCGGAGGGTGGCGGGTGAGTTTGGGGCTGCTGCTAGTGGAAGCGAGGGCGCCTGCAGTGACTAGCCTCCATCGATTTACCGTGAGCCGCCATCTTGCCACCCTACGCTTGGGGTTGACCACCCGGCCCACCCCCTCACCCACCCGCCCCCAGCCCGTCGCGTCAGACATTTTGAAAAATCATTCCACGAGTCATCGTACTGACTCGACGAGTGCCTGGATTTTTTTTTTTCTTTTTTTTTTTCACCCGCTTCACGTCCAGACACATTTTCTTTCAATATTTATCACCATTCGCAAAAGTATATGAGATAAACGATTAAGGGATGAAATTACAAAATGCAATCGCGTGGACTGTAATCACATTATATTTCCTTGCGTTTAATAACTTCGAACCGATAAACGCAAAAATGCTGTGGAATGTTTGATCGTATTTTACGATACCCGGACCTTATTATTATTTTCATATTAATACCATGATTATATCATATTATTATGATCAATATTGTAATCACTTGTCTTTTTTTTAAACTCGTTTTTTTATAAATACACGTTGAAAAAATTGTGGTGATGGTTATTGAAATTTTCAAACAATAGACAAAATATTTTTATAGGCTCAAATGACAGTACAATTTTGTAAGATTGTGCTTTTTAAAAATGAGAAATTTACAACTCAAATACCTTTCGTCTTGATGTATTTTGGCAGGGTATCAACCAAGAACATAAAAAAGTGTATTCCCTTGAGACATTAGCAGATATAATTATTTTACCCATATTATTGAAGTGAAGGTTTCGAAAAATCTTGAAGAGCAAGAGCATAAAACGCTATCATCGCATACCGCGCGAAGAACAATGCATCCGTTCCAGGTTAATTATAAATATAATTAAGCATGTCTGACGCGCAAATAATACAAGCATTGAATAGTTAATGGATTCCGGAGGTCTACGAAAAAAAATCATTTTTCTCCGATTGATTTAGCCTTAATTGCGTACGGGTGCGGACTGATAATGGAAGGTAGAGGTGATGGTCGCGAGAATCGCTTTCTGGCCACGTGCTACACGCACGTACACATATATGTGTATACATATATATGTATATGAAGCAGTAGAAACCGTGAATCAGTGAGCCTCCACACATAGGACATACAGAGAGAAGTGGAGATGTACGTGGGCATTCAGCCAGCATGCCAGGATGGATCCTTGATGGCTAGATTTAAAAAAGCATCCGTCCTCCCTTCCTCTTGCGAGACCGCTTCTCCCTGTCGTCCTCGCCCTGCTCGGCTGTGCCGCTCTCGACTCCGCGCCACCCCAGAGGGGCCGCCGCGTAGCAGTCGCTGCGATCTCTATAACTGATGGTGCTTCTGAGTGTCAGGGCCAGGCTGTCCACTTCTTTGCGTACATGTGGAAGCTCGTGTGCCCCGTTATAACACACAGATGGAAGAAGTGAGAGCTCACGGTGCGGCTGCTTGCAAATACGCGCGTGTACGTAGAGATGCAGAGAGCGAAGCCGAAAGCGGTGTATACAGGGTGTCCCGTTTTAATCTTACATCTAATTTATCTCAAAGAACAGCGCTGTGATCAAGCAGCGAGTATAGTGTGACTTTTAGGGATCAAAGGGACGCATACTTTGGTCTGGTTCGATCTGGTCCAGTCTGGTCCGGTTTAGTCCGGTCCGGACTGGCCCATTCTGGTTCGGTCTGGTCCAGTCTGGTCCGGTTTAGTCCGGTCCGGACTGGCCCGTTCTGGTTCGGTCTGTTCCAGTCTGGTCCGGTTTAGTCCGGTCCGGACTGGCCCGTTCTGGTTCGGTCTGGTCCAGTCTGGTCCGGTTTAGTCCGGTCCGGACTGGCCCGTTCCGGTTCGGTCTGGTCCGGTCTGGTTCATCAGACAACCAGCCCAAGCATGCGCGCACATAAATGGTAATCCCGTCTAAAAATGATGAAGCTGATAAAGAAATTTTCTCACGAAACTTGTCAAATTAAACCTGACCATTTTTTTTTTGTGAGAAGAAAAAGTAATGCCAAAAACCATAAAAGATTCCCTGTACACAATACCCGATAGTTGCAATACTTTTCGAGATAAATGGTATGCAAGATTAAAATGGGACACCCTGTACATATATAGTGCAAGTGCATATAGGTATATTTGCTATATATAGTGCAGACGTTCACGAAGAGAACTCCACAACCAGTCGCGGTCTCACAGGTATACGTGTCTGGAATACACACACGTTCATACGCAAATTTGTGTATGTATGTTGCACAGTCACGTGTGAGGATGCTATACACAGGCGACACTCGTTCGAGTGTGTTAACCGATCGCGAGGCCGCGGAGGCCGAACGATTCGGGACGAGGGTGCAATGGCGAGAACACCGAGGGTGGAGACAGGGTGCAACGGGCGGGGGTGGCAGTCGCCGCGCCGAGAGGGTGATATTGCACGGGGCTCTCTCGTTGCACTTGCACGGCATGCAAAAAACTCGCCTTCCGTCTGCAACTCTCGTGGGGCGATGTGTACAAGTACGTTGATCAATTTTCGGCTACTTCATTGAGGAAGCTTTGTGGACGACAGACGAAAATATTAAATAAATGAGGAAGCTCGCTGCGAGATTCTTCTTTTTTTCCCACCATTTTTCTTCATACATTTCCCTGTTCTTCTGCATTTTCCACGCTCACGCTAAAAATCCCAGAGAGCCACAAAACTTGGAAAATTTTATTCTCCGATAGCAAAAAAACAAAAAAAAAAAAACGTCTGCTATAAAATCCAAAACACTTTATTGATTCCGAATCATTTTTACGGCACAATTCTGTTTAATCATACGTCCGGTATAAAACTTGATTCGATGACGTCATGACACTTTTTTGCATACATAAATGAAACACGAAAAATTCCACCTGACAATCAGAGAACAAAAAAAAGTAAAAACCAGGAAGCCTAAGGAAAAAAACCTCGGAGAAACCGAAGAAAAAAAAATCCATCATAAACCCCAAGACGTGAAAGGAATCTCGCGGGTAAATATCGCAACAAAACGTTAATACCCTCGGCCACAGAATGGAGATAGAGGGAATAATAACAGAGTTGGTAAAGGAACGGTGCCAAGTTCAATCCTCTTGACAATAATCGGATTGATTAAAAGTCGCCGCCACAACGCGTTTCGGTCGATCCGCGCCAGAGGCCGGCGAGATCCGGCGGAGCATCATATGCACCCTCGGCGATGAACTGCACCCCCCGCCCCGAGCCCGATTCTCTTCTCTTCTGATATCGACTCTCGAGTGAGCACGCGATCGAACTCTCGCGTGTTCATGTGCCATACGCAAACCCTTTTCATCCGGCGATGCTATATACACCGGCCTCTCTTCAATCACCAATCTCCCACCTTCCCTACCACCCCCATAACGCCCTCCGAGGGAGGATTTCCGGTACAAGCAAATTCTCACGCGACACCCATGAGCATGTGCTTTGGCACGTGTTCATAAGTCGTATTGTGTATACGCGACTTGTATGCACGTATAGTGCACACCTTTTCACGACTATGCGTATATATATATATATATATATATATATATACTATGCGTATATACATATATGTATATGTGTATTTATGTATATATGCATATATATGTAGGTACGCGGATAGCAGAGGATAGGCATTGAAGTCGCGGCGAGAGAGCGACAGCGTCCGCAGTGCAGCGTGAGCCAGGCGGAAGCCTCGTCGCTATTACGTCGCTTTGTTAATCCCTAATGAGCGACTCCGCGGGAAAACACGATACGCCCGGTGCTACCTCTCATACACGCGACCGACCGTAGAACTGTCGGTCACTTTGTCACCGCTATGAAGCGGGATAGGTATTTCACGATAGAAAAGAGTCTGACGAACCAACTTTTGTTTTTAAATTTAAAAAAAAACATCGCCTTTTGTCACTAACTTTAGCGGTAATTTTTTAAAAAATTATTTGGAGAATACTTGTTTCGACTAGCATTTTGTATGTAGATTCGTATTAATAATTATTTTGTAATAACAATTACTATATTGTGAAATCTCAAAATCTCCCACGAAAATACACGGAAGAAGAATTTTCAAGTTGCCCTACGTTTAATAGTTTCCCGAGTAATAATGAGTCGAGAATAGGATGCCATCGCACGCTACACTCGCTAGGTACACAGCGTCCGGAAGCCGCTCTTCGCACTGGCCCTCCGGATTATAAGAGGTCGTCGCGCTGACGAGACGATTAAGCGTTGATTAAAAGCGGACTAAATTGTGCTCTGAAAAATATCGATTATTCGTGACCTCGAGCGTTCATAACTATCAAGCTCAACTTTCCTCGACAATCTCATTTTAATTGATTTCACGAGAACTTTTTATTTTATTTTATTTTTTTTTGTTCGAGTTTGTTTAAGAATAACAGTGGCGACCACGAAGGGCCCTTGATGTACCTTAATTCTTGGTTTAATTGCGTAAGGAAATTAACGCAGTAAACTCTACTTTGCATTTAGGCCTTTATGGGCTCCAGGAATCCACGTCTATACTTATATATACATATATATATAGATATATATATCCATGCACAGACACACTGACAAAGGGCGAGTCGTTTCGAAGGTCCGAAATGACCGTGGAAGGATGAGAGGCCAAGCCCTTAGAGTTTAGGAGGTTCGCCGAACCCCTATGGCTCTTTCAGACTCTCTATATGCTCGGCTACGATTCGTCCCAACGTCCCGGCATGCACATAGAAACTCGTCGTTCGCCGGCGGCCCAGTCGTGGTACCGCGTTCTCCCTTTAGTCCCTCGACGTACCAACGACGTATAGAGAGAACGGCTACGACTGCTGCCCGGACCTCTATAAATTCCCTGGAGATTTTTCTTTCCTCCACTTGCCTTAATTAAAGCCGTCCCTTTACCCTTACGACTGCCCCAACGGACCCACCCTTTCGTCCCAATCACCCTCCTTTGCTCGCGCGTCTCCTATGTTCCCCAGACACTCACGTTCGGCGAACTATTTCTCCAGGCCGATTCAGCGATCGGAAAGTTTTACTTTCACCGAAGGGCCGATTAGTTGGGCAAAAGTGCATCGAGAAAAAAAAAAAAAATGTTTCGTTACACGAAAATCTTCGATTATGAAATTGAAAAAATTCGAACGGGGAGATTTTTTTTTAAGGGTTCACAAAATTTAAGCTATGTATTACATTGTTTTGAAGGGCAGGAATTAAGGGACGAAAACTGTGAAATTCAAGTGCAACTTTTATGGGAATAAAAAAGAAAAGTTGTGGAAGTCGACGAAAAAATAATAATGATAATCGATTTACCTTCTCTTTTCGAGTCAATGAAATTTTTTTCTCGACGTGCCCTTTCACCGGGTGCTATAAAAACGTTTTCGATCTGAGATTCATCCCGGTTTCTGAAAATACGCGTCAACGTCCCGACTGTCATGCTCGGTGAGTGCGACCTATTCTGGAAAGGGCAAACGTTCAGAATGGAAATAAAAAAAAGTAGAGCGAAGCGACAGCACGTATACAATAAACGGCAGCCAGAATGTGTCTGGAAAACAGGAAGAAGGAGGAATAAATAAAAAATATATGCGGATTCTGGAATGGATGTAGTAAACTTCGAGACGGAAAAGCATTCTGCCCGACTCGCTCCATTCACGCATCATTGGTCGCGGTAAACTTTAATCGCGATATGTGGTATATTGCCGCTTCGAAGTTATAATGTCAAATGGTCATTATTTTACTCTTTAGTTTTTAATGCTCTGGTAATAGTCTGCTAATCGATAGCTTGCAAAAAATTGTCATTTCACATATTAATAATAATACTTATTAAATCGAACATTCACTCTACTATCACTTAATCATCTAAATTATTTTTTTCCGTTCATTAAAAAACGCTAATCAAAAAATTCTTTTCATTCCCATACAATTTCTCGAAATTTTGACAGCTGTCAAATCGATCCAATCGAACAGTTTTTCATTGATCTTTAATTCAATTATATTTTTCCTAACTTTGAAAATCAACTTTTATCTGCTCCATCCACAGAGTTAAATGTGACGCCCTTCATTTCCTAAATCATTTTAAACTCAGTTAAATCTTCAAATAATTTTTTTGCACATTAAAAAAGGAAATCAAAAAAATCTTTTTATCCCCACACGATTTCTCGAAATTTTGACAGCTGTCAAATCGATCGAATCGAACAGTTTTTCGATAATCTTTAATTCAATTATATTTTCGGTAACTTTGAAAATCAACTTTTATCTGCTTCATCCACCGAGTTAGATGTGACTCCCTTTACTTCCTAAATAATTTTAAACTCCCAACTCGATAACGCCCGTTGCCCCCTCTCATTCAATTATAAATTATAATAAACGAGATATTTTCATGCTTCGTGTACCTTCGAGCAAAGAGCCTGGCTCCGAGCCCGGATGTGCTCGAGGATATTGTAGAAGGTACCCGTATACCGGGATATAGGACATAGTTTCAGCGTGTAGTAGTCCTTCGCCTCGGCATGCCCCGATACCTCGTCCATTCTGCCCCATTCCCCTCGCTGAACGCCAAAACTTTCGTACTCTCTCCGTGGCTGATCGGCCCCAGCCTCTGCCACTACCAGCAAACCCACTCCGCTCGCTGCCCGTTGTTTGCATTCGGCGCGCTTTCCCCAAACTTTCCAAACTTTCACCCCCCTCCCCCGCTAAAAACTCCAACTTTTCGCACTTTTCTTCGTTGCCACGTGTGAGAACGGGGGTGAGAATGAGAAAAGTGGGAAAGCATGCAGCATCGAACGCCGAGAGTACAATGGTATCAACCATCGGTACCATGTGAGGAATTGAAAAATGGTCCGTCGGAAAACCGATAGAAAGCGAAGAGGATTAAAATAGTAAGGAGGAGGAATGCGACACGTCAGAGGATCAAGGAGTGCATACATATGTCACAATCCACTCATACCATAAAAATCATGCAAAAGTACAGTACATTAATAAAAAGGTTTCGTCAGGACAACTGAAAAGTTGGTTACAAAATGGTACCAAAGAAAATTGGTAGGCATCATTGAGTTACTGATTAACCTAAATAAATTAAGGCATACAATCATTTCCTTTACGTATCCTGTCACACTTTCGATAAATTTCCTCGCTAAAAATTCTGAAAAATCGTCAAGGACCAAATAATAATAATAATAATAATAGGAGAATATATTTATCCACCGGGTCGATAATATAATACGTGTTCGCCTAACGAACTAACGAACGGTGCAGACGAGAGCAACCAAGTGAGATGAAAGGTTCGCGGCGGCCATTTATCTAGGAATATAAGCTTCCGAGGATATTGGATATCGTAGTGGAGGGTCGTTCATTTTCGTAGAGCCTGGGCTTGGAGTCATAGGCGTCCGGTGGCAGGACGAGGGTATAGACAACGCGTTACGCTATGAAGGACGTTCCACAGGATGCGAAAATCGTGTCCCTCTCCGTGGCCTAGCCAAAGTAGCGCGGACAAGCTAGGGGGCAAGGTGGTTTAGAAGGTTCGCGGGGGTTGCTCCAATGCCAGTAGTTGTAATAGTAATAGTAGTGGTGGTCACAATAGTGGCGAGGGGGCGCAGGGCGAGAAGGAGACGAAGAGCAAGGGGTGAAGTCGCGCTTCGGCTAGAGGATAGCAAAGCAGAAACGGCTCGCATATAGAGTAACGGCGCGTAGATGGTCGACTGTGGAGGAAGAGGAGAAGGATGAAGGGGTAGGTTAAGCCACACCCGCAAAAACAGCCCCCTGCAGCTCGGGGAACGCCGACCGAGCGCATCGACCGACGAACCCCACCATCGCCACCACCACACGCGACAAGTTCGACTCAGCTTGCAAAAGCTTCGTCGGATGTTAACGTCCGTGAGAATAGTCCTTGTATAAGGCCGTGGAAGTTTTCGTGGTAGTGGTAATAGTAATTACAGTAGCTAGTAGCAGTCGTGTGGTGGTGGTATAAGGCCTGGCTATATTATACTCTATCTGGTATCTGGACCTAGCGGAGGGTCGTGCGAAATAGGAAGCAGGAGATGTTCGGAATGAGGGAGAAACGACAGAACGGGATATAAATGGGGATACGAGGGAGAGAAAGGAGAAGAGAGACTAGAGAGACAGAGTTTGAGCTAGAAGTGCAGCTACAACGAGCTATACGAAATTCCAAATGCTGCGGGATGACTCTCTTCATGGTCCTCGTACTTCCTTCGCCTTTGTACGTCTCCCTCGTACTTTGTTACCTTCGGCATCCTTTCCACCTTCTTTTTGCTACTTTCCTCCATTTTCTCTATGAAATTTGACGCGTGTTTATCCTGTCTTCATCATCACTACGGTGTCACTTTCATGGGTGCGAATAAGAATAAGGAAGGATTAAACTTTTGTTGACATTTTTAGAATCATCAAAAAGCGATGAGGGAATTAAGAGTGAATTAAGAGTTTTTTTTAGCCAATCGATGATGGTTCAATTGGGAAATTGAAAAATTGTGTCGTTCATTATTAACGAATAAGCTATGAGTTCAGGTAACTTTTTTCTTCTTCTTTTTTTATAAATCAAGGTTATCCGGATGACATTGAATTGGAAGAGCCGAGGAGGAAATCCGTCGATTTTCGATTCGCCACGTCACGCGACTTTATATATTTCCTTCATTAATTCTGATACACCGAGCATACACATGCCGGGGTATAAACTCCTTTTTTTTCCTTGCGAAGGATCAGCGCAAGTTCCGACTTCGACGAGAGGCGGATTTCACTCTTTTTAGACCGGAGATGCGCGGGCTTTTCCTCGCTCTCTCTTTCGTTCCCTCACCGATTCATCCTCGCTCCAACTCACGACCGTGAATCGTTGGTCAAAACCACGTGCTCTCGTTTCCCCGAATGCGGACAGGAAAGTGAAGAGAGAAAAGCTCGCCGGAATATTTATCACTGTCTTTATTCGTATTTCGGACCGAACTATTTTATCCCAAGTCTCTTAATTATTCATGAAGACCATTCAATTTTCTGACTTTATTTTTTATCTCGAGAATGAAATTATTCAATTATAATTATAATTATATTCACTCTTTTATTCTTTTATCTATCTAGATCCTACGCAATCCGTTTATATTAATAAGTACAAAGCTACATAGAAATTTCCGGGCTTAAGAATTTCGATCAATGGCCGATTGGCCCCTAAAGACAATTGAGCGCGATGTAACAAATAATACTTGTTATATATTCACACTGTAATGCGGCCAATGAAATTTCGTTTACTACATTTACTACTATAATTATAATGACTTTCTGATTAAAACGAAAGACTTTGAATTTATTTTTATTATGAAAATGAGATCAATAATAAATTATAATAGTTAAGACCACAAACATAACCTCATGAAGCAAAAGCTCGACTAAGAGAATGAGTAACTGATTAAACGAGTGACTAATTAGAAAAAGTCAGGCTGCACTCAGACGAGCAAACATAATTAGAATGCGGTCGAGCGAAACGAAGAAAAAGGGGAAAGTCAAGTCGATTGTTTGAGGACACACGATACGCCTTGTGAGTCACGGACCAATGGTACGTTCGCCGATTCGTGCAATGACCGCCCGTAGCTTACATGCTCGGTACACATGTGAGCGAGTGTGTGGTCGTCGCTAATGGCGGTGATAAAAAAGTGTTTGCACGCCGCATCTCCATTCTCTGTGTAACCTCCCTTTTTTTGTCCCTTCGGTAAACCGCGTTTTTCACCCCTCCAAGAATTCAGAAGTAACTGATTCCCCGAGGATTTTCCAGCCAAAGAAAAATCCTCAACAAAACTTGAAAAAAAAAAATCCTCTAATTTTTTTCAAACGCACAATATTGATTCATAATCAAAAACTAAATTAATCTATTAATCATATAAACTCTTTTTATTTTTTTCATAATTCATGTAATATTTATTATCACATTATGTTTCTCAAACAGAAATTGATTTTTATCAATAATTATCGATATCATTGAAATGGCAACCTTGAAATTGAATGTTTATTAATCTTTAATGAGGGAATACTTTTTTCAATAGATCGTGCTCTTATTACTCGACATTTTCGATGTGTTACATGGAAATGGATAATTTTTTAACAGAAGAATAATTGAGTGTGGCCTGCAATATAAAAGTACGTCTCGCGCGGATATAGTCCGAGTCTGCGACGCGACGTCCCGTTGCATTACAACGCTTACCGTAGGCCAGTAGTAAATGTAGCAAATGTGCGGTGCGGTAGGAAATGTAGTAGTACATGGTATCGAGGATGGCTCGTTCAACAATCGAAGACCTATTAGCAAACTATTACAATATCGATGGGTCGATGGACGGAACCGCGTACGTACACAACGTCAGCTGTTGCCCCAATCGGGTATCGTAGCCGATACTACGGCTATAGTCTGTCTGGTACAGTGGAGCAAGCCGATGCCCACGAACGCGCGCCACCAGATCGATCTCAATGTGCGTACAGAGGCTTTCCACGCGGGTTTACCTACACCTGACCACCGGAGTTTCGCTTACACCTCCAGAACCATACTGTATATGCAAGTGACCATAACGATGCGTGTGGTCCAGCCGAAGCAGTTTCACTTACCGAGTTTTTTGGTCTTACATTCATTAAAATCGTGCGGTAATGAATGAATTATTTTTTTAAATTAGGTAAAATGATTATTACTTTTAATAATTTTTTGGGAATTATTTGTCCGACAAATATTGACTATAAATAAATAGCTTGTCTGGAAATTAATTGATAAAAATTAATTTAAAAAAATGAGCGGTAGATAAGAATTCATAATTTCACCGAATTTCCATTCATGGACAAGGATAAGGAATCTAATTTCGTTGTGAATTTGACAGCTGCAAGAATTGTTGCATCGCGAATGATAATTTCGTACGAAATGTTGAAAAAAAAAAAAAAAAATCCAAGAAGCGTAGTGCACTTGGTATTAAAATGAGGAGTGAATGATATTGGCCGAATAAATGGGCGGACGATTATCACATCCGTGGGCAGCGAAACCGCGTTTATCGGAAGTTTCATGGCCACACTACGAGATCGTTTATCGAAGTGATCCGGAAGTCGACCGAGTGACATCGTCGCGGCTCGTGTACAATGTACACAACCGACCCCAGTATTTTTATTGTCCCGCGCGGAAATCCCTCAGTCGGTGCAGCCGAGGCGTACGTAGTACCGGTGACGGTGAATTGTAAAGTGAAAAATAATAAAAATAAAAAATAAAAAACTGAAATAAAATAAAAAAGAAAATGGTTGGAAAGGGCTAAAAAAAAAGGACAAAACGCTCTGACTCGCCCGCGCACGACTGATGAAAATCAAGCCCATATAAATGTAACCCCGACCTACGAGAATTTGCGGAAGCGAGAGAGTGAGAGAGAGCGCGAGCGCGCGAGAAAAAGAGACTGGCAGAGGGTTGTGTGCTACCGTGCGCGCCACTCGCCATTCAAAATCGATTCGGCAACACACGCCGCGTTACGTCGATGAACGGACGCAGGACCATGGAAATATGAATGAAAAACGGCGACGCGCGCTGCTCCTCCGGTTGGAAAAAAAAACATACACAATTAAAAAAGAAAGAATAAAAAAAGATCACACACACACGGGGTATGCGCTCGGGAGTGGAGGAAAAAAAGCGGGACGAAAGCGCGCGCGATCCGTAAGGGGTTGAGGAAACAATGCCGCGGGATACTCGCTCCGAATCGATCGAACTCTCCCACGTGCTCGGCACCTGTTCGACTTTCCCTCGGCATCAGCAGGCCCTGCTAGGCCTTTCGTCTTCCGCGACCTTGGTCTTGACGTAACCATATGGTATTGGATTTATTGGTTCTCCATGGTTTACACCGGACGTGAAGAGACCAAATTATGTTTCACTCGGCAACACCTTTTCTCCTTAAACTCACACATTCTCTTCAGCGTCAACTTCGCAATATTCTATTTTTCCCAAATCTCCGCCAAATACGAACCATCATCGAATCACGATACGTCAATCAAATAAATAAATTGCAAAGCTCATAAAAAATTCCCAACAGGTCGTGATAAAAATCAAACGCCTCCTTCAAAATTCGTTTCCCAATAATCAGAGGTCACCGACCCCCGCGGTAAGCAGTGCCCAAAAAAACGTGTCCGCGCACTTGTGCAAACATCGCACAGAGAGCCGCCTTATCAGAAATCAAAAACTCCTATCACGCTATTTCCAATCCGCGTAAGTACGCATATATTATAATTAATATCATCAAATAATTTCCACGGGTGAGTGACTTCTTTACGACGCTCGCTACCAAAGTTCGGCTACGTAATTTTCCCGATGAACGATTTCCGGAATGAGAAATCGTGCGGTCCCGATGTTAGTCTGTGTTATTCTCTCACTAACATATATATACATACATTTACGTATGTACCTTACAAGTGCAATTCACCGACGGTACCACTATACAGTAGTGGCTGTAGATATACGAATATAGTGAGGGAACCAAGAGGAGGATACGTACGGATTGAGCCACCACCGCTGGACGGAGGAGCGCGGATCACGCGGCGCTTTGTGCTCGGGGTTACCATCGGCGAATTTTCCCTCTGAAGGAAGGTGGATGGTTTTTGGTTGGTCGGGGTGAATACGAACGTACATAGAAACACGAGAGCAGCAAGGCGGTGGCTCTTCGTCTATAGACCATGCGAGGGAGAATGTTGCCAGTGGTGTTGGTCGACTATTCTCAGAAGCTCGTTTCTCATCCGGTCCATGGACACCCACACACACAAACATCTATAGATGGGAAGGAGGCTTCGCTCTGGCTAAGCGTTTTGGTGTGTGTCGGTGGGTCGGGAAGAGAGGGTGGTTCAATGGATGAAGGCTGGACCTAAGCGAGCGCAGGATAAAGGAGAAAGGAGGAAAGCTCGCGTGCGGTGGGCAATAGTGTAGAGGAAGAGGCTCCGGAGCCGGTGGTGCTGCTGAGGACGATCAATAAGGAAGCATAGGGTAGTGGGGGCTCTTACCAGTGCCTCGAGCAGCTCGTAAAGCTCGACCCCCTAGCCACCCTTCCTTGCCCGCCTTTGCCGCGTCCGACGCTTGCTTGAGGGTGACTCAAGAAAGAACCGAGAAAATAATCTAAAAGGGGGTGGTTACGCGCGGCGGGTGGTATGGGGGGCGGGGGGGTTTCTCTCACGGGCACGCGCGCAACGTTCGCCCCGATGAAACACGAACTACCCCACAGTGAGTGGGGCTTTTGTGTGAGTCTGGCACCCCTCTCAAAGTACACGGGGTATATATACGTGGCGTGGGAGGAGGGAGTGTTTTAGGTCCTCCCCGCATGGAAAACCATGGTACCATGGTAGTGTGAGGTCCTCGACGTTCTCCACACAAGCGCAGCTTCTTCGTTCCTTCCCGAATTCTCTGTCTGCGTACCCTCCACCTCTTCGTGTACCCAAGCATCCACACCAATGCTCCACGCCGACTGGTGTTGGTGTCGAAGCGAGCGGAAAAACCACATCACGGTGAAAATAAAAAAGAAAATACGTGGAGGGAGAAGGAAACGGGAGCAGTTTCAAGGTCAGCCGGAAAAGGCTCCCGCGCGCGCGATCTCACTTTTTCTCTTAATTACCCCGGCGACTTTGTACGATCGTTGTAATAGCTGGTCTTAAAGCCGAAGACATTACGTACTTGGATTATTTACGTATTAAACGTCTGAGTTAATTGTAGTTAATGGTTGGTACACTCTGGTATGTGGACCAGGTGTCGATGATTTGTCTTTCCGGATTACCGAGTGATCTCATAGAAAAAAAAGGCTGTATGTCGTTGATTTTTTTTTCTTGAAGACCTGCGACATTGGCGGACATGATGCGAAATGGTACGTCGGATGGTTGATGTCGATGCCGAAATGGTAAGTTGGAAGCGGAAACGTCTAATCCATCGGAGCGGCATTGTTGACAGACATATCGGAGGTTTGTTCTTGAGGCGCAAACGAGCTGCTCGATGGGTGGACTGCTCGGGGGTGGATGGGTGGACGAGAGGGTGGTTAGCTTTATTGATCTGTAAGACTACCAACCTGCACGGTCTTCTCTCTCACTCGGCGTTGCTTCTGCCGCTTCTACTTCCACTCCTCCTCCTCCTCCTACGCCTCCTCCTGCTTACCCGCATCTTCCTCTCACACGTCCTGCACTCGGTGCGTCTCCGTAGTTGCCTTCTTCGTCGCTCGGCCCTCGCTGTCCGCTCGTCCCCATCCTCCTCCCTTGGGTTTTCAACCCCCTATATGCCACCTACGGTTCTCCATCCCGTTATACAGCCACCACCGCATACACCATCGCCGTTACTGCCGCCTGGCTCCGCTTACTACTCCGGCCACCCTTAACGCTGGCTTAGCAAGGGACAAACCCCCGACCATCCAGATCCACGACTGCCTAACCAACACACCAGTCCCTTAAACCTCGCAGTGTCCTCTTTCTCGGCCTCACCTTCAAGCAACCACCCCCCGGAGTCCACCCTGGTCTCATTGTCCTTGGGTAACGCCACCCGAAGACCGTACCTGCATTATGCCCGTCGTAACTCTTTGTTACGTCGCTGAAACTCGTGCTCTTAATGCCAGGAATGCCGTTAAACCGGAAGAATACCAACCCTGTAAGGTTTGATAAAGTTTTGATCAAGCTCACAGTCTTTTCACTTGTGAGAATGCGCTCACCGTAATTGCCACTATTTTAGATGTCCTGCCTTCATGGGGATGATGGATCTTCAGTGTCAATTGAATGAAGATGCACTTGAAGAATGCCTTGAAGCAGTTGCATCATTTGAACTATCGAAAAATTTCCAGGGGTGCTATTTTTTTTTTTTTTTAATTCTGATAATTTTCCTTGGATAGTTCGATACATTTGACAGATATATAATTGATTGCCCCCATAGAATTGATGTTATTTATAAATAAAATCAAAGAAATACCACAAAACTAATTATACACATATAAGGCTATAGCTCGAGGGTAGTACGGTCTCGAAAACACGAACTCCTCCCTTTTCAGTCCGCCCTGAAGACTCTCCCCTCTTATACCCGACTCTCCCACCCTCGTCTTCTCCTTTTTGCCCAGCTATCTCCATCTCGCTCAGGGATTTTTCTTACTTGCCCCTTTCCGCGCTGACTCCTCGGCCAATTTCTCCCCGAAGCTGACCCGGACGTGAATATCTAGCAGCGCCTCGACGTACCACTCCTCCAATCCCACGGAGAAGCAAACCTCCCACCATGGGCTATTGCCACAGCTATACTCCGGACCAAGCGGTCCACTCGCCCGTTGCTTTCTCTCTTCGGGGGTGGCTCTCGAATACATATCGTGTGTAGATATATGCTATCTGCCTGCTAAGGACAAACACGCACGGGTATTCCGACTCACACTCATAACCCAATACATATCTGAAGTGGAGGAGCAGTACTCCACACGCTCGGTAACCACAAACTCGTACATACACATCACAGAATACAATCTACAGTGTCGTATCGTAACTTCGTACCTAAGCTCACCACCCCGATGTCTTTTCCATGTGGATATGTGGACACGTTGAGCTCGTGTTGGTCTTCATATCAGGACTCTCCTCGGGCAAACGAGAAAAGGGATACAGCGCTCACAGTGACTGAGACCACCACCCTCTCGACACACACACACACACTCACACAATATAATGTACACAAACACTGGGGAGAGGCATCTACGCTTGTGCTTTCGTCGCCCGCCTCGAGATTAAATTCTAACGGTGCGGGCGAGCGGGTTTCCCGACTCTGGTGCTCAGGCATTTTTCTTACCTCGTCCCCGTTCACCGGGTAAAGGCACTACCAGCAGCAGCAGTAGCAGCACGTTCCTAAATTAATGTTCGTACACCCACAGTGTGTCCTCCGAGCCGGTGGTCACAAGCACACACCTCAGATGACACACACACACACACGGGAGAAAATCACACATGCGAAAGGATCACCCAGGGTATGGCTCGTGTTACGAATGCTCGCAAGGAACTTCCCCACTAATACCAACAACGATCCTAGAATTAATACGCGCATAGATGAAAGCATGGCGTTCGCCGAAGTATGTACGTAGATGCGCCCCTTCTCATCCGCACCCCTACACCATTTTCATCCGTTCGCTAGCTCACCCCCCCGACCGCCATACTACTCCCATTTCACCCCCCACAACCCCTCGGCTGCCCCCGCTCTCTCGTGTGACCCAACCCCCTTTCGTGAATTTCTACCGGCCATTATTTAGCTAACTAAGAACTTGCCTGCTCGACATGGCGCACTCACACGTAACCGCCACGAGGGCTAAGAGGGACACCAGGAATGAGGGTTTCGTAGAATTTGCAGATTTCTCGGTAGCGTTTTTTTTTTAGGGGGGAAATCAGATAGAGACTCAAGATGGCCATGGGGGCTTCGTGGACCCTATGCTGCCGGAGAGATCTCCCGAGACACGTACATTTACCCCCTGGAATTACTGCTGTGCATGCAGAGGACCATGCTGAAGAGAAGGATAAGAGAGACTTTCTAGTTTAGCTCCTGGACGAAATTAAGCACATTTTTTCGTGTTTTAATGTCGAGACTTTTCAGTGAGTTTGAGATCATTTAGAGATTAAATGTTGTTAGACTTCAAGTATATATCATTTCGTTGGGGAAGACTTTGGTGGATCAAGGAAACTTTTTTGGTGAACAACCGACATTTTCTTTTTTTTTCAAATTAGATGGAGAAAAAATGACTATGGTGATTTCGTGGGCCCTATGTTATCCTGCAGATCTCGCGAGACACGTACACATGCCCTGCTTCTAGTATTGCTGTTGGACGATGAGGACGATGCTGAAGAGAAGGATGAGAGAGATTCTCTATAGTAGTGCTCAGTCGAAATTACGAGAGGAGGAACCCAACGTCCCTGGACTAGAGTATAATAGACACTTGCCTTGATGCGAAGCGACTCTCTGGGTTTTGGATGGAATTAGGCAAATTTGTGGAGGCGTACGCACGGGTGACCGCTGGGGATAACGCCGCGCGTCGTCAAGGACTATTTTCTCGGTGCTTAAATGAAAAGTTTTGACCCCGGGGATAACGATGGAAAGTTCTTACCCGGGAATAACCTTGAGTAATTATTCAAATAAGTCTTATATTAGTGTTAGGCGCAGATACCGTACATTAAATTTCAAGAAGTTACGTTATTATTCAGTCGAAATATTGGAATATAGACATTTTCCATTTCCCGATATTTCATCAATTAATAAATTGTGCTCAAATAAAAATTTATCATTTTTCGAACAGTGGAAAATTATTGTCCGATGACGATTCGATTTCGCATAATCCATTCGATCGATTTGCTCAATCTCATTTTTATCAAAAATAGAAATTGTCATTGAACACTCTGAAATATCGCAAAATGGCCGCCATTTAGCATATTGTGTAACCCACTTAAAGCTTTCTCACAAATTGCCATAAAAAATATGAAATAAAAACGAAGTGCAACACTTTAATAAACGTATCGAATAATCGAACAATTGTAAAACACAAAATTAAATGTTCCCATTTAATAACCAACAAATCTCCCGACTGCGATACGTGAACATTAATCTCATTACCTAACAATTGAACAAAATTTGCAACCACTTCTTTCAATTTTTGTCGAATAATTTTAATGAATTCGCTACAGAAACGTCCAACCGAACAAATAGTTGGACTGTGAATATTGGAACTTTCAGAACTGCCTGTACTAGCGCCGTTGGACTTAGATTTAGGGGCTGCTAGTTGGCGGAAGTTCGCGGGGGGTGGCGGCCCGGGGCTTCAAGGGGAGTTTCTCGTGGCTCGACGGCCGAGGAAGGTTTCGAGTAACGGGCTTTTCACGTGTGTGGGTTCATATGTGTGTGTGTGTGTGTGTGTGTGTGTGTGTGTGTGTGTACGTTAAGGGTGTTGGCGTGATCGCGAAAGCTTGAGCATGTGAGCGAGAGGCGAAGAGGTACGGAATGGGGTGGAATAGTCGAGGGCTGGCTTGTGGGGTAGCTTCACATTTACATAACGGACCCCCTCGCCAGAACTAGATGACTAGAGGGAGTTTTAAGGGGGGTATTAAGAGGAGGAAGGGGCTGCAATTCTGACAACATGGCCGCGGCCGAGTAGCGCGACGACGGAGACGATGACGACGACGACGACGACGACGACGAGGGGGTGAAAGACGAGGGATGTCCGAGCGAACACTTTCCAGAACGTTCGTGGATATCCCACACGAACGTGTCCTTCGGTATACACAGCTACCACCCACTTTCATCCCCCGGAATCGCGGTATCCGCGCGTCCACCCTCCCGACACGGTCAACAGTCGCGCACCAACCCCTTTTTGCTTAGACGCCGAACGAACAGCCGGACGTTGAGTTAGAGCAGCCGCGTCACGTGTTATTGGATTATTAAGGACCTTTATTGGATTAAAAGCGATTTCACTCTCGGATAGCCCGAAGTGATCCGCGACATTTCTGCAACTTACCCACCTCCCCGACCCCCTCGCCGTTCTAATTGGCCATCGGGATTGAAACTCGGAGTAATCCTGACGACGAGGAACCACAAAATTAAGATCGGATAAAATGCACATTTTTGCAGCCCCTCTTCTCTTCTTCTTCAGCCTCGTAATGCCAGGGAGTGATTTCAGGTACAGGAAAACTGTTCAATGGTTTGAATCAATGGTTCCTTGGTTCCGGTGCTGCAATGGCGACTTTCCTCAATCGAGAATACGTTTTTCTTCGACTTTTGGAAGCCCTTTACCCTTTCACCGAGTATTAAATTCTTCATACGAAATGCCCGAGTCAAGTGGCCTGCACATGTCGAGGAAGAAGAAGATGATGAAGAAGAAGAAGAAGAGCAGTTGCGAGGCGTGCGAACCACAGTGGACGTTAATCAGCGTCGGCGTAACTTTTAGCCGCGGTAACTCATCCGATCAAACCGTGAAACTTGGAGGCACGAGAGCGGAGCAGGCTTAGTCCTAATTTAAGGGTGGAAATGAAAACCACCCCTGCCGGCGCTAATTTAAGGCCGGAGCTCGCCGCTCATTTGTTTTAACCGCTCTTCCACCACTCCCCGAGAGGAGGAGGGCGCGGGGGTGGCGAAGGGATGGACGACTGTACGCTGATGGTTTCGCACACGTCCGGAGCTCGGATGGCCACCGCTGAGATGGGACCGCGGGGGCGGACGTACACACGCGGTCTTGTACAGATGCAATTCACGTCCCCGCGTCGTTCTTGCTCGTATACTTTTATTATATACCTATATAAGCGTACGGGAACCCGGTATCCTCTAGAAAAACCGAGTTTCTCACGAATTTTCAGGCGTAAATTGCGGCAGACCAGAAAAAACTTAACGTCTGTGGCAATTAAGAAGAAAACACTTTTTCCTTGTTGTTTTTTTTTTTTTTTTTTTTTTTCTAACGCGCTTTATAAATCGGATAAGTGGCAATGATAATAGGGGTTAACAAAAATTAACGACTTAATTGTCAAAATACCGGAAGAACATGAAGAATGAAGTTTCGAGAGTAGAACGAAATTCGTCATATGCTAATTTATATTACAATTCGATATTATCGTTACATCCTTCTTAATAACAATATTTTTCATTTATATTTAATTATACTTACTCATTTATTTTCAGTATATTAAGTTAATGCGAAACGGTGCGTTAATGCAAAGTGCATATTCGCACGATACAATATTAATGTGACATCCATTAATAAAACATCTGTGTGACCTTTCGTTTAACAAACACGAATGGTACGATATTACCATTACTTTTTAATTAAAAATTGTGTAATAGAGAGAGAGAGGGATGAAAAATTCATTTTTAATTGAAGAATTAACGGTTGGAGGTGCTTGCATTTAATTTGATTCAATTTTTTTTCCTTTTAACGTCACGATTATTTATTTCTATCAATTATTTTTATTTTGAAGCATCAAACGTCTATTTTATTATCGCCAATAAAAATAATTCGGTATATATTCGAAAAATACAACTTTTTCCAAAAACGGGTATTCACATTCTGTCGAAGTAATTGAAAAAAAATTTGTTTGCCCTGATTGCTCATTAGAAAGATCTCGTAGAATCGATCTAACGATTAAAATTTTTTTTTTAATTTCTCTTTATCATCACAATTATTTGAAATATAAACTATTTTTTTTTTTTTTTTTTTTGAAGCATCGAATGTTTATTTTATTATCGGCGATATAAATACTTTGGTGTACATTCGGAAAATACACGTTTGTCAAAAAAGGGTTGTGACATTCCGTCGAAGTAATTGAAAAAAACTCGTTCGCCCTGATTGCTCATTAGAAAAATCTTGTAGAATCGATCTAACGACTTCGATCCCTTTATTCCCGTCTGAATTGCGAACGAAGTAACCCCTCACGTCCGGACAATTCGATTGTCCTGGTTACGCCACCAGAAGCATCGCAGCTCGCTCGACGTGTACGCTTCCCATCGATATTCAAAGGATTACGTGACGCAAACGAGATGAGTGTGAGGGCCGCAGTCGGGAACTCACCGAGTCATTTAAATCGCTACATTTTTCCGATATAGTGCAGAGACTGCGAGGTTGCTTATCTCACTACGTCGCGTTCCCTCGTGACAAACCCGTCGACTGATATATTGCATCATCGCGAGCTAATATCGATTCGAGTCTTCGCTTTTTTTCCCTATCATACATATTCCTATACGATGTTTAGCTTTTTGTGCTTCTATTGAAATGTCGAAACATTTTTTTTTAAACCAAATGCACGCTTAAAATAATGCAGAAAATTCACAGATTTCCCTTTTTTTTGGGACATTATATAAGAATTTTTGTTATGGATTTTTTTTTTAAGTGTATATAAAAAAAGTGGTAATGCTTTCCTTGCCAAAATTGTAGTATTATACCGGAAGTTGTTGTCGAATAGTAAGCGTTTGATTTTTTCAAATTCTTTCATTCGTAAATGTGATTTCCGAACGTTTTGGTGCATTTTAACGAAACGGTATCGAAAAATGCGAGCCCTCCGGTAAAAATGATTTTCAAAGTTCAATATGTAATGGTAGGAAATTTTTTTCTCACCGAACAATTATCGAAAATATGGCGATGGAGCGATGTATTTGCTATTGGACGTAAAACGAAACGAAAATCATTCGTCACGGTGAAAAAGCTGTTGGGAAATAATAAATTTCTCGACAAATATTAACTCGTTATCGGTGTTTAATCACGGAACGAAAAAACGTCACTTTTTCAAATGATTTTTCGTCATTGCCGCACGAGGATTTCATCGAACGCGTGTACACGCTTTTTATAGGGACAAATTAACAAAACTCGAAAATATTTGCGATGCGTTGCAATCAGAGATGGGCATCGTTTGAAATGAAAAATTCTTTTTCATCCCTTTTTCAATTAAACGCCTATCTGTAAACGTAACCCTTTGTGTCATTAATCATAAATCATATTTTATAAACAACTTACGAAAATCTAATAATCCACTCAAAAAATTATTATTATTTTCACATTAATCACAATAATTACCATAATTAAAAAACAAAACACAAAAAAAACCGGAAATCCCAAAAAATAATTACGTACATTCCCTGCCACATGAAAATAAAAACAGTCGGACTCGATCGTGGCAACGACAAACTTTTCTTATATCCGTTATATCCAATATCCGGTGGACTGAGAACGGGTTGAAAAAACGCGAGTGAAAGAGGTGAAAGAGAAGAATGGGAATGGGGATCGTTGTGCGGTCGGTATTGGCTCACAGAAATCGAAAGCGACAAGATAACCACAGGCGAGCTTGAAGCTCTTGCTCGAATCCTATATTTCCAAAGCTTTTCCGTGTCCCGGAAGTTTATCGAATTCTTTTATACGTTATCCCGCATCAGGACGCTTTTCTCCATTCTACTTTCCTTCTTTCCCACTCTTTAATTCTCACATAGCGCGCGCCTTTTTCCTTTTCGTCTTCTTGCCGAAATGCTCCTTTTATTTTCTTCCATCGTTCTTCTTTGTATTTCCAGGCCACGAGAGTCCCACCCTCGAGTTTCATGCGGCTCTCTCGGCCGCTTTAAAGCCGTACACTTCCGCCCGTACCATCGCAACGAGCGCCTGAACACCGCCGCCTCGTTCTGGAGCTCTCCTCGCTTCGTTTTCTCACTTTTTTATCCGACCCATCGGCGCTTCTCTCGTCGCGCGTTCCGCGTTCAACCTCACACTCCTCGGACGCCCCCGGATGAATCGCTCGCTCGACCCATCGACCGAACGTAATGGAATTAACTCGCGATTTACCAATTTATTTATTAGCGGATGTTTTAACGGTGAATCAACACGGCACGAGAATCACGATCCTTCCCAGTCCACGTATAGCCAGTAAAATTAATCAACTTTCGGTCGCTGTTAGAGGCCAATACATCGGAAAATATGATGGGCATCATATACCCATTCATCCACGATGTATACATCTGTTAATTTTTTGCTTGGTTTTATTTTATTTTTTCTATTTTTTTATTCCTTTTTTTTTTGGAAGAGCTGTTTAATTAATCGCAGGAGGATAAATGAATCGTTTTTCAACGCGTATTATGAAATATCGTGGATCTGTGTTTATGTTTTTGTTTAAATAAAAATTCACATTTTTACAGACAGAATGAATTTTATGAAAATGATCATCTGTACAAAAGGGCGATTTGATTTTTATTTTTTATAGTATCTGTAGATTGCACTATTGATTTTATCGGAATTTTATGATCGTGTTGTCTATTTTTTTAATAGAGGAAGTACGATTTACTCACGTCAGTGTCTACAGGATGCAGAATACTTTCTTCTTCAATCATCACCAATTACCGTTGACCCTTTAACCGCAAAATAATTAATTGTATTTGTGAACACTCTTCGATCTTACTTTTTTAATTACACGTGTAAATACATTATTCAAAATAAAATGAAAAGTATCTATAGGAAAAATGATTTTCGTTGATAATGAATTTAAAAAAAAAACTATTTCTCCGGCATATTTTCTGCGCGAATTAATGGTAACCGAATATAGCGAACGACGCAGCGTCTCTCGCGAAACTGAAAGTGCGACTGGATTTTCGAAAAATCACGAGCTCCCAAAATCGCCTCTTTCTGTCTTTGTCGTATCTGAATATCAAAAGGGTCCAGTGTCTCTGCAGAAGGAGCGCAGAAAAACCAGAATTACGACTGGGGGTCTGTTGCAAAACGGTGTGTGGCCCCCCTCGGTCAATTGTCAGTCCAGGTGGGGTCCAAAAACGTTCGGACACTACCGGTCGATCTGGTCTCTCCGAAAACTGGACCAAAACCGAGCGGATGCTGCGTGCGTGGCGCGATTATACGCAGGGGGCCAGATCCTGCCCGAGATTTGCATGTGGCTTCGAGGAATGGTCTCCCCTGGGTGGTCGAGTCTTGCCCCACGAAAAACTGAAAATAGCAAACTGGTTTTCATCTATCTCCGAGCAACTGATCCTCCGCTCGAGGCCTCATTGTTCAGCATCCGGAATATCTTTTTATGACGCTGCAACCGTCTTCGCATCTCATTTAAAATCACCTTCTGTACCTTCAATCTCTCCGGCCCTTAAACATCAACTTTTGCCATTTGCTTGGCATCGAAAAAACGCTTTACCGCGTTATCTAAAATATACCAACGATTTTTTTGCAAGGTCAACAATTATACTTACAAAACGATTGTCATAATAATTAATCCACCCTCAAGGACATTTTTTATTGATAAACTTATTCAATTTCCGGAAAATAGAATAACAATTTTTGCTCATTTCCGAAATGTCGCATTTCCAAGGTAACATCCGGGGGTTTATAAGTGAATTTACTCTTGACACTCGTTAAACACCGACAAGTATCCGTGTGCGTGTGTATAGATGAGATTTGAGGTGTTCCTCGCCGTGTACATCCGGTTGAAGCGTTCATTCGCTCGCGCTACTAGTACACAGAGATTCGGCAAACATCCGATGTGCTAGGAAACATTGGACGAGGTATACCTCTCGGTTGCGTTGTAACACGGGAGCCAGACAACGTGCAACCAGCGCGGCCAGCAGCTTTTCCCGGTTTCCCGTCTCGCTGTCCCGCAATGGCCACGATGAACGCGCAACGCCTCCACTATGAACGATGAATAATAAGCGACATCGATAAACAACGACGAAACGCTGACCAAGTGCATTGCGAATAATAATCGTCGCGTTCCGTCGTAATACCCGTTGATTCGAGTGGATGTTTCACGACGGCTAATAAACCTGCGTAATTGTTCCGCACTTTGATCCAAACGTCAAATTATTTTCATTGAGGTACATGACAAAAAAGTCTGAATTAAAATCGCATTACTGTAAAAATAAAAATTCAAGTTGTGCTTTTTTCTACTCAATGAAATTCTAAAGTTGAAATGAAACCATTTTTTATTAATTTCAATATAAAAATTAAAAACTTGCATCTAACAGAATTCTAATGTGTCTAATATTTATAGAATCATTTCACAATTGATTTTGCTGTTGTAACGAATATTTTTCGGTTATGAAATACACCAATTTCCTTGCGCTTTTTCTGAATAAATAAAAATTTCCGAAAATTTCTGAATGCATAAAAAGGCGTCTGCATAATTTTGTTTCTGAGGCAGACGACAAGCGATAAGGAAGGGAGTTTTTGCGAGTGTAACGTTTTTGGGTGGTGTGCAGTGCTATCAGTGGGGGAGGATGAACCGAGAATAGGGAAAAGAGAGAACAGGTCGAAGTGCATGAGACGGGAATGTGAAAGACTGGGAGTGAGGAGGGGGTGCGCGGAGGGCGCGAAGGTGCGAGGGACGGAGAGGAGTTCGCAGACATGGTGAGAGAGAGAAAATTGCAGCAAGAACGCTATAAGAGAAGGAGCGGATGCGAAGAGCGAGCGAACGAGAGGAGGAGGAGGAGGAGGAGGAGGAAGAGGAGACGGAGAAACAGATATATAGGAGAGAAGGAAGAGAGCGCGAACACACGTTCTGCGAACCAATCGCACGCTGCGCCTGACAACCGTGCAACTACTATACTGCACCGCTGCGACCATTCGAGTTTCCTGCAACCCTCTCATTTCCACAGGCTGATGCTACTGGCGTCGCAAACCCCCCTTAACCACCCCCTCACGACCACGTTTCGTCGAACTCACCCTGTTGTGCTCGCGCTACGTCGCTGGCACGTACACATCTCGCTTCCTATATTCGTCTCTCATTTAGCCCTCTCTCTCTCTCTCTCTTATTCTCTCATTCTCTCATTCTCTCGCGTTTTCTCGCTGTCTCATTCTCTCTCGTTCGCTCTTCGACGAGTCCACAATTTGTTCTCGCTTCCTCATGAGCCTCAAACCGTTCCGTTTCCTCGCTCCCTTGCACTTTCTACCGTTGCCGAGTCTGCACCGCACACCACTAGCAGACTCGCTCGCTCGTGGTGGACCAACAGAGCGTACTAGGGCCCTGGCCGATTTTGCATTTAAATTTGGTAAATTTGCCGGAGTTGGCAAATGAGCTGCAGGTATGGTGTCTAATACTCGAACGGCGGGCTAGTATGGCTGCCGATACACCAGTGCCCGCGTCTAATGCCTCTCGAGAAGAGGAGGATGAGGAGGAGGAAGAGGAGGCTGAAGCGAAAAGCGTGTATATATACAGACGTTTGTACAGACCTTGGCAAAAGTTCATTCAACCGCTGATAATACGAGCTCCAATCGTATTGTCAATTTTCAAATGCATTTTTTTCTTCACTATGCACATCATGTATAAACTTGTATTCACTGTTTTTACGAAATATCTAGCGGTGGAGTTAATGAGCAAACTCATTATTCAAGATCTAATCGTATCCTTATTTCTCAACTAAGTTCAACTCAATTCAATTTTTACATCATTTTATATTGATAAAATAAATGATGACAGAATAAAACTTTTTTTAAATTTTGCTTGAGATTAAAAATGTTTAGACACTTTTTGTTATTAATATAGTAGACTTGAGCAACAGATCAATTAATATCACATTATTTATAGAGAACTCAAAGCAGACGAGTAATTATATTACGAATTATGAATTTTCTAATGAATTCGTGTGAAACCTTCAAAAGTATAGAATCATCCTCTTCGCTAAGCTTTGACATTACATCACTTACCCCCACTCTGATCCTCACAGTCTCAACGTACTACCCCTTCGTACGTACCGCCTCATAAAAGATTAATCAACACAAGGAAAAAAGAACCATATTACACAGCCCGTGATGATTTTAGCGCTCGTTATAATTCATAATTTCAGCATAATATAAATATCACAACGCGGATAAAGATTCCATCTATATAATTTGTTGTAATTCAGCGCCCGCTGAATTTTCACCAGTCCATTACGCGAGAATGAAAATTAGCGAGAGAACGACGCGACATTTGTAGGAAATCCATGAAGCACTCGGTATAAATACACGCAATTTGGATGATGAGTTGTCGTGCCTATTTTAATGCACTCTTTTTAACCCAACGATTTTACCATCTGATTAACTGCATACCGAATTTTTTTTTTTTTTTACATTTCATTTGAATTGCACCTATATATATATATATACATAAATATAACATTCATTTTTTTAGAGTTTGCTATGCAAAATATAATATATTATGCGGATGAAAACAACATTTTTGTATCAATGATCCACGAGATCCATCGAATAGACAAATTCCATGGCTGGACTGTACCGAGTGAACAACACCGAGGGAAATAGTGCATAGGAAATGCAAACATATATACCAACACCAGGCCGGAGAACTTTGGACAGCACCCTTTAATTTTAGCGAGCTCCAGGGCAGCACCCTGACAGGTACGTGTCGGTCCGTCCGTGTGTACAGTTGCGTTCCATTTTCATCGTTTTCGCCTGAAACTCCAGCTCCTGGTGGCTCATCCGCCTCATCCTCCGTTGCATCTAGCTCACGTCTCGTCTGTACATAGGAAGCCTCGGTGCTCTCGCTGTCCGCCATTCACCTAGGAAAGAGGAAGTCTCTATGCGCGCGGCTAGCCTATATTTAAATTTTCCCACTAATAAACTTGCTTGTTCGGCCAATGCGAAATATCAAGTAACGCAAATACGTGTTCGCTAGCCCCCCGAGCTTCTATTTCCTAATCATTAAACACATCAAGCTCCTTTCTCACGAGCTTTACCTTCATATTTCGTAGTATAATTATATCAGCACTTTTTCCATTTTTTCACCCGAACTTTCGGTGCTCTCGTTAATCTTCCTCAATAATGATTTCGGAGGTGCTGGTGGATATACCTGTGGAATTAACGCCGTCGCTAATTGTGAACATCGGACGCACGCAGAACTCAACGCTCTTCAAGGATTTTTCTACTTTTCATGCAACATATTTTTTTTTTCTAGCGTTCGATGGGAGAGGAATGCACCTGGGGTCAAGGGTTATACGATGTGACTTAAAATAGTAGGTTTATGCGAAAAAAAGGGTTCAAGGCTAGTTTCTAATCACTAAATACATGAAACCCTTTCGAAGTTTCGGTGCAGTTGTTACAGGCAGAAAATAATGAATCCAGAGGTGCTACTGGAATTTATGTCATATCGAGTGCAGGCAGGAATCACCGGCGCCCGAGGATTTTTTTACTCTTCCTGCAGGCATCATATTTTATTGAAAATCATGTTTTTTTTTACTTTTTTTTTCATTGAATCCAATAAGAGTACGGGATCTCCAAAGCGTAACACGAAAAATAATAAATTGATGAGAAAAGAAGGGTTAAGGGCTATTTCCTAATAAATAACCACATCAAAACCCTTTCAAACGTTCGGGCATTTGCTGCAGGTTCAAAATAATGAATCCAGAGGTGCTACTGGAATTTACGTCACTGCAAATGATGAACATCGAATGCACGCAGGAATCACCGCTGGCCCGAGGGCTTTTTAACTTTTCCTGCAGACGTGATATATTTTTTTTAATTATGCATTTTTTTACGTTTTTTTTATTTGTATATATAAAATTTTTTTTTTTTTTTTTTCATTGAATCCAACAAGAGCACGCGAGGTCTCAAGAGTGTAACACAACGCGACGTAACGTAACGCTGAAAAATAATAGGTTGATGAGAGGGAGAAGGGTTGAGGCCGCTGGTACAGCGGGTGCAACGGGAGGGCTAAAGGGGGAGGGACCGGGAGGGTGAGACCGGCGGCAGCGGGAACAGTGGCCGCGAGGGTGTCCTGTTCATTATGCAGCGACGCCACTGCACCCGGCCCACCGTACGAAGAGAGAACCGGCGCAAAGTACAATCGGAGCCCTGGTTAATGAGACCGGCGAACAAAGCGAAAAACGTCCATTAAATAATGCGTAATGCAACGCCGGTAGCGTGCACTGATGCGAAAAAAAGCGAGATGAACAGATAGATAATACGAGGAGTGGTCCTCTTCTCCGACTAAAAATTCCCGGAATTTCGAAAAACTTTCTGGTCTATGGTTTTGCTCTATATCGCCGTTATTATATTCAACTTCTGTCTCGCTTTTTTTCGGTTACGCGTTCTAACACCGCGCAAATTTACCGAGATTTTTTATCGCTTCGCATTATGTCGCGTCTAAATAAAAAATCGTGGAGCGACGATATTATTCGCTTATTATATAATTGAGCCATTTTTTAATCTAATAAAAAAATTATACGCATATGAAATATTTTTCTTCTTGTATCAAATTATCTGTGCATTTTTTGTTTTTAATTACAAAAAATTAGACAAAAATGCTCCGTGGACGTTGTGGACTAAAATGACGGAGGGAAAAACGTCCATTAAATAATGTCCATGGGCAGATGGATAATATAAACCATTTGGAATAATTCTTCGAGTCTGAGGGAAAATGAGGAATTAAAAAAAAAAAATTCTGGCTTGTGATTTTGTTCTATATTTGGGGCAATGTTTGGCATTTAACTATTTTATATTTAGCGAGTCTCTTTTGATCGATTATGTCATGTTTGAATAAAAATCGAGAAGCACCGATATAATCGGGTTCAAATATACGAAATGTCTATAGATAAAGTGCCGTTCGTTTGCGAAAAAGTAACACACTTCTAAAATTAACCGCTCGTTAGGATATTCAGCAGTTGATATTTGCGTTGGTATATCAACATCGTTTGAAGCACAGAAATCGATATTTTTTTCCTAGCTCGAGGAGGAATCTTCGCTTTCGCGAGAAAAAAAATTCAATTGGAGATTTCAATGACTGGGTGCTTAAAATAATCCGAAGCATCCTGAAAAAAGATGCATGTAGGTTTCCGGCATTTGATCGTGCATAATTGATGACCGGTTTTAATATCGGAGCTGGAATGTGAAATATCGCTCTTTTGTTTACTATGATTTACCAAATTATTCAAATGCCTTTCTGCATATTATTAATTTTTTATCTTTCGTCTAATAAATATTCAGAGCTTCAGATGTTGTTAAAAAAATGTTTAAGCCAACATTTGTACATACGTGGAGTTGCACAAAATATTTTATGATATTAGAAAAGATAAAAATCAATTGAGAGTTCGAAATTGATTAAGCTACCTTTCTGCATATTATTATTATTTTTTTATTCGTCTAATAAATTTTCAGACCTTCAGATCTCGTTGAAAAATTTTCAAAAACTAACATTTTTACATAAGTGGAGTTGAACAAAATATTTGATGATATTATAAAAGATGAAAACCAATTAACTGTTCGAAATTAATTAAGCTGAAATTTATCAATTCTGTGGTTAATTAAATATTAAGGTGCAAGGACTAATTCATTTAATTTATTAACATGTTTACTAAAGTGCGAAAAAAATGGACTTATATACGAGGGCTAACTACAAATATATATAAAATTATTTTTTGTTATTAATAAATTAACAAAATTAATAATAGCAGCCACAGCAGAGTTAAGACGGCAGCGAGAACATTGGGTGGAGAAATATATCTCGCCAGGCTGGCTCACCCAGAAATTCATCTAAACTTTCATCTAACCTCCCCTATTCATCTAATCGTCCTCGCCCCTATCATACCCCCACTATTTTCTATGAAAGGACTAGAAGGCGCGTAGAAAGTGGGGAGACTCGTTTGGTGGGGGGTTCGTTGCACACAAACGAGTCGACGAACGAGAACCTTTGCCTGCCTTCAAGCGGAGGGGTGTGCAGCAGCAACCCCTTAATAACTGCGCGGCCGATCAGGACCCGCGCAGGGGGATTTTCTCGATAAAAACGAATAGAGTAAAATAAGACGCGAAAATCTGTTTCTTTTTTTTTTCTTTTCTTTCCTTACGCCAGCCACCAGTTGAACGAAACTTGGTTAAGCTACACAGCCGAAACTTTTTTTCTATTTTTTATTAACCCACGAGAAGAATCAAGGACGAGGTTAATCGATTTTTATCGCTTCACGGGAACATCAAACATCACACAGTTAAATATCATTTTTGATTTACAAACTTTTTATTAACAAAAATATTTCTATGCACTCTCTCGGGTTTTTTGTGTCTGAGGAATTTCAAAAAAAAAAATCGTAAACTTTGTGAACATTCAAATTTTCTTAATTGAGAGAAGAACAAATATTTCGATAATTGAGCAATATTTGTAAAAAAAAAAAAACAGTGTGTGTATAAAATATTTTGTTAAGCGAAAAAAGAGAATTTTAGTCAAACTGTCTGTGCACTTTTCTTTTTTTATGTGGAAGAAGAGAAAAAAAAATCCTGGAAATACAAAAGTTTCAATGTCACTTTTATTACGTGGCCTTGAACTCCACAGCATCTTTTTAATGCAGTATAACATCATGGTCTTGAAGATGCATAGTAAACGTGAGCTAGTCTCACCCTAACTAAAAAATTTGCATCCCCTTAAAATGTCTCACAAAGCTCACCGTGAAATATCCTGCGTTGTTGAAGAAATTTTAATATTCTCTGATGAGATGGCGCTGAAAAACCATTGCTCTCTGTGACTGACATGAAAGGAAAATATTCTCTCTTGAGTAACAGCTTTTTAAAATGGGAATAAAGCCCACGTAAGGATTTGAGATTCCATTGACCGCCACCGTCAGACAGTTGGCAGCACTGTCTCTCCAACTTTTCTGCTGAATTCTCTTTCACATATCATAATTATTTTTTAAATCATAAAAAAAAGAAAAAGAATAAAACTGAGTGTAGTAACCTACATTATTACAAATTTGTTAATGTTTCATTAAAATATTTTTTGCGGAATCTCTAATTTTTATTTTATTTTTCACTGCAAAATTAAGGTCTACTATACTAAATCCATTAAATATATAAGTTCATACATTTTTCATCATGCATTAATATTGAATTTAATTGAATCCGCTATATCCGCAAAAATAATTTTCTGTAAAGTATTTTCATTTTTCCCAAATCACCAGCTAAACGATTACAAATAATCTCTCGACAATTAACGAGCCCTTACATTCGTTAGCCCTTTTCATAATTTCTTGTCCTCCGAGTTGACCTATTTGTGATTTATCCACCCAAAGAAAGAGAGAGAGAGAGAGATAAAATCCTGTTACTTTCTCCCCTCAAATATGAATCCTGCATTTTCTTCTAATTAATAAAAGCCCCAATGACCATGTAAATATCATGTCCTTCGGGGGTGCGATATTTCACGTTGATGAAAAGAATTTATTCGGGTCGTTGATCCTTCAAAGAGCAAAGCAATACCAGCTCGATTTATCCTATGAAGAGTATCGAATCAAGAAACGTTATTTATATCTCTTCTTTTTTTTCGCGCTCCGAAGTTCATTTATAAACGTGTTAAAATGAAAAATAATAAAAAAAAAACAACAACCCGGCAGCGCCAGGTTACTTAGCGCAGGGGAAGCTTGAGGGAAGGGGGTGGGGGGTGGTTTTTGTCGTATAGTTAGAACACAGGAGGTGAAGGAGTAGGACCAACGTAGAGCCCGGCAAGAGTGGCGTACACTCGGGGGTTGCGCGCGACGTTGAGCGGCGATGGGGTGAGTTGACGGCGAGGCAGGTACGCGAGTGGGTGGTAATGCAAAAAGGTGCCGGGGGCTCCGCTCAATAACGGCGCGGCGGCGCAAGCGCCTTCATTTTGTTTTTCCTACCCCTTCGAATCATCCAACCCCTCGACGCTTCCCTTTTTCCAAGATGGCCGCGTGTCAGTCTCCGCGTCGGTAACTATTCTCAGGAGAGTAAGAGTTACCTACTCTGCCGACTTGGAGCTTGCAAATTATCGAACGAATTCATCCGCCACGCGGCGCTCAACGACGGTTCCGCTTTTTTTCTTCCTGGGGACAAAAAAACCGCAAAAAGATTGAAAAAGGGCGAAAAAATAAAAATAAAAAGAAAAATAAAAATCGACAGAAAAATGTAATGTTAAAAAAAGCTCTTTTTTATTATGTTTTTTTTTAATATTTTTTTTTTATAGTCGTAGTTATTTTAATAAAAGTTGTAAGGGTTGTGGAATTCGGGGTTGAAAAATGAGACGATTAATAGAGTGGGAATTGTATAGGAGGCGAGTGACGAACGCGCGGGAAGAAATACGTTGCCGCGGATCGGCGAAAGGGTGAAAAATAAAAAGCAAACAAGTCTGATAATCAATTTTTATCGTCGGTGGCTTTTCGAATGGTGAATATCACGTCGGTCGATCGGCCACCCACTCGTTTGCCATGCGCCAGCCGAAGGTACAACGCGCGGAGAGAGAAAGTCAACAAGAAAACAATGATTGTGGTGGAGAGCTTTTTTTTTACTCACGGCTACTTGATATTTACTCAGCGCAATCAATGAAAGTGGCTATAGCATGTGTTGGCTCTTCGGTAAACAGTTCCACCGTCCAGCTATTCCTCAGGTTGATAACATAATATTTTGTCGGTTACCAAACGGCGAATCACAAATGTGTTTTTTTTTTTTTTCGTGCGTCTCCAAAAAAATAGTCCGTCGAAATCATCGTTGCGAAAATTTCATTCTCGCCTCAAGCTCAAAAGTTCAAATTCTCTCAAGCTCTTTTATTCCGCCCACCGCGTTCCAATCTGCGAAAAGTTTCATCACGAATTTGTTGCATCAGCAGTTGCAGGGTCAGTGACCTCTTGTTCCCACGTAGAGTTGCACTATCTGAACGTTTTCCACGGGCGAATAATTTTTCCGTTTCCCCCGCAACTATACTCACCGTTAAGCTGGTTTCTCGCTACATTTCACGGGTAACCTTAACCATTTCCTTCATCCTCGATGGAAACGCTGCCAGGGGCTGATTGTTTTGGTTCCGCAATGGCCACTCTCACTCTGTGTCTGACTCGCTCTGGTATCTCAAATGCACCGTGGTCTGGCAGAGTGCTCGAAACTCGAAGAGACCGAAAGTATCTCGTCCATTCGGCAGATATATCCAATTTCCTACCAGGGAATATAAACATTGGAGCCCTGGAACCAAGCCTCGGGCCTGGTGCTCTTTACCAGGTTGAGTGCATGGTCACTATGGTCACTCGGAGAAAGAATTCACGAGGAAGCTTTTTTTATTTGGATCGTCGAGACAGCGCTGTGCTTTTTGTTACCATTCGACGGACAATCGTGGGGTAATTTTCGAACATTATCACAAGATCCTTCAGCAAGATCAAATTTCGAACCACGTGGAAAATGGCGGATTTGGTAGGTGAAGTGCCTGTTGAAAATTAAAAAATAAATAAATCATTTGTATCATCCAATAAAAGTCATTTGTAAATTAAAATTAATAAATGATACTATTTATGATTAAAAATGTGTTGTTGCATATTAACAAATAGAACCTGTTTCTCTTTACCAAGTTGACCGCATGGTCACTATGGTCACTCGGAGGAAAAATCCACGAGGAAGCTTTTTTTTGCATCGTCTAGAAAACACTGTGCTTTTTGTTACCATTCGACGGACAATCGTGGGGTAATTTTCGGACATTATCGCAAGATCAAATTTCGAACAATGTGGAAAATGGCGGTTTTGGTGGGTGAAGTGCCTGCTGAAAATTCAAATTAACATATGATACCATTTATAATTGAAGATGGGTTGTTGTATATTGACTAATGGAGCACTGCAATAAATCAACCAACAATATTTCGAGCACACTGAAGGATGTGGCTGCGATATTTTGATTGGCATCCATTTTGGTCTCCGATGCGGGCATGTTTTTGAAGACTCGCGGAAAATCGACGGAGCGTTCGATTTTTTTCGTTTGGATATGCGAGGTTATTTTCAAAATACGGAGGTCGGAATTTTAACCGGAAATTCGGCAAAGAATTGAAAGATATTTTGAAAAAATATTTCATCATTTTCCACTGTGTGTAGGACCGCTACATATCAAAAAATTACATTTAACAGTCTCGGTTTAACTGAACGTTCTCAAATACCAAAATATTTCTCTGGCGAACACGCCTTCGCATTATTTCTCGAAAATGTTCTCCTGCCTTTTTGTATTCCTAACAGCGATAAAAAATCGGAGGATGAGGGTAAAAAAATAGTCGAAAGGGAGCTAAAATGTCGGTTTATGGATTCCATGTTTCTTTTTCGACATCACATAATTTTTTTTCAAAATACATTTCTGGGAACTTTAACTGGAGGCTCGACAATGTTGAAAATGGTTGAAAATTCGAACATTTATTTCATAATTTGGCCTGTAGGATCTCTACATATCAGAAGATTAGATTAGATTAACCAGTCCCGATGTAAAAAGAAGAAAGAAGAGGGAACGTTTAGGGGTAAATCCGACCGAGGGTTTAAGGACGGTGAGTTCGTTCATCCCGGAGCTTCGAAAAAGCCAAAAAATGTTCCTTTGGCGAGGCCGGTATTCCCGGAAATTTCAGCTACAGAATTTTTCTTCATAATGACGATAAAAATCGGAGTATAAGGAGTAAAAAGAAAGCATTAGAAGGAGAGAGAGAGCGAGGTAAATTGCACACGGGAGAGTACGAGAGTTCTCGCAATAAAACCCGCGCTGAGCCGAGGCTCCAGACTCCGGGGCTAAAATATTGCCGCGAATTATCATACCATCCGAAATTAAAGGGTTGAAATTTCGTAGTAGCGTCGTTCACGGTGCGGGCTCCGCGGAAAGGAGGAGGGAAAGGGGTTCGTTAGGTGGACGTTGGAAGAGTCGCCGGTGGCCGGTGGAAAATAATTTTTCTTCTCTCCCTTTTGCGCTGGCGTTGTACAGAAATACATAGAGAGAGAGTGAGAGAAAGAGAGGGCGTTTGAAACCGACTGGGACTCTCCTCTCTTTCTCACTGGTCACCAGGAGCCGTACACGGGTGCACGGACAGCTCTCCGCTCGACGAGCTCTCCAAGGGGTGGTTTTTGGTATATCTCCCACACAGAATCCACCCCCACACGAACACATACCAACGGAATAATGCGTACGCCATTAGATATGTGTGAGCGGCAAAAGGTTAGATGAGGAAGAAGAGTGATCGTGGTGTTGGTATGGTGTTGTACACAGTGCGAGTGGAAAACGCGAGAGGGAAAGAGCGAAATTAAAGAGGGCGAGAGTAGGAGGAATGGTAGGAACGAGGGAACGAGGGAGCGGAACGAGGGAAATGTTGGCTAGAACGCAAACTTTAGTAGCGAAGCCTGCGCGGCTTCCCGTCAGCCTTCATCCCTTTTCGCGCATTTTCCTCTCTCCCGGAATAGAGTCGGACCTTACGGCGCGGGCGCGTTTTTTTTAAAACCTCCCTCTCTGTGTGTTCTCGTTAGCTTTGGCTTCCCTATCATTTCTCCCGAGCCATTCTCTCTCGGCGCACGCATATCACCCTCTCTAGCTCTCTTTCATACGCTCTCTCTCTCTCTCTCTCTCCCTCTCGGACTTGGCTACACTCGTTCCGCGAGTGGCATGTGCACAGTGCACCCTCGATTTTTCTTTCGAAGCGTCGGCGCAGCCACGCCCCCGCTTGCAATGGCGGCGTTCGACAAATTCGTGGCTCACTTCGTCGGGGGGGCGGCAACCTTTTACCCGAGCGAACTTGAGTCTCGTTTTTCGCTCTCGCTCTCTGGGGCTTTTCGTCCACGACGAACGCTGTACCCTGCGATTTTTTTTCCACCCTTCCTCATCAGTCCCTCGTTCCGTTTCTCTCTCTCTCTCTCTCTCTGTTTCTCTTTCTCTCCCACGTTTTTCCTTCGCAGCGCCGAGGCTGACGCTGCTACTGTCCCTGCACCTCCATTCCCCGAGCACCTCTCATTTCTTGCCCCCCTTTTCCCCGTTGCCACCCCCTGCGTGTCCGTCCGGTCCGTCGCTCTCTCTACTCACGCCGCCGGTGTGAGCCTCGCTTTTTTTCTCCCTCATTTTGAGGCCTCTTCCGCTTCACTCCTCCTCTATCCTCTTCACCCCCCCCCCCCCTCCACCCTCCCGCACTTTTCCGTGCACGGCCACTTTCCCAGGGGTGTATTTTAAGAGGGCCCGCTCGCCGTGTAGCCCCGGGTTATACCCCCTTAAAATATACACTATGGGCATACGTCCATATCCACTGCGTACCTTTTTACCCCCTTCTCTCTGCTGTGGTGTTCGCTGTTTTACTATACTGTGTATATGGATATATATATATATATATATAAATACATATGTGTATATATATATAACGTGCCCACGTATGTTACGCACATACGTTACGTACCTTATATTATTATAGATACACCGGTGCGGTTACTGGGACGTAAATACGAAACGGCCCCGCACGGATATTGCCCATCTACGTTTCAATGTGTTGTACTCTTCGGTACACGTTGTTTCGTTCAACTATACGTAAGTACGTTTAAGTACCGAAGGTTGGTGTAGGTGAGAGGCATAACGTACACGCGGTATGTATTCTCTGCTGGTACAACGGAAGTAAAACGAGCGGAGGCCGACAGACCCGCAGGAGAACGATTTCCATCGAGACCAGAAACTCATCTGGAGCCCGCGCTGTTTGTCGGTAAACTATACCGCCGCGTTTACTGTATTTATAAAGGGGTTCGCGTCTCCCGGTAACGAAAGAAGACGCAGAAACTGGCAGACGCACGAGAACTCGACAGGTGCCACGGCAACGTGCTCTATGCCGGTAATTCATGTTATCCAAAGGTTTTTGCTTTGAATGCTTGTGGGAATATCCTTTTTTTTCTTTACCCTCCTGGAAATGGAATGAGATAAATTATTTTCGGATTTTTCTACAGGAAAGCTACTATACTTCTCGGCGGACATTTACGCGGGTGGAAATTATCGACATATTTTCGGTTCTTTCTTTGCGGTAATTTGATTTGGGGACAAATATTGTTCGACTGTTTACCGAAGGGAATGTCGGGTAATATTTGTCATTTGGTATTGAATGTAATGTTGGCAACACGGTACAAAACATTACAACCACACCAAAAAGCATAAAGCTCGGTTGTCGTTAGATGAAATATATCTTTTGTACTGGTTTGTTCAACACTTTTTTTCTTCGCGTTAATTTTTTTTTGTGGATAAATATTGTTCGACTATTTACCGAAGGGAATGTCGGGTAATATTGTATTATAATGTTGGCAACACGTTAAAAATATTACAACCGCAACAAAAACACAAAACTCGGTTATCGTTAGATGAAATATCTTTTGTACACGTTTGCTCAACTCTTTTTTCATCGCGCTAATTTTTTTTTTTTTTTTGAGAAAAATATTATTCGTCTATTTGCCAAAGAGAATGTCATGTAATATTTATTATATAATATTGCAATATAATATTGGCAACGCGTTGAAAAAGTACAAAGCTCGGTTATCGTTAGATGAAAAATCTTTTGTACAGGTTTGTTGAACTCATGATCGCCGATTCGAAGAGTTTTGCGGGATGAGGTAAAAGAGGGCGTTGCACCTTGTGGTTGTGTTGGTGGGGCACTGATGCAGGGGAACCAGCAGTTCCAGTCCAACATCACCAATGCTTCCTTTAAATATTGATGCGTCCGGACGGTAATAGGCAACAAGCTGTAGATATGCCGTGTTCCCAGGCTAACGAATCAATCATTAATGACGTTCGTAATGTTCGCGCAAACAATGTTCCCGCGATCGCTCCCGCGTGTGGCTCTGCGTCGTGCATTTGAGGGAGTGAGACCGACGAGTGTTGTATTCGTGTCCAAAACCTCATCGCATCCAAAACTACCCCCACGTTATCCATGATCCCTTGCTGTAACTCATATTTTTCTATTGCCCATTGCATATTGTCTCTCCCTTCGACAAACAGATATTTTCTTACGTCCACACAAAGTATAACGGATCATCACCATGCGCATTGTGGGTTTTTGCTTATCGAGAAGCGACTCTGAGAAAATTGAGTGTTTGCTCAGAAAACTCATTTTTCTCAGAGTTGAAGAAAAAAAAGGGTTAAGTCTCCACTGCAAAAAAATGACGTATTTTTTTCCGTTTCCTTGAATAACGCAACGCGTAGGAAAATGGAGTTTCCGGTGGGGGTGGGAATTTAAAAAAATGGATTTCAAAACTCATTTTTCTCAGAGTTGAAGATAAAATAGAGGGTTGAGTCTCCACTGCAAAAAAAAACGTGACATATTTTTTTTCCGTTCCTTGAATAATGCAACGCGTAGGAAAATGGAGTTTCCGGTGGGGGTGAGACATTTTTTTAAATGGGGTTCAATCAGACACTGAGAATTGTCTTATTGATAATAAAGATTGAGTTAAATATAAATAGTATGCGGAATTTGCTTTACAGCCTCCAACCATGAAATGGTCCATATTCTTCTCAGAATGGACAATCCGCTTATAGCAGTCAGAGTTGCAATATCTTTTCCATTTCCTTAATTATCCATAGCAAACACGACAAGTTGGTAATAAATATCTCCATTAATTAGACTCAAGCATACTTATATTTTAAATTACATTAAGGAACGCGAGTAACGCGCTTATCTCGTACATCCAGTTGAAAATTCTGCAAATTTTCCGTCGTCGTCAATAAACAATCCATAATTAATGTTTCTTCGGTACGCGCGCACCGGAAGCGAAGCTTATTTTCCTGGCCGTACGTACGATTTTCGAAATAATCAAAATAATCTCGTTATTGATATCTCCATCCATTAGATTCGAGCGGGCGTATTTTTCAAATCTCATTACCAAATGCATAAAGTGATTTTTACATGTAACCCGTTACAAATGTTAAGCTCCACGTGGACGTCAATATTCAATCCGTAATTTATGTTTCTTCGGTACATTCACGGGAAAGGGGCTTATTTTTTGTTGCCCCTGGGCGCCAATATCAACGCTACGTACCTGCCCGTGTTTTATCTTTTTTTTTTTTTTTTTCACAAAAAACGCATCCCTCCGGCGAAGGGGTGGGGGGTGGCGGACGCGCAGCGTCACTATGCGCCACCAGTGCGACTCTCCCCTCAGCGAAAAGTTCGAATCGCTGGAGATGAAAAATAATAATAATAAAAAAATCCTCCTCCCGAGTTACGAACGTACAGGGAGGAAAAGAGAAAGAGAAAGAGAGAGAAAGAGAGAAAAAGCGGAGGAGGAAATAAAAAATAAAAAACGTGAAAAATATGGCGAGGCATGGGGGAAGCAGGGAAAAAAACGAGAGGCCGATCCGCGTGTATGCCAATCGGGGAGAGTGGGAGAGAGTGAAGGAAACCGAACAACGCAAGTCAATCGTGCGTCTCTTAATAGAAAAGTGGGGTCGATTTATGGGTTATAGGTAAACTGCACATTCCCTACCCCCCTCCCGCCCTTCCGAGCCATCAAGCCCCGCTCGCCGCGTCCGATCGTCCGGCAGATATCGCTTTTTTCCGTTTCCCCACACCAATCCCCCTCCTCTTCGATTTCTCTCGCTCCCATCGCACTTCCCTATGTCTGTCGTCCTTCCATACGTGTCCGACGGAAACTTCACTGCAGAACGACTGTATATGTCGCTCGAGACATGTCTACCGGTGATTCGATCTTCGATCACGGTACTTTCTCTGCCCCGAGATATTTATACCACTGAATGAGTAGAGCATTGCATTATTCTCGAGGGAAAGAAATTTCCGCGACAACCTGCGCTATTTTCATCACGTTTCGAGCGATTATTTAATTATTTATTAATCAACAATAGTGGATTAAGAAGAAAAGTGTGTAAAGTAGGTCATTTCAGTAGGGGTTGTTCATTTTTTTAAATTTCATTTGTAATATCGATTCCCGTTCTTCTGAACTGAAGTCGCGTGAAGCGGAAGTGCGTAAAGTTGGATTTTACGCACGCTATTGGAAAAACAATTTTTTTTTTTGTGTAATTTTTAATTATCAGAAATGATCTGGAGATTGTTTTAGAAGTACGTAAAGTTACATTTTACGCACGCTATTGGAAAAAATTTGTTTTTTTGTTTTGTTTTGTTTTTTGTGTAATTTTTAATTATCAGTAATAATCACGAGATTGTTTTAGAAGATTGTCGGAAAGCGAGCTTTGGTGTATTATAATTCGAGACGAATGAAAGGGGCTTTCATAAATATTCAATATGAATGTATACGTGGAGGCCACACTGAACCAAGTGCATGAATATTCGCATTTATATTCCAATGTAATATTCGCGAGCCTTGTCGAGCTAGGCAGTATAACTGAATATTACTATAGTCTTTCGCGCTAGCTTCCCGACCCCTCTAACAACTACACCTTTACCCTATTTGCTTTGAATAAAATATTAATGAAAATTACGTCTGGTTCGCCGTCATCACCATAGGCTTTTACTGTAAGATACATCGTTCGCTTTTCGTGTTTCATATTCGATCAAGCTTAATTGCTGGGAAAATTGGAATATCAAATTTCTGGTTTTTATAGACCCGTCCAAAAAAAAAATATATATATATACATTTAAAAAAAATATACTTGTGAACAACGGCAGCAATAATCAATTTTCTATATTAAAAAAAAATATTAATAGATTCATCGGTTCTCTTCAATTTTAACATTTATGTCTATTTTTCATATTTTCACCGCTGGAAATTATCCGATATTAATGAACTCTTCATGTTCGCCGGATTATTTTAACTATTAAAAATAATTATACAAAAATGACTAAACTCCATGAAAAAAAAGTCATTTAAATTAATTAAAAAATGGATATCGACATTCTTGACGAATTCATCTTCCCAATGCAAATGATTAACATGTCCCTTTAACATTAATTAATTTGTTCATTTATTGATCTCTTATTATTCAGTCGGAAGTTTTGGGATTTACGTGAAAATTTTTCCTCGCGCTCGTCGATAGTATTTTCATTCAACCCTGTACTTAGTCCACTTGGATTGGGGAAATTTGGGATATCTCGATAGACCGGAAGGTTGGTAAGTTGGCGCGACGAGCGGGCAGATATAGAAACACGAAGCGTGGTGCACAGCTGCGCCGAATGCTCGCCGAAATTAGGATGTGTCTGTGTGTGTCTTTGTTTTATTTATTTTTTGTTCTTTCCCTCGGCGCGCTTTGGGCATACAGTCCGGACGAAACGAAACTCGCTCGTTGAGGAGAAGAGCGAATAGCGAAACGAGGCAGAACGCGGGAGAGAGTAGGAAAATGGACAGAATAACCCAGGGCTTTCTGGGTACCGGAGAGAAGAGAGGGTCGATAGGTGGACATCGCCTGCCGCCCTCCCCCGTATCACCCCAAAACTCGCGCACGACCTGAAGGGGTGGCAATGAGCACTGTTTAAATATATCCACCGGAGAATTTTAGCAGTTTGGTAATAAAAAAAAAAAGAAAAAAAAAAGAAAGAAGGGCAAAAATGAGGGAAAAAAATGAAGGGGCTTTTAGACCTGGACGCCCGATTCTAGGGGTATGTGCATACCATTTCCCTTGACTATACATCATCTCAGTTCATCATGCGCCGAAACTCAAACAACGTTAAGCCCAGCGAATCCGGTATCTCCTTATTCGCTCGAGTTCACTTTTTCCCTCGTATTTGGAGAACGCGAAATGACGATTAATCTACCGACATCATAAGGGTGGATCCTCAATCATTTCCACTACGTTTACAGCCTACAGTAGATTCTTAATTACACATTTTTTCCTGACCATCACATACAAAGTCCTCAAATACCGGAAGCCGAAATTTTCAAGTCAGATGGAAACAAAATTTTTCTAGTCTTAGAAATTATTTCCTGACGACAAAAATATTTTAATATCTACATTCATATTTTTTATTGATGCCTGATTAATTAGAAAATCAATTGCAACTGTGATTAATATGTAAAGGTTAATATAAATAAATAAAAATAATGGTCGGAATTTCATGATTTCTTTGGGTTTATTTATTTTACCGCCGCAGGTAGAAGTCCGAAAGGCTTTTGAGAATCACAAAATAGCGTGTGTATGTTGCAGTGCATGATGTGAGGTGACTACTTGGTTTGTGACATTTCCCTCTGTCGAGATATCACCACAAGCGTGGGAGGGAAGGTAAAGTGCGGCGTATAAACGTAGTAACTCGAGAAGCGAATGTGGCGGAGGCGGCGACGACGACGACGATGACGAGAGAGAGACGTCTCAGATTTAGAAGCCGCAAAATACAAAAGCTCAAACAATTTCCGGCCACAAAGCCCCTCGGCGTTCTCTCGGTGTCGTGTCGTCGAGGCGCTAGTTCGCTCGACCTCGCGCTATTGTTTGTTCCACCCTCCGAGCCAAGGGGGTAGTATAGGCGAAAGACCGACTCCGGGGGTGGGTACTCGTGTATTTCTCTGTGTACGTACTCCGTACCAACCACCGCTGCAAAACTTGGAGGTATGCCGAGGCCGTGCGGCGTTAATATCTCCGGATGTGCGTACGCAATATCTTTTTTAACGGTCCAATGCGAACTTGCAGGTAGTGTAAGCATCGCCTGGTTTTCCAGCAAAGTCGTAACACCGACGAACACCAAAACACAATAAAAAAAAAATGGATTCAACGGTGGATTTTTTTTTTTCATCTAAAAAGCCGACGGGTATTGCCAATGCTTCATGTATTCATAATTCTTACTTAGATGTAGAATTAATTTACATCACTTTCTATGGTGTTCGAGATGGAATTTTCGAATTTTCTATTCGGAATTAATGTAAGTTTGTCAGAGAGATAAATATTGTTTGAATTTTCGATTTTTTTTTCTATTTATTCATATCAAAATAACAGAAAATAGCGATTATTTCACAATGATTGGCATTTAATTAATCGAGAATTACGTGCTTGATTTTTGTAAGTGAGAAAAATATACAAATAAATGAATTCCGCTAAAAATGTGATCAGTGCTAAAATCGAATGGCGTCTGCTGTCAGTTTGGATGGACGACGAAAAAAAGCATTTTCGATGTGGCCCGAGCACTAATGAAAAATCTTTAACCTTGGCGTTGGACTGAATCGATATCCAATTTTTAACGAACAACCGACTGCGCGAGTCTATATATCCATAAACCTCACAGGATGGCATTGAACTCACCCCAGCGAAGGGTCAAATTTACAGTTGCAAATTGAAAAGTAAGTTGAAACTCCGAGTCAAGGTCCACCTTGAGTACGAACTCGAGTTAAGACTCCAGCCTATAGATTCGAGCTCAGCAAGAACACCACTGAAACCCATGGAAAGCAGCTTAAAGCTCTTCAGCATTGCGAGCATTGACGCCGAGTCGAATTTCTATATGTAAACCAGTCTGAATGTGGAATATACACGGTGACAACTATAACCAGTGACCCGGGATCTCCGCGTGAATAGATAAATCCCCTGCCACCGGTTAGACCCACCTGTCCAGCATATCTGTACACATTCTCCCATAGACGAGTCACAGGGAGGCGAGCGATGCACGCGGGCGTCATCACGTAATACTCAACGAGAGCGTGACTTCTGGACCATCCGGAAAGTTCGACCCGGTTGCACGTACCGTGGACCACCGAGCGAGTTACCCGGACGTCGAGTGGGTGGGTGGGTGGCTGAGGGGGTGGTGGTTCACGGTAGTGAAATATCAAAGGGGCCACCGGATGACGGTTATCAAAATTGCGCGTACCATTATAATTTTAAAGTCGACTTTCCTCGCGCTCTCCTCTCCCGGCTGTTCGCCGAAACGCCGCACGGCAACGTTGCCTCTCCTCTCCTTTCTCTTCAGCATCCACTCGCTCGCAACGAGAAAGAGAGACCGAAAGACACAAAAAGGGATATGCGGGAAACTAACGGAAGCAGAGGAAGAACGAGGCCGCGAAGCGAACGGGGAACGAAGAGTAAGAGACGAAGTCCGCTTGTATATATATATATATACATATATATATATAGATATAGGAAAAGCTCCGGACGGAGGCGATGCTGATGCTGGTACAGAGACCAGCGCCGGCTTTCGGCTCACATCGGGGGTTTGAGGTTTGCTCTACGGTCCGGGGGCTGAGCAAGGGCCAGGCCAGCCACCAACGAGGAGGAAGAAGAGGAAGAGAAACACCCGGAAAAAGGAGAGAGAGAGAGAGAGAGAGACGAGGAAAGCCAGCGGAGAGCGGGTGGGTCATTTATTTCCAACCCCCCTTGTGCTCGCGAGCGAGCGAGCGCGCCCGGCATAATTTATCGCGAGGATTTTCGCGAAAGCACGCAGCAGCAGCAGCAGCACTACGAGCCACCAGAACCGAGAGAGCAACCGAGCAACGCGCGATAGCCAAAACCGAAAGGGGATGAGAACGCAGAGGGAAAGAGCCGGCGAACACATGGATGGAGAAAGAGCGAGAGGAGAGAGAGAGAGATGGTCTTCGTGGTGTGCGCGTGGATGCTGCTGCTGCTGCTGCTGCTGCTACTTGGTCCAGGGGCTGGTCTCGACCAACGGCTCTACTGCTGCGGGGCGAGAGGCGATGCTGAAGAAGAGGGCGACGAGGAGACGGCGGAGTCGAGAGGGAGACCAAAGGAGGGTGGAATGGTGGTGGAGATTCTCGCGAACAGAGCCAAGGGGCTAATACGAAACTACCGACGTCCAACGGCCGCTCGAAAATTTTCACTGCGAAAGCACAATTTCCAACTCCCCGTTGAGCCACCCCCGAAATGTATAGATATAGAAACCGGGCTTAAGTGTAAGCTCGTATATGCCTTTACGTACACTATGGACCAAAGGAATTTAATGCTTCGGACATCAAATAACTACCAAAAGCGGAACTCTTAGATAAAGGATTTCGGCGGCGAGAATGATCCACCGCGTTTATTACTCCGGTATCAATCGCTGGATATTCCAATCGGGGTTGAAACTAAAATCTTTCGTGTTCTCGAATTTTTTGGGCGGTCCGAAAACAATAATCTTGGAATTTTAACTTTTGCCACAATAAAATTTAAAGAAAGTGTGGACTAATTTATCGATCAACTGGTTAATGAGTAATTATTAACTCACCAAAATAAATGAAAGACAGATACATTTTTAGGATAAGATTATTTCAATCACTTTTTTCAAACCATAAATTCCAGGACCAAAATAATGGCGTACTTATTCACTTTCTGCAAGTTAAAAAAAATCATAAAACTAAAAAAACGATGGACTTAAGATTGTCAATTGTTTTCAACTGATAAAGTCCAGTATAAAAATGGTAGCAAAATTTAATTTAATTCCCAAGGAAATCTGGAAGAAAACGTGAGATGAGATCTTAAATTATGGGAAATCGTCAAAGAAGGGTGAAGGGAGAGGTGTCGTGGTAGTTGAGCATGTATGGGCGATTCTACGGCGAGAACGATGTGGGAGACGGTGGTGTGAGGCAGCCCCGTAACCGCGTTCCACGATCATTGATTTCCGCTCGCGTCGAACGTAACTCAATCCCTCAAAGGGCTAGAAATCGGCGTGTTCGACTCGATAAGCGCGAGGGAGTGAGCGAACGAGCGAACGAACGAGAGAATGAAACGAACAAACTACAGAGAACCGCGGCTTCGTTTTCACAGCGTCGCTTGTCGTGGTGGTGGGGGTAAGGGATTTCCACAAAACCGCGATTGGAACATAGACAAAGAGGGGGTGGAACCCTGTAATATGTATTGTGTAGAATAAAAACAGTTGCGGTGGCTGAAAACATTTTCCCTCGAATCGATTACTTATCTACTTAGTACAGTATTAAGTAGTTTAAGGGATTGTTTCATTGCGTCGGAGGAAAAAGTTTTTTTGTGTGTGTTTTTTTTTCTTTCAAATTATTAATGTTAATTAAGCCCTTTGGTTTGACATTAAAAAAATGGAAGAAAAAAAATGATACAGCCCTTGGATTGAAGTAACGAAAAATTAAAAAATTAACCGTGTCTACATTTCGTTACATTTTAGCGCGCGAATATTTTTTTTTCCTGCAACCAAAACCCTTTTACGAATAATTAATTACATGGCATTTTTTATCCGATTTACAGGAATTATTCCGGTAATAAATTCATATTGTCTTCCGCATTCTTACTCATTTTTATTTGGAGTCTAAATCATCGCAATTTTCTGGACCTTCTCCCAGTCTTTCAAAATATCGTCAAATTTCGAGTTCAAAAGTAATTTAACAAAAAATTGACACGGGCATTAAATTTTTTTTTTTCACGCAAAGAGAAGTATCTAATAATTTCCATAAATTTGTAAAAACCCAATAAAGTATAATTCCTCATCGAGCGCCGAGCAACGAATTGAGTCAACGTACTAAAACTATTCTACATAACTTGGCACAAACGTAGCGAACTGAATATTCGCACATCGATAGTCGTCGAAAAAGAGAAAATGAAAAAACAAAAAAAAAAAAAACAAAAACGATCGGCATCCTTTCCCCCGTATATCGGTTATTCGGATACACACTTATACATGCGGCGTCTCTATACATAACAGATATAGGAAAGTGAAAAGAAAATCAAGAATAAAAAGCGAAAGGTGTTGTTGTAGCCGCTCGCGGTTTACGCAAATATCGATCTTCCCGTTCCGTGAGCATCGGGAGCATCGCAACATCAGCATCACCGGTAGTGAAAAAGCGGGAGAAGTGCCGCTGGAGAAAAGCCTTGAAAGTATAAGGGGAATGTTATTCCGAAATTGATCCCTAACGCTCGGCCACTCGGCGCCATCGTCCGCGTAAAAGTTGCGTACTGCGCACGTCGAGTTTTCCTCCTGCTCACTCGTTTTCATCCCTCCTGACACACACTACACACACACACACACACACACACGCCCCCCACCCAAACGTTCCGAACGAACGAGAGCTCAGGCAGAGAAACCCGCAGCCCCGCATGTTCCACCGCTCGCCGTTTCAACCCTCCACGCGTTGGCTTCGGGGCCTTTGGGGTGCGTGGGTGTGCGAGAGAGTCACCCTCGCGACCTCAGAGGGGAAAAATGTACGTCGGCGAACACGCCGGGCGACGCGCTACGGTCGCGAACGTACTGCCATCGAGGAAAGGGGGATAGAGCAAAAAAAGAGAAGGAAAAAAAATCGCAGCGAGTTGCGATTGGCGGGTAGGCTGTGGAGGTGGGGGTTGGGGGTGGGAGGGGGGTTAACGAAAGAGCGCACCCAGCGACTTGTCTCACTCAACCCCTTCCAACGTCGCGGCGGCAGCAGCAGCGCCGGCACCAGCCACCCTCATACGCTGGGGTTGGTGCCTTTGCCACCCCCTCGACGGCTTCGACCGTCCATCGTACGGAAAACCGACCCCTCGAAGCTCTTTCTCCTTTTCCTTCTTCAGCTAACCATTTATTTTTCCACCTCTCTCTCTCTCTCTCGCGGTCACTCACCGCCGAAATAATCCAAAGGGGAGGCGGATCCTGTCCGGGACCTTAAATATACCCTTTATGAAGGGGGACCTTCGTGAATGAGGCGAAAAACGACGAGAAGAAAAGAGGAAGAGGAGCGGGAATAATTTAGGAAAATGTGACGCCCGATAGGTTGATTTCTCCTTATATTTTTTTGCAGATTCCTTTTTTTTTTGTTTGCGGTTTTTGTTTTTTAATGGTTAAGAGGAAAATATGTCGGACAGTCGTTCGGCTTGAATTCGTGATGATTCAGACGGATGTAATAACAGCCTTTACAGATTTTAGCGATTTGACGCGAGTCACACGATCGATACTCACGCTTTTAATTGCGGGGCTTGTTTATGAAGTACGCCGCGTAATTACTTGCGGACATTTTAATCATACACGAAATATGTTATTTAATAACAACGGAAAAAGGGACAAAGAGCGTGTACGAGAAATATCGAAAAATCAGTTGAGGGGTCGAATTAATAAAATAAGAAGATGACTTGAGTAAACTTATTCATGCGCCTCTAATTTTTGGGCCATTCCCATGATGAATTAATAATCAAGTGTCAAAATTCTAATGGTCCCATTTTGTAATAATCACTGAAATATCAAATTCCAGAATTTCCAAGCACTTGGAAAATATAAAAATCTCATTATGTGGTAAATATCATTTTATGCGAAAATAATTTTAACCCTTTCATTGACGGCCAATTTCTATTCACCTTAGCCCTTTCAAAAACTGAATGTCTGAGGAAATAACCACGAATATCGTTTAGCCCGGTTGTTAATTCAATTTCCCGAGAGCCCGAAGCGTCGGGGGATCGTTAACATCAGAAAGCTTTGGTGCTTTCATCTATAATCGATACATCGATCAGCAAGTTCCCATGAAGAATTACACGCGCGTTTACTGGTTACATACCAACACTGTCCAACCACTGGCAACATTTCCAACCCATTTCTGTGCCCCTAAACGGAAACATCATATTTACTCGTGTTTCATCGAGGATCCGGGGAACCAATAATGGTCAAATTTACCTCGGGCAGTATCGAATGGAAATGTGAGAATTTCCCTCCGTATTTTTCACGTTTATAGCATATGCATGCACTCACGATGCCGTATTACGATTGCACGCAGTCTACGATCGACTTTTAATACCTGCTCCGCCCTCCCCCCCTCCCAAAATCGATGCCCTATGCAGACAGACCATTATTTTATTCGAATCTCCAGGAAAATCGATTTTTCACGTATCTCGATAGTAGCGAGCCTTTCTGTCGCATGTGAATTCGAAGGAAAAATCTGCTGTCGGAGCTTGCGCGCCTAATGGAAATTCCTCGTTTGTCGACGAGCCCTGCCCTGCGCATACTATATGCACTAGTGCACTTGACGCCACTCTCCATAGCTATACGCAACGTTTTGTACTCAGAATCGTAAAAATTGTCTGTTTCACCGTCTGCATAATGGCCAACAGTGCGATTACCATTCATAGAATAATTATATTCCGAAGCGCAGCGGAGGCGCCTTTGCCTCTCCAACGCTGACTGACGCTGACGCGTTACTAACTTTCTCCACTTGAGCTTCAACAACGCGCAAGGCTATTTTAATTATTCATCGTGGAAAGTAGGCACTTTTAAGATTATCAAATGTAACGAAAGTCCGTAAGTATTTTTCACAACTTTTCTACTTTCGAAAACGCGAATTCATACGAATATTCCGAATTTTTATTGGCCGATGAGTACAGTGAACTTGAAATTATTTTTTTATCAATGGCCAAGTATTTTTTTTTTCTTCTCGATTAAATATTTTCGCAGAGCTGTCGAGTTTCAGATAAATTTGTAATCCGCCCTTCGTTGAATCCTCTTTGTAATACTCAAAAATAAAGCTCGTATAAAATTCAGAAATTATCTCTTTTTTTTTTTTTTTTAGTAGCTGTAACGAAGAACCATTAAATGAATTAAATATGAACGAATGTACTACGAAACTCAGCAGCATTGAATTGTTTGCAATGCTAATATGAGAGAGATAAAAAAGCTCGAAGAGAAGAACATCTCCGAGCCCAAAAGCATTAATAAATTTATACCCAATACACATAAAATTCAATCCACGCATGAATTACTCGATTTGAATTCCAGTTTCCTTAATATTCATCGGTGGGAATGAAAATCACGCCGGAAATAAATAAAAAATCCCCAAGGCATTGTAAACATTTGTGAAAAAATATTTTGCACCGGAAATATTTTTTTTCGGCAGCAACGTGTATTCATTAAAATTAACGAACAGCGCCACGGGATAACAGCCAATGGAGAGTCCCTAGTGAAAAAATAAAAAAAAATCCATCGACAAAACCGCCGAATTTCCTATCGCAATGCGATAGCAGCCCGGCGGCGATAATTAATTGAGGTAAGAAAAGCTTTAGCAGTGCCTGAGTGCGGAATAAAATCCTGACATATGGGCAAGAGCACAGAGAGGGTTGATATTTCAAACAGTGCGAGGGATGCGATGCATGTGTATTATACAGCGATCCCTCTGTGTTTGTGTATTATAAAAATATGTGTGTGTGTGTGTGTGCACATACAGAGAATTTGGCGGGAAAAACGAAACGAAACACGCGCTGGAAAGGGACACGCGACGCAATACATCACGTTGTCTCACGGGGAGGGAAAAAAAGCGGAAGAAAAGAAAGACAAAAAAAAATGCGAGGCGTCGGTAGAGGGCGCAGTGGAAAAATAAGCACAGCGACAAGGCCCACGAAAGGAGGAGAGGAGAGGGTGGGTTATGGCTAGACTCCCTCTCCGCTAGTTTCAAAACCTCCCCAACTCCACTCCCCCCTCCCCTGAGCCCGGCAACTTTCTCCGCCGTTACTATCCCTCCCTCTGCCCATTTTTTTCTTCTCCACCCTCCATTTTTCGTTTCGCGCCCGCCGAACCTCGGCGGGGATAGACGAGTCCCTTGCACCCCACGCTCGTCGGTCAAACAGAGGACGAGCGAAATTGGAGGGGGTTGCGTCGGGTAGACAGAGATGGGGGGTAATTTTTAAAACGCTGCTTGGCGAAAAAAATAGAATAAAAATTAGATGAAGAAGGCGAGACGATGGCATTTCGAACGGACATGAGAAAGACTGACGACGCGGGGAAAAAAATATCGGAGGGGTGGAAATGGTCGGGGGATAACTAATTTGGAAAAAAAAAAACACGGAAAAATGAATAGCTTCGCTGGGAGGGAGTAAAATAAGGAAATCGACGGGAAACGAGAGAGAAAAATCTATCGGGGATACTTACAGGATTCACTGAAAAGGGTTGTAGATGTGTGTGTTTGTGTAGGGGTTGTGATGTTAGTGACCTGACGCAGAGATATCGGCCTGTTTATCGACACGCATCGATGCAACATTGGCCCGTCGAATCCAGAACAGATTAATAAGTTGAGCGAAATAAAGGCACGAATAGGTAAATACCTGCAGGGGATTTTTGCAGGAAATAATGCCTGTCAGTTGATCGGTGGCTTTTAATACCCAAAGTCAAGCCACAGCGAGCACCGAACTTATTATGATTGATGTTTCTGCAAAGATGATTTTTATCGCACAGACCAATTTTTTCTGTGAACTCATTTCCGCAAAACTCATTTATTCCTATGGAAAGTCTATATTTGTCATGGCTTTTTTGCTTGCAAATAAAAATTTTTCTTTCACACGCATAAAAATTTTCTGCTGCACATCTTAAACTGATTTTCGGGTAAGCTCGTTAATCAACTGTCAACATTTCTTTTTTCCACGAGCCTGAGACACATTCGCATCGTGTATATGAAAAGTGAAAATTTCTTCTTATAGAAAGTCTAAAATGATCATGTCTTTTTTGCTTGAACAAAAAAAAATTATTCACATGCATAAAAATGTTCTACTGCACATCTTAAACTGATAATTAATTTTCCGGTGAACTCGTGACGATTGTACCAGACAATATATCGATAACAGCCCATCAATCTTTAATCAACTGTCAACATTTCTTTTCTCCACGAGCCTGAGACACATTTGCATCGTGTATATGAATAGTGGAGAGGGAGATGGACGAACGATGGAGAAAAAAGCAATTTTCTCGACGATCTGACGCTATGGAAATGTCTGTCCGAGTTGCGGCGCTCGATTCCGATCAGAGATTTTTCACGTCAATGGATCATTTGCATTTCTCAACGATTGACGAGAGATTGTACACACTTGTTTTTTTTTTTCCTTTAACGCTTATTTACCGTTAGTCAGTTTATCTTCATCGATCCAGGAATAAATTAATTCCACCGAGCTATTATTTTATTCCCGGGGCCCGAAAAGCTCCGCTGGAAATACAATTGGAGTTTTGTAACGCAGCCACAGTCTGCGGCGTAACTTCATTTGTATTTCGAACTTACGCCGGCACTTGAGCGTACAAATTGCGTCTCGAAATCTCATTACAGTCTCCGCCACGTTCTCCTCTCGGGTGAGCTCGGTGTTCTGTAAATTTCCATGCGGTCACCGTATCTTTCCTTGCTGGCTCTCCACCAATTCGTAGGTACCCTTCTAACTCATTCTCCGGCTCCGGCAGAGCTTTATGTCAGCGGTACAATTAATCTCCCCAAACTAACGTGGGTACTGACTGACAGATTGCAAACTGACTCGCGAATTACCACCCAAGCCTGAGATTTTTCAGCCCCGAAACGAATACACGCGGCTACGCGATGCATTGCACGAGCTGTGTAATGAGTATGATCAATCAAACCCGCAATAACATTTCGAAATGATCATCATCATTATTATCAACAGCGTCAGATTTTATTACATCAGTTAATTAAAGCTTCGTCGAATTACCGATAATTATTGTACCGGTACGTGGGACACGTCGTGTTTTAAAAACATCTTCAAACTTTTTTCAACTCGCTTTTTACACCCTTCGAGAAATGGTTCTCTTCAGCAATTAATTCGCTGTATTTTTTTAGACACATATTAACTGTCGAAAAATGAGCGGATTTGTTCTTTTTGATTTTGGTTAATGTATTTGTATGAAATACAATATTTTCGAATGCCGCAAAAATAAAAATTGGTCGTCCCCTTAATTTTTGTTATATTATTTTCTTTCATTTCCTTTTATATTAAAAACCCTCATCAAAGTAATTTTGAAGTGGATGAAAAGTATTCGTCGTCTTATCGTTGATTATTGAATATCTCCTACTTTCCTTTAACATTATTCAAAGGAACAGTGGTATTTCCGACGGTAACCGCTCCAGTTCACAACCCCGTAGAGTCATAATTATTCTGAGGTGGATTGTCAAACCGAGCAATACCAATGTTTCCCAAAACTTCCTTCAATACCCTCATCAGCGTAATTTCGGGGGCGGGGGGGGGAGGGGAGGGGGATATCGAAAGTCGGTGCCATCCGTGTGTCAGCAAAAGCATGTTTACCGTACGAGTTGTGCTCCCGCAGAGTTTGAAATTCTCGGTTCGAAGCGACGAGGATAAAACCGAGCATAGAGAGAGGATCCACTAAAATCACCAGGGCTTCGAGTCCTCGGAAAATGTATGCCTATACGAACCGCCCACCGTTTTCCGCCCGACGAACATCCCCGACGGTCATCTAAACTTTTCCCGTAATTAGTTATAAATTTCATTCCCGTATTCGCGTAACAATATTCGGTGAGCGCGTATAGGTGAAACGTCGGGGCTGAGGGACGGGGAAGTTAGGGGGGTTGCGTTAGTCGCGGAGGGGGCTGGAGGTTACGCCGTGCCATGTTCCGCCGTAGTGTTCGGATGATACAGAATGGTGGAGAAAAGCGCCGCAAAGCAGCAGAGCAGAGCAGAGTATGGAAAGGTAGGTTGGTGTGGCAGGGCCGATTCCAGCGGTCAGTGTAAAACGGTGTGGCTGCGGGGGTGGGCAGAGGCGAGAGGGGCAATACTGCTGAAGGGGTTCGAAGAGCTATGGTGGATAACTACGGCTATGGTGGAGGAGGTGGTGGGTAGATGTGTTGGATAAGGGGGCGGAAGTCGGTAGAGAGCTTGAAAAGGGAGATAGACAGAGAAAGATTGGGGGGTGGAGGAGGAGGAGGAGGAGGAGGAGGAGGGAGAGGGGTGCGGAAGGGGTTGCAAGAGTGAAAAGAGATCCGACGGTGCGTTAGCCTGGTGACGAAAGTGGGAGAAAGAGAGAAAGAAGAGAATAGAGGGGATGAGGTAGGGGCGGAAAGCTGCCCTCTCGTACTAACGAACGTATGACCGAACGAACGAAGTTTAAAGAGAGCGGGACAGAGAAAATGTGAGCCTCACCCCGCGCTACCCTCAGCCCGGTCTCCTCATCCCGTTCGGCTATTCTAAACGTGACTCCGGAAAGCGCGGCGCACAGAGAGCATCACCACCAGCAGCACCAGCAGCAGCAGCTCTCTCGTCTAGGGTTTTACGGGTGTGGTGGGGGCGGCGGCCATTTTGCGAGCCGGGAAAAACACACGCCCCGAGATATCACGAAGAGTGAGGGAGTGAAAGCGACGCGGAGAAAGGGTCAACGGGAGAGTGGTGCCGGGAGGAAAGGCTGGATGAGGGAGAAAGAGCGAAAGCCAGTCTGGAGGAAGAGGGTGGATATGGTTGCCTGTGTGTGTGTGCGTGTGCGTCGGTGGTACGGGCTCTCGCACGGGTTTTCGTACGCCACCAAGGGTTGTACCGTCCCGACTAACCCCTTCGCAACAACCTAACCACCACCCGACACTCCCTCGCTCTTCCTCCTCCGCCTTCTCTTTCCCTCCTCTACCCATCTCTCTTTTCACCCTGGCGCACATTATTTCTCTCCTTTCTCTGGACGACAAACCCACCCCCCGCCACCCACCCGCCCGTATTAACCCCTTGGGCGGCATTGACGCACCGGTGCGTCGATACGCTATAGGCTTAGACGCAATTTCTCCCACCGAAAGGGGTTAAGCGCAAAATGTAGATGAACATTAGACTACAGTCCGTTTGCCCGTGCACGGGGATAGATTACTAGATGCTCGTACTCAACCTCCTCCTCCTTCTCCTCCTCCTCCTCCACCCATCACCATCATTTTTCTTCCTCACTTCTGTCTGACTCCGCGAGGACGTTGATCTTCCTCGCGACGCCTCTCCGATGATGTTTTTCCACCCTCTCTTCACTCCGTTTCCATGTCATCAACCTTTCTCCTCCCCCGCTGGTCCATATGGCTGATGGAAATGCTCCCATGACTCCGCATACGTCTATAAATAATCAAGAGGAGATTAGGCGTCGCCGAAATGCAAATATTGATGAATCGGTTAAATTCGTATCAGCGTGCGAAGCAGGCAAATTTTACGGATTTGTGGATAATTCGAATATCCGTCATTACGATAAATCTGAATGATAAATCCGAATCTCACGATCATGATCAATCATTTCCAAAAATCTTGTTTCCTATCATTCATTATCCGTCCACTTTTGTTACACGGTATTTTTGCATTAGCGTTTTTTTTTACATGCTTTTTTTTGTTTTCATCGATAACGAATGAACTTGGAGTCTTTCTTCGCAAATAGCGTTATCCGGATCGAAAGTATTTCGGAAAAAGCGTGTAATCGATAGAATTTGTCGGTGGCTTTGATGTCGAGACTAATTGAATCGTGACGATTCGCTTGGTCCGAGTCCCGCGTTCGTTTAATTTCGAGAAACCGTGGGTACGTGGGTGCGTCGGAGAAAGCGAAGGGTGTCAGCCCTTCGGAGATTTCTTGACGGGAAGGGTCACGGCCGTCTGTCCGGTTTTTCGGGTACGAGTCAAAGAGAGAATGAGACAAGGCCGAGGGAGGAAGGAAACGAGGTTGTGAAAGGAGACTTCAACCCCCTGAGAAACGGGGGTTGAAAATTCATTCGGACAAAGGCCTCGGCCTCGTTTCGGTCGCTTTCGGTTTTTCCGACTTCTCCTCTCTTCTCTCTCCACGCTCGGAACGTGGCACACGTGGTACGAGAATCGTTAGGACGTTCGCCATCGAGCGGGAGGGGGTGTAGTTTTTGCGAAACGATGGTACACGCGAAAACAAGCGAGAGAGGCCACGTTTGCACTAGTCCGTAGCTTGGACATTTCTCTGAAACTCTACCGGTCGGTTTTGCGCCCGGCAAAATCCACTCCAGCTCCAGCTAGCCTGGTCTTTCGTAATAACAGATGTAAATTACGTGCGTGCTCGTGCACCTACACGCACCGAAGCATTTATACTACCGCGGGTTAAATAGAACGCGGTGGGCCTACACACTGAGCCGAGAATATTTGCGTAGCACATAGTCAGAGAGGATGAGAGAACGAAGCAAGAGAAACGAGGTCCGGTGGTACAACAGCGGAACGCGGAACGCTCGGTCGCCGCAGAGAGAACCGACTCTCCACTCTACACGTTACTCCGCATCGTCCGCGCTGCTGTATAACCTACCACCTACTCTGGATATGCCCGAGTCGGCAATACGCACGTGACTATGCTGGTATTTGCTGGTGTGGCTACGGCTCCAGATATTTGCAAGCCAAATTTTAATACCAGAATTAATTTGACCCGAGGAAAGTGAGGGGCTCGGCGACGCGCAGGGCGGAGGTTTGATAGGATAGATGTTGGTTGGGTGTACCAACGTACATCTTGCATCCCTGTCCGAATTTCCTACACGAGCACGTATGTATTCTGATACATAGATAATATTACGAAACTAAAATGAAAAAACGAATAACAATTACAATTATTTAAAAAAAATTATATTACACAAAATAGTTTCGCGAAATGGTAATTTTTATCATTTTTTCAACCGGCATTTATTCCGCTACATGTGAGAAAAATTGAAGCTTCGTTAATTTTCGGTATCGAAATTTCTACGTCGATATTGAGATTCACTTTACAGTAACAAAAAAACAAAAAATTTTCAGACTTTCTTTCTCGCACTAATACGGTCTCGTTGCAGGAAATAATGTAGGTCCAGAAGGAAAGCTCTGCTCTGGTCTCAACAGCGGAAGTCCCGGTTGAGTGGTGGCTTTGTAAAAATTGAAACTAATTTATCGACGACTGCCGGGGGAGGACGTTAGTGAGAGTGCGAGACGCGTTATGATGGGCCACACGAGGCCCCCGTGCCCAGAGTTCCCTGCGGTTATCGTTGGAAATAGCTGCGCCCATATATTTCGCCTCTGCAGGCAACGAAACTTTTGTCATTAAGGGTGCGGACTAACTTTCCGTCGTAAATTATATCAGTGGTGTTGCGTGACTTTTTCTCATTCTTTTCCTTTTACTCCCTGGCATTCTCTTTCTTCATTAAATATCCGCAAATTTCTAGGGGGGCACCCCCCGCCCCCTCCGCTGGTGGTTATGCGCTTGTCGTTCGCAGGAGCACGCATCGACGCTTTCTGCTCTCTCGCGTAGACCTCCAAGTACTTTGCGACCTCCTCCTTCCCACCCCCCACCCCCTATACCTCTCACCTTCACCTCACGACCCTTTCTCCGACGATACAAATGGCCAAAGTAAACTTCGCCATTACGCGCTGGCGGCCACGGAGCTAGGAAAGTTCGAGGAGCGACCGCCATCCTCTCATCGGTTCAGTGCCCTCGGGCGCCATTTTGGCATGGTTACCGCGGCGACACGAGCGACCCCTGGCTCTTTGCGCCGGTGGCTGCTCGAGGGAAGGCAAACTCCTGCAGAAGTTCCGCCTGAGCGGAGAGTGATTGCACGGCGAGAGAAAGCCTCCGGAGATGCAGCCAAAGGCATAGCACGAATATATCCTACCTCCTATAATAACGAGCTCCTGATAATTATTTAGATAACACGACATAGCTTCAACGGCAGAGGCGCAGCTTCCTGTGAGGCTCCGAGGCGCCCACTCAAACGAAATTCTTGACTTTGCGGAGTTGCAACCGGTCTGCGTATCCCGGACGAAACAAGATAGGCGGAAACTTTAGATTAGAGCTCGGCAGTTGGTAGAGACGGAACTTTGTGGGTAAAATGTTATATGCCATCAAGTCGAGACAAAGGGGCCGGCCTGACGTACGTGCCTCGAGACGTCAAGCGAGCCCTAGATCTCGCTTTCTCTCTTTCTCAAACTCGCATTTCACCACCTATTATAATATTCACTATTATTTGCTTTATAGAGCGCAGTAAAGTAAACGCCTTTGCTTTGACGTTGGTTAACAATGGGAAAAGGGCGCGCGGGGTGGTTGTAACACCGATGGTTTGCCGGTCAGCTCGTCGGAGCATCGTTCTTCGGGTATTATCGGAAGCAGCCAATTATCGGCTGATTAATTAGATCCACCGGGGTAATTGTTGGAAGGTGCGACGTAAATGAGAGAAAGCCGAGAAAGATGAGAGGGCCTCGAGTGGACCCTTATGGGATGTATATGGACTACTTGGTTTAATTAAAATTATTTAGAGGCGTCCGCGGGATGATGATCGATTAAGGGAAAAGGATGAGATTAATTAAAAAGCTCGAGTGCGATGTGAGAACACTCGGTAAAAGCGCGTGTTGTATAACGATACCTCGTGCGAAGAGAGAACAAAAAAAAGGAAAAAAGGAAAAAGAGAAGACAAAGTTCTCCAGAGTGTGTGTATGTGTGCGTGTGTGTGTGTGTATGTGTGGGGGTTGGGAAGAAGAGAAGCCAACAGGACTGACGGAGACGACGGAACGAGCGATGAAGGGTGAAAGGCAATTTTCGTATCGAGTAAATTAAGTTTCACGGAGGATGCGACGAGGACGAGGAGAGAAACGCGACGATGGGAATGTCGAAGGTGTGCGCTACGAGCTGAAGACCCTGTTGATGCATGGAAGCGTTTATTCGATCAAGCACCACGCCTCCGGGTGTCGGCTCCTATAACCCTCGTGGAACGCTCGCTCTCGCGTATAAAACACGCTAGCTGAGACATCAATATGGAAATCTAATAATTTAAACTTCAATAGAACGCGACCGAGATCGGGCCGACAGAGGCCAGCCACACCGAAATCATGGAAATAATAGACTTTACCGTCCAGTTGAAGGATAACTTCCGATCAGACAAGAATCCCTCAGCGACTCACCGATGCCAATTCAATAAGTAATTAAGCCAGATGGAATTGTATTTCGCGTGAATTCTCTTCGTTCCCACTCCCATAACACAAACCCCCGTGTGCTTATGTGCTACATTTACATCCATGTGTATGTACATGCGCATGAAAACGAAGCTCTTGCCATTTTACAATCTGTCGCTAAGGGCGAATGGTCATTTCGAGGAGACGAGGAAACTCACTCGAGGCGACCTACAGCCTCTCCGGAGAAATGAGCCCGGAGAATCTCGATGCCGACGGGGTGGTTTTCACCCCCCGCCCGTTACTCCCCAACGTCCCGACGCCGCCGTCACCCCCTGCTCGCCACACCATTTCTGCCACCCGATAAACTTTGTCGATTACACTTTTCCGTCCTGCATAGAAACGGAGTTTCTATGCTATGTGCATGTATATATGTACGTCTTTCCACTTTTCCTACCGCCCCCTTCTCTCCGCCCGCCCCTTTACTCGCCATATCGTTCCTTCTCTTCACATGGAGATTATGTGCCGCAGCTATGTGTGTATTTTTGGGCGCCCATGTCGTCGTCGTCGTCGTCTATGTGCAACATTGCAGTGTGCGCTCTAATTTGTCTTGCGTTTTTGTGTATGTGCACGGGGAGAATGTTCCTCCATGCGACACCCATACGCGGGAATTAATGAACCTCGGGCCGAGGGTAAAATGCAAAAGGGAATTTGAACGTATGTACGCGGAGTGAAAGATATTTTGTCGTATCGCGAATTTTACGGAAAAAAAAAAAAACGCTCGCTTCTATATATTTTTTTATTATTTTCGAGCTCTCTCTGTCTATTTCTCGTTCGTCCGCCGTAGTAATATTATACTCTGCCGTTGGTGATAATCACCAAAGAGTAATCGCAAAGCGTGCTTTCAACGCTGATGTATTTTGGTGTGACGTCGTGCGGTTTTATGAGAATCGTTGCTGAAGAGTGTGGAGAAAAAAATTCGTTATTGTTTATTTTATCGATGCATAGTACGTATCGACGTATTTAAATACATAGCCAGGCGATATGTCGATAAACACAAATACCGGGGTGCAGCAACCCCCGATTCACCCTTGACCCACAAAAGCTTCGTACACATTGCGCGACTGGATTCGAATTTTTTTTCAAATTCACCTCGTTCTCTTTATTTTCACCAATACACTCACCCTTTCTTCTCTCTCTCCCTCTTCGACTCCTCTCTCTCTCGCTCCCTCTCGGCTTCTGCGCTGAAACCCTTGCGTTTTCACCTTGGCCCTCTCTTTCTCCCCCCCACACTTTTCCACCACGTACAGTCTCGTTTTCTCTTTCCCTCGTAATGGCTCGTCGCCATTTTGCGGACTTCATCGATCCTGCGCCCACGCACCCTCCGCGTTTTCCCGCCATTTTTTTCTCGCTACCCTCCACGTTGCCGAGAGCCTGGAGAGGGTGGATGGCGGACTCCGAGACTCGCTCGGTGCTGCCAACTTATTTTACCGACGTCCAAATGCCGTACTATTTTATTTCAAGATTTTTCCGTCGCCGATTTATTCCCGACAATCGCAAAATTCGCGTTACGACTTTTCTCGGTACGACTATTCGCTCTCACGGACAACAGATAACTGATGTTGTCGCTAAGAAATGTTGCGAGCTGAGGCAGCGGAACGCCGGTTCTACTCGTTTCGTCAAATTTGCATAGAGCTAGCTCAGCTAGCTCGCCTGGCTAGAGATCGGTTTAACACACAAAAAAAAAAAGCAGCCTCTATTATAGCGAGGAACTACTTCTATTGTGATGCCCCCAGCAGAGCTGCAGCCTCGCACATCCCCTACCCCGTTCTCTGCAACGATTCGCGTGTTCTTCGCTCTAAGGACTTCGGGTTCGCTGCAGAATCCTGGCAACCCCACCACATCGACGACCCCCTGCAACGGATTTTTTCCATCGTCGCGATATCAAATCGATTTTCTATCGATGTGGCGAATAAATAAAAATTTTCTTCAATTTTCCGATAGTTTATAGTGGTATAATGTTCGACGTTGATATTGCGATGCCACCAACAGAGCTGAAGCCTCGCACATCTCCTAACCCGTTCTCTGCAACTATTCGGGTGGCCTTCGCTGTAAGGACTTCAGGTTCGCTGCAGAATCCTGCAAACCCCACCACATCGACGACCCCCTGCAACGGATTCTTTTCGTCGTTGCGATATGAAATCTATTCTCTTTCAATGTGACAACTGATTTTGTTGGTGATTAGGAGAAGAGAGAAGTAAACATTTTCCGCAATTTTTTACTAGTTTATATGCGGTAAAATTTTGATGATATTGTGATATCCCCAACAAATTTGAAACCTCGCACATCCCCTAACCCGTTCTCTGCAACTATTCGTGGGTTTTTCGGTCTAAGGACTTCAGGTTTGCTGCAGGATCCTGCAAACCCCACCACATCGACAAACCCTGCAACGGATTTTTTATGATTGCGATACGAAATCAATTTTTTGATGCTTATTCAATGTGGCAACTGATTTTTTTGTTGATGATTATGAGAAAAGAGACATAAACATTTTCTTCAATTTATTGATAGTTTATATGGTGGTCAAATTTTCATGTTCGTATTGTGATGCCCCCAACAGAGCTGAAGCCTCGCACATCCCCTAACCCGTTCACTGCAACGATTCGTGGGTCTTTCGCTCTAAGGACTTCAGGTTTGCTGCAGGATCCTGCAAACCCCACCACATCGACGACCCCCTGCAACGGATTTTTTGTCGTTGCGATATGAAATCTATTTTCTTTTAATGTAGCAACTGATTTTGTTGATAATTAGGAGAAGAGAGGAATAACATTTTTTTTTTTCTATTTTCTGATTGTTTAGATGGTGGTAAAATTTTGATGTTGAAATTGGTGCTTTTGAGACCCTGCGAATGGATAAGACATGTGATTTGGTTTTATCAGATGAAAGTTAAGGGTTGTGACGTTCAGTCGTTGGTAACGGTCACGGTTAATGTTTGAAAAGTAAATTGCAGTACGATATAATCCGTCGGAACTGATATATCCACATTATGTGGGAGTACAGTATATTCCTAGGTGATTTAATAATTCAGCAATATAAATAATTGATTCACATTAATCGGATGACTGACCCCGCACGACAGAAATACTCGTTCGGCCAACTGGTGCGCTTTTTTTTACGAGACTACTGATATTTTTAAGCGTTTATGAAAAGTCATTGAACAGTAAATTTATCATCATTAGATTTGTGCTTCATAACGAAGCTTTAAATTAAATTTTGCTCGAGTCACTGTACTTAGTTCGAAAATCTCTCTTCATGGTTTAGTCATGAAGCATTTTTTTATTTCACTTACATATTTTCAATACTTACATATTTTCGTTAATTTCGAATTCATAACTCTTACATCATGAAATATTTTTAAAAATTATATTTTAAATATTTTCAGTACGATTTAGAAATTTCTTTGGTCTCTAAACTTGAATTTGTTTGATTTATTGAACTTAAATTGTATTAGAAAAATGACTGTCGTTGTTAATAATAAAATAAATAATTCTTATCAACATAATCTGCGCCGTTACTTTAAAAAAAATACATGTATGGAATCAAGTAAGCAAAAAATCCTGCGAATGCTTCACAGTTCTCCAAAATAATCTCAGGGTGCGGCCGTGTTAGCATTCTGAACTGAAGACCGTTGGCGGGTCAAGCAGGAATCTCATTTTTATGCAGACTGAATCGACCTCGAATTTTCCTGACGTCGTGAGCCCAAATGAAACCATCGAAAAAATCACTTTCTTATACCCCTGATAAAAAGCTAATAATGTCAAATTGAAAATTTGCCCTTTTTCTTCTTCAGAATAATTCTATCTTCTTCATCTCACTTGTTTAAAAAATTTTTCCATAAATATCGTGAAATTAAATTCTGCAGCATCCGAGTTGCTGGTCCATGACATTTCCAATATATTTCTCAGCCCGAGCATATTTATCCTGGTAAATAAAACCTAATGAATAAAGCTACGATGTCACGGAAACCAAACACCAGATTTACGATACTTGGCGGCTAAAAAAAATGTTTACACGCAGCTACCAAAAAACCCTGCAAATATCGCCGTGTTTTTGTACGACCAGTCTGTAAAAATAAAAAATAAAAAAACTATGTGACCTTCGTGAAAGGTTCATAACCTTACCAAACGAAGGCATTCATGCTTAAGCCTCTTTGAACTTATATTGCCCACCACTGCAGCTGCAAAACATCGTCTGCATACAAAATTCTTCAGCAATTTACGTCTGGCGAGGCTGCAAGATACTCTTCAGCTTTTTTCAGGTGTCTCTCCAACGACATTTTGCAGAACATCGAGCCATCGTGAGAAACAACACCCTTTGAATAAAGCTAAAATACCTCGTCGTCAACCCGACGTCATCGTGTTTGGAAATTTTTCTCTTCACCGTGTCTTGTTCTTCAGGGCGATTTACGACTGGCGAGGTTGAAAGATTCAATGAACTTTTTTTTCATTTGTCTGATGCACAAGATTTTGCAGAAGATCAATATTTCGTGAGAAACTCAGCCTATGAATAAAGCTAAAAAAAAATCCTGCGCTTCGTGTGGGGAACGTCATCAAGTTTGCAAGATGCCCAATTCAGCCAACGAATCGAACGACCCTCGAAGAGCTTGTCTCATTCTCGTGAGAAAAATTGTCTAATGAATAGAGCTATAAAAGTTTTCGAAGAATTTTTGCAGACGTGGACGTCGCAACATCGCTCGATGAGAATTCTGCAGGGAATGAGACCCCCAGCGAAGAAACGAGTTTCTGCAGACTCTGCAAGCCCCTCCACGGTAACCCTGAAAAATTGGGTAGTGGGGCAACGCGACTATGATTCGCAACCCGTTTGGGGGACGACGATAGGGAGGCGGACCCTAGCAGGTTGTACCCTCCGGGTGCCCTAGGGTCCAGGGGTCCTGACCTTGCCGTTGACCCTGCACAGGTATCGCACTTAATATTCGCCTTCCTTCCAAAAGTCTCCGCCAGTATTTTCATATCGCATTTTTTTTTTCGCTAATAACAATAGGTACAATAAATTTAAGTTAATATCAACATCTTCGTCTAAATTTTTTCAAATACTGACGACAATTTTTCTTGCTAGGTTACGAAAATTCATTTTACGAATCCAACAAAATTTCTCCAGGCTGGCACATGATATATTGCTGATTTCAACAAAAATTTAAGCAACAAAATCACCAAACCTATATCCAAAATTTCGATTCAATAAAATCAATGAAATCCGATTGAAACGTTCAATGTCAGAATATATATTTGTGTTCGCCAAGGTAAACGAGGGGTTTTCCGGGGTAGAATGTGGCAGAGGCACATGGGCACTTAATCAAAGCTGGTGGAATATTGAATCGTTGCTAAATGGTCAATGACTGAACGGCACGTACATGTGTATCATCTCGGTTAGATCTTGTTAAAGCCGATCTAGTCACAGTGTACAGGGGTGACGATAGAGGGGTTCGGTGGTAGGTACAGTAGGTCGATAGGCCTATTAGGAAGTCGTGTATCAGACCAGGTATCAATGTAACCCCCTCCCGATCGTACGTACATATACACCGTACATACGTACTATAGCGGATATCCGAGAGCGCGTATCACAATGCGGGAATATGTGGACCGAGCTGGCGGCGGCGGCGGCGGCATCAGCGGCGGAGGAGCGTGGCGCTCGAAACACATGTCGATACGGCCACATAATGGAAACATAACCCACGGGCGGCATGTATAGACGCGAGTATTTAGGCGTCATAGTGTCACAGGTTAATTGCACGTAATTGGTCATTGTCCATCTGCCGGGGTATATATGGACTCGGGGTCTCGACCACTTTCATTTTCGATACACGTCGAATGGCAATATCCTTCCCACCCCTTCTATCCACCCCCCGACACCTTGTTGCCCTTTTATTTCCATCCGATCGTGTCAATGCGTGGGATGATATAATTAATTACCATAAAATCCCACCAATTCGATGACCCAGTATCATTGAACCTCAAAAACAATCAAATCGATTGGTAATGCAAATATTTTCCGGCCAATAGGTCATCGGAAGTTGATTCGTTCGGGCGGTAGCGGTGATTTTATTGATTAACGATCGATGAATTTTTTTTTTTTCTGGCGGGTCAGAAGTTCGTAAGGAATCTGGTGGACCTAATTATCCATGGTAATGCTGTACTCAATGGGAGAGAGAGCACTTTGACCTTGACACTGGATCAATTAACGCCCGTTCACCTCCAATACATGGGGTCAATGCTACATACACACGTTATATGTACACGCGTGGCACATGCACCTCACACATGGGCACACACATGTATCTATACTCTATCCGCATCCTCGGCTACGCCGCTTACGCCTCGCGCACATCCCTGTGAACACATAGTGCATACTGGGAGTTCCAATCGGAATTCGGTCACGGGGAGCGTTCGACGGTGTTCGACCCTGAATATCCATGCGATACTATATCAATATCCGCTGACCCAACCACCGATAACACAACGCTCGACACTAGTGCACCATTCTCAAGGCGGTTTCGTTATCATGTGTTTCATTGAAGCCTTCGAACTGTCATTAATCAGACAGGTGTGTCAAATCGGGTTTGGTACTTTTCGAGGGGTTTTTTATTTTATTTTTCTCATAATACGGTAAACGATTTTGTAGCCATTAGTTTTATATGTTATTTTTTTTATGTTCTAAAAAAAATGACATTCTATATTTTATCATGGAATCAAGATTAATTATTGTGTAACAAATTTAATTACAGGATAATTACAGGGACACCCTCTGTTTATTAACCGGTGACATTTGATTGAAAAAAATCAATCATTTGTTGCGATTGGAAATAGTGAAAAGTGAAACAATTGGAAATTCTATTATTTATCTTGAATTGCCTCTTTCGGTCCTTAAAAAAAATTAATCAAAATACCATTCGTTGGAGGAAATTCGATTGATTGTCGAATTATTTCAGCAAGTGTCAAACAATTATGGGTCATTACGAAGTCTCGACGGCTTAGCCCATGCGGAAAAATGCGAAGGTACTTGGGATTGCGTGGGGAACAAAAAATGATCAGTTTCTCGTGATTATTTGGATTTTGCGGTCGGTCACCCGGTACGTGCGTGACCATGAACGCACATTTTCCGGAACATTGGGGGACACTATCGCTGTCAATGACCGATATTACGCACGACCCTACTATGGAGTATGTATACGTCCTGTTAGCTTCTGCTCGGATCCCCATGGTAACATGCTGCTGTGGCCCATTTCGGAACACTGCTCGTGCCCCTGTGAAATTGGCAGTAGCGACGATAACGTTTAGGCTTTACCGACCACCTGATGAAGCTCTGCCAGTGAATATCGGAAATTAGCCTGATCCGGAGGAACCAGAGCAACAACGGATTTCAAATAAATCCGTCGATGTCAAAGTGAATATTGCAAACATTAAAAAAAAAAAAGAGCACAAAACTTTCACCCTTTCGCCGTCATCATTCATTTTTTCTTCAAAATATCCAAATTTCTTCATCATCGCCAAGATATCATCACCACAATCTCCACCCACTGACAATTCGACTTTATTCAACGTCCACATCAATTCAAAAGCATTTAAAAATAATATCGCTCCGTTCCTCGAAGCTTAAACATTGTTTTTTTTTATTTATTTTATATTTATTTTTTGTTTTCGGTAAATACGAGCTTAAAATCTCGATATAAACACGACAATAAGATTCATCGTTGCATAAAACCGTGATTAAAATGTATCGAATGAAGCAAAAGGTGTGGAACGATCAAAGGTATCTCAAAGGGATAAAACTAAAAGGAACAAAGACTCGTCAAAGTCGGAGTGACTCAAACGATCGTTCGTTACGAGGTTATCGATGTAAACGATAAAAAGCCGCAGAAGATACACACCCACACACACACACATGCACACATACGCGTAGACAGGGTTCGCTCGCTCACTCCGGTATATCGAAGTAGACAAAAAGAGATGCTCATTCAGGTTGACCGGCTTCCCTATATCGGTGTCAATCCAATCAATGGTTTATTAACCGACGTGTGAACGAGCGAGGCGGAGGAGACCGAGAGCGAGAGGGCAAGAGGGTGACGGCGATGATGGTGTGGCTGCCCGAACCGAGCGACGGTGTGGATGTGAGTGAATTGACAGGGACGTGGCTCCGCTTCGACAGAGGAGCCAGAGCGATACCACGACCAAGAAACCCGATGGAATGAGAGGGACACAAAGAGTAGACGGATAGGAAAATCGAAAAAAGTATAAACGGCCATCGTACACGATGGTGTATAAGGGGAAGTGAGTGGCTGCAAGCTATACACACACACACACCATATGTAAAATAAAACCAAGATATCGGTAAAGACAGATGAAGAAAAACAAAAAAAAAAAAAGCACAAAAGCTGACCATTGGCCATTGGTTTGAACTGAGATGGGTCTTAAACACGTGGTCCCCAGCACGCGATATTCGTGTATCGTTTGGTCGCAATAAAAGAAGAACAAATAAATAAATAAAAAACAGTATATTTAAAAAAAAAAAGGAAAAACGCGAACAGAGGGATTTCCCACAACAACGAAAGAATGAGGTTGAGTGAGCTGGATCGCGTGACGTGACTGGCAGATAGATAGAGATCGACTGCATCTATGTACACGGGCTCGGGAAATAAACAGACAGAGAGAAAGAAAGGAGGCTGACCACGAGGACGAGTGATTGATCGACAGGGTAAGGGAATCAATGGTATATAGAGGATATGTAGAACAAAAAAAGATATCAAGCGTGAGGGAGCAAGTGAAAGGACCTCCCTCGTGAGCTCCACTGTAGCGTGCTGTATTGTTTATGTGTCCTACGTAGCCGTTGAGGGTGGAGAACCCTATCGGTTATTGGAAATCTCGGTGGTTCTTTTTTCTTTTTTTTTGGGCCATACCTCTTTCTCGTGGAGCTTTCTCTCCGAGCTGCTACGACGAAACACTCGGTGACCATGGAACCGATCCGACGGCTCATCCGCGATTCTCCTGATCCAAACTTCTGCACTTTTATCCATTTCCGGTTGAACCGTCCAGGTATATCGGTCAACATTTCATTCCTACTGCCAACGGTTTTGGACTTGGGAGAGAGGAAATGTTTGTGTTCTTACCAGACACTGAGAAACGACACGTTCGAACTGCCGATCGAAGAGCAACAAGCGCACGGGGAAATGATCGCTACCTTTTCGAACCCTGATGGATTTCAACCACAGACGGGCAACACAATCGACAATCGGAATCCGGAGGTGCAACTATCGTAACAAGTCTCGTGTGACTCGGTATATTCATCAAGGGGGACAAAACGATATAATGCCACACATTCTGCAATGTCCTCCGGAAATCTCGACACTTTTTCAATCGCCTCTCCGGGGAATGGAAATTGATAGGACATCTGTTGGTGGTTCATTTCGAAATCGGTTTTACTGTACCCATCGCTCTCGTGACTCTGCCTTACTTTTGACATTTTTGTTCGACGTGTTCCTTGATTGCGACTAACATTCGTACCTGCGTCAGGTGTACTTTCTTTGACGATGAAAAAAATGGATTTTTTTAACCGGGTTGTGTTAACGGACCAAGCGATTTTCATTTTGTGCGGAAACGATAACGATTTCTTCTATAATTTGTAGCGAATGTAGGTAAAAATCGTGAACATGAAGAAATAAAAGCGTCGATGTCTCGAACACGCCTTTGTATGAGTTAAGGGAAATGAGATTTCCCATTCTGTCGAGAAGAAATTGGGGACCAAAGGGAATCAATTGATTGATCGGCTCGCAGAAAAAGAACTCTTACTTCCCATGCTTTTTTTCTGTCGATATAGTGAAGCAGGTGGAAAGCCTGTTCGAAAAAAAAATGGGGACTATATTGTTGGCAAACAGGTGGTAACCATATATAGTTTTCTGTGGTTACCTATCAAAGGAAGGGGTTTTTCCGTATTTTGAGGTAACCGTGTTACTTCCGTCGTCGAACGACGCGACGCTCAAAGAGAATGTATTTAGGGTAGCGTTAATCGCGTTACATCAACCGAACTTCCGTTTTCCCGTGTGATCGAAAATTTGATGGTTATCAACTAAGCGAGCAATTTCCTCGTGGTGAGATTTTCTGGCACCTTATCGATAACGAATAACAACCAAGGTCACAAATCTTTTTCTTGTCTTCACTATACACAATATCGAATGACTCCCTTTTCAGAATATTCCAATTTATTTACCATTATCCCTTAGCTCTTCGTGTTATTCAATCAAATAAAGTGCAGATGTATGGAAGCTTGAATTCCAACCCCGAATATACGATCATGGACAGGAATTGCTATTTAACTCCACTTTCGGCACGGAATCGGCAAAGCTCGTACATCAAACGACTCAACCATGAAGATATATCGCAGTGCATTAATATTGGTTTTCATCTGTTGATATCCGTATTGTGACGATGCACTGAATTTGTGTGGAGCGAAGAAGAATTGCGATACAAGGGAAAGCGAAAGAGGAGAGAAAGCGAGAGAGAGAGAGAAAGGTATCGAGGCTGTGGGGCCCCGAAGACAAGGGCCCCAAGTCCCTGTGAACTCGTTCCAACTCGGGAAGAGCTCAGCGATTGGTTGGGTCTGCAGGTCACCCTTCTGGGTCCCACGATTCGACCTCACAACCTGCAACAGGACTTCAGTTGACCCGAACGAGTCCCTTGCCATCATCGGTACCATCGTCTGACCTTCTTCATCAGTCTTCTTGAATCCTTGCCGAATCATGGTTGTTCTCTTCATGATGTCTTTCATATCTTGCTGAAAGTTGGATTTTTGTGGAGAACGCTTGGAAATCGTTGAGTGAAGTGGAAATAAAAATGTATAGTGGCAATTAAATGGTGAATAAAACAAGATATAAAAGTGAGGTAAATACATTTTGTTGCGTTAGCTTCTGGAAAGCCCTTCTCCATTTATTGCGTTGATGGTTTTTTTTTTTTTTCTTTTTGTTCGATCGAACAGTCGCCTAGTAAATCTGTTGAAAGGGTCGATGGTAAAATCGTCGAGTTTTTGAGCTAAAAATGCGATAACCACGTTTCTCGCATCAAACGAAACTGATCGTCCAGAGTGAAAGGTGGTGGGTGAAACGTGGCGGTACCGCAGGGCAAAGTAATCCTGATAAATCGATAAGCTGAGCTTCCCATTCATGTTCGTGTCTTATTTCTCGGCCTCGTTATTATTTAACGAATATCTGATGGATCCATTGAAAAATATCGCACGTTGACGCCACGAAAATGGAAAATTTTTTATTTACACGATAACGTGTTGCATGCTTGCCGATTTCGTTGACACGCTTTCACAATTCACGCGCTACCTGCTAAAGCTAAACAAAAAAAAAATACACGCACACACACAAAAATAATAACAAAGCAATCTGTCGTTGTCCTTTTTATTTGTCGCTTTTATTTTTTATTGTTCGTCCTCCATCGAAAAAAATGAAAGTGTTATTCACTTTCGCTCTCTGTTCACCTTCCATGAAAAAAAAAAAAAAAAGCTGCATGGCGCCCAAAAAAAACGAAACGAAAAAAGTGCTCGTGGCACTTGCCACGATTGCTAGAATATACAACACGAGGAATACAATTGAGATTTTTTTTAATTCCCGATGTTTATCGATCTATCACATCAACACGCTCAAATGACAAAGACAAAAAAATTACAGACAACAAAAACACACCCAGGCCGTCCTGGTTGAATGTGCTTGCCGTTTAGTTTCGCGTTGGTCAGTTCATGATGTCGCCGAAAAAAAAAAAAAAAAAAACAAAAAAGAAAAAAAAACGAGCTCGCCTATTCCTACGCGTTATTCGAATTGGTGAAAATTGCAGAGTATCGAATAAAGGCAATATTTGCTCCATATTTTTTGACGAGCAGCCCTTCCGATATGAAAATTAAAATATTTCATTCTCCTTCGACACTCAAATTAGAAAGATTTAATTGAAATTGTTATTATAAAATTATTTATAAATTACTGGGAGCTACACATTAACAAAAATCGTAAAAATTGACCGGAAGCCATGGGATATTTTATAAGAAGTCCATTTTTATTTTAAAAAATTTTTGCTCAAGGTGAAATTCAGCCTTAGACAATCGACTTATATTTTTATTTCCCTTCGAATTAAAAATTCGGCAATTGAGTATTTGGGCGGGAATGGAAAAATTAAGGTAGCGCAGATTTAGCGGCGGCCATTGTGTGCGTGGGCGACTCAACGTTACGCCTACCGTCGGTTGAAGTCACCCATTTTTTCTCGCGTCGTGATACGTCCAAAGCTTCATTCTCGTTTAATTTTCAAGGGAAAACGTCATTTTCTTTCATAAAATTAATGTATAGACGCTTTCCCATAGTTGAAAACAATTTTTTGTAACAATACCAAAGAAAAATGTAACATTCAATGTATTTAATGGTCGACGGAGCCACGTTTTTATCAGCTTTGTCGCGACGAAGATTAACTTGTGGTTCTACGTATTGCAATGAATTTTACCAATTTAGATTTAAAAAGTACTTACATTATTAAGCAGAGAATTTTTCGAAAAGCAATAATGTAAGTCATATTTATTATTTTATCAAAAGCTAAACACATTTTTATTCAGAATTGCTATTTTTTTCGCGAATATCTCCGAAAAAGCAATTAATAGCAATTATTATAGCTGAAGAATCATCACTGATGATGATTCAATGATGTGGTATGAAAAAATATTTGTTTCCTGCTTTTTGTTGTGCAAAAAATGCAATTTTTTTCAGCCGTCGGTCGAATTTCGTCCCGACGATGATGACTATTTTTTAAATTGCGTCAATACAACGACATGAAAAAATTCGAAATCATGCTCTGTGCATTGCGCAGTATGGATTCTCGATTCTAGTTGCAAAATTAAATTTTTTATTGACATAAAAACCGAGAAAATCGAAAAAACGTACGCGGCGTGTAAAATAACGTACCGTCGGCCGCGTTCGCCGGGCGAATACAATATTTTCCGTTGACTTGAGCAATATTTTTAAAGCTAGAGAATCTTCGTTAATTTGTGGACCAGCAGATGCAACGAACATTTATGCCGAAAATGGCTGTTAATTAATTCTGTCATGATAATAAGGTATTACGGACTTATAAGCCGTCCAGGCCTCATTATATAGTCAGAGAAACGCTTTATCAAAATGGAGCCGTGATCACGTCATTAAATATTGTTTTTCATCACCGCGCCGATACATTTTGTGGCATTTTCCAAAGAGAAGCTAATTATCGAAAATCTCCGAACGTCCATTGAAAGTCGACGGTAAAGAGACAAAAAAAATTGGTGATTTGTATTGATGGTAAAATCCGCAACTGCTAATGAACTACATCACTTTCTTTATGCATAAATATTATTTCAGCGGATGAGTATTTTATATAATACCTCGAAAATCATGAATTCATGTTGAATAACAGATTATTTCCGCAATTATTATTTTAATCCACCATTTGCAACCGCGTTCATAGATATTTCTTCAAAATTTTAATTGCTCCTTGACAAATATACCTTAATTAATTTTTCAAAACACAAATGTACGTTAATTTTTGTTGCAACATTCAAATTATTATTTTCATTTCTATTAGAATTGCATATTGTGCTATTTCAAATTATCTTAAATTAATGAACTTTCATTGCAAGAGTCACAAAACGTTTGTCCCGAAGTCCAATTAATTAAATAACGAGCACCGATCAAAACTCGGTACACATTTCACCAAACTAATTGTTATTTATAAGGAACAAGCTTCAATAGTCGATTGCCTTGATCCGGAGGATCCCACACTAAAGTCAACTAACACCTTGACAGATTTTAGCTTATTAACTACGTGCCTCGTGCGACTGGATATTGAATTTCATTTATTTTTTAATCCTCACCGTTCGCTCCCGCGTACCGGCTGTCAATAACTTCCTCTACCATTTTTTTTTTTTTTTTCCCGCGCGTTTGATTAATTTCCTCGTGTGCAGTTGAATGTATACCGTCGCGACTCGATTCTCCGAGCTCGTTTGAAATTTTCGAAAATTTCTACCAGTCGTTCGAGCTCCGGTAACCCGGGTGCCATTGGTCTTCGGGGTACCACGTTCCATTTGTGTCGAAAACTTCCCAGAAACCAGAATCTCAAAAAAAAAAAAATTGCGTTACCATCCGAACGATAAAAGAGTCGCGCGATGAAATGTGGTCTGAGCCACGAAAATCGTCTAGTTTTACATATGTAATCATACGTCAGCACAACCCGTTCGTGTTCGCCGCTGGGATATTCGCTCAAAAGTCTGGAGCCTGATAACGAGTTATTCAAACACAATTTCCGTCATTGCGAATTCTAAGCGGAGTTATTAACTGCGTCGGCAGACATGTTGGTGAACGTGGAGGAGAGCTGTCCAGCGTGATGACGAGGCAATCTGCGTGGATTCTTGGTATCGTTGAAGGTTGTTTGAGTGGGCCCTTCACCGAGAGACAGGGCTGAAGACAGGAGCGAGGAACAGGAGTGAGGGCGCCGACGAGGAAGCATCGTCATAGCTCGCGCGAGGACCGGGCCAGTCATGACGAACGAATTAATTAAAAATTATCCGAAAAATTCTCGCTCGACAAAGGCTTCTCCAGTTTGCAAGGGAGCAAAGAGGGTGGACGGGAGTTGCGACCAAACGATCTCGGGAGAGAGTCGGAGCGGGTGGATGGTTTGTACTCCGGGATGATATCTCATTGTTGGCTGGACGTAGACTCGCTCGTGCGATACGCGGCCCATAGCTATCTCTCTTTCTCTCTCTCTCTCTCTCTCTCTTGGTATAATATTTCAAAGTGCCTTGCAGTCCTTGTTGGCCTGTTGGGGAATGGCGATGGGGCTTTTTCGCTATACAAACTCCGGTACAAGCCCAGGAGGAGTCGCGAACGCGTCCGTACGTCCGAGGCGAAGGGCGAGGGTGACCGCCCGCGGCTGAGGACAATGAGGGTGAGGGTTGCTGCTTGCAGGCACATCGTTGAGACTACTCGTGGTGGTCGAGTCGAGAAACGAGTGTGGAAAAGGGTTCGGCCATCTTCCCGGGGAAGCGTAGGCCCTTCTCCCCAAAAAACCCGCGTCGGCCTATCAGCGTCAGCGCGTGTGTATACACTTCTCGCTCGGTTTATCTCCGTCTCCGTTTCGCCCCCGTTAACGTTAACGAACCCCCGAGATCATTTAGCATTTTAACCGTTTGCCAGTGGCCAGGGACTTTTGGCCGAGCCCTCGGAGCGTCTCCCGTTTCATACTATGTCGTTCATTCCACCATCGCCTCATCATTTTCCGTCCCTTTCTATCAGCCCTATTCCCAGGCGATGCTACTTAGCTTCTCTCTCTCTCTCTCTGTCGTTCTCTCGGTTCCATTTTCTCTTTGGTACGCAAAGGAACGGCCAAGCCAACGCGCAAAGGCAAAAGCATTTCTGTAAACAAAGGAACATTTGCGTATTCATATAAAAGCGTTTCGGGAAGCCTGGATCCTGATCGGGATTATGGGCAGCCACTCAGGATCCACGCATGGTAATACTCATTATACGGCTTCCTGAGCCCACTCGCATATTTCCCTTAGCCGCGACGCGGTACCGTCATCGCGATGCTCGTCAAATACGCTCTCTACGACGAATCACCACCTGCCAATCACTGTAACCATTGGCTACCGACTCGGCCACAGCTGTGGCAGTCGTACACTTGATGGAAAAAAAAAAAATATCGGTACCACTTACGCTCACGGCCACACAACGAGATTTGCCAACACGTGCTCACCGACTTCTCCAGGATTACGCGGGATCGACCCTTTCACGTTTCACGTTTTTCGAATTAGCTGAAGAGAAACCGAGAGGGGCCCCAAGTAACCCTTCCGCTGGACACTGCACTCGTAAAAGCTCGCTACCCTTCGGAGCCTCGAATATACATTGCCTCTTCTTTCAACCCCTTCCATCGGTTCAAACGATTTATATTCTTTTCTGTATGGGGTTTACGCGACCGTGTGTTCTCCAATGTTTATTTTTATTTTTTTGTTTTGTTTTTCTCTTCCCTCTCGCTTTCATACCTTCCTTCTTTTTCGGGTCTTTGCTGATCCGGTTTCCTGGTAACCGTGTCGGAGATTTGTTGAACCAAGATTTTGACTTCCTTTGTGAATAGGGATTTTTTCACGGGCTCTCTTTGTGCCTTTGTATCGGCCTCCGTGTATACCAAGGCTGTGCCGATAGCCCGAACTGAGCTTTTGCTTGAAAACCGTGCGGCACACGTTCCATTATGCATGAGCATTCTCCCGAGAGCATTCATACATCGGTTATTTCGATCACTGGTCCCGGGCAAAATAGTTCCAACCTGTCAAGGAATATCGTATTTTTTTTTTTTTTTTTTTTTTTTTTTACGACGATTATCTATTATTGACGAATATTTTCAGCATTGCGCCCGAGCTTTTTTAAGACTCTCCGAGGTTATGCAAGTGCAGTTTTAATTTCCATTGAGAATTGGTGACATTGCATTATTAATAACACCAATGCATGATTTGTACATCTAATTAACACTTTACTTTTTTAATGGCGTGATAAGAAATAATTAAATAAATAGTGCATTAAAAAAAAACCCAAACATCAAATTGTGAAAACTTGTTCATTTTACACTCGCCAAATATACTGTCATAATTAGGTATGGAATTTTGGTACTCGAACGGAAATATTTTATTAATATTCTTGGTATTTTTGCTGAAAAATGGATAACATAAGAAAAATTTTGGTTTTTTTTTCATATATAAAAATGTGGGTGTGTAAATACTGACAAATTCCAAACAGACATGATGTATTTTCGGATGTCAAAATCATCGGTATATTTTTCTCGAAGATACTTCATTTTTAAATACGTTTTTTTTATTTTCCATCTCAATATTTACATTTCAATGGAAAGAGCGCCCACGTCAATGGCCGCCGTCCGACGGCGCTAGACTTTCCCCAGGCGTTCACAGCTTTTTTCGTTTACAAATTTTTAATCACAAAAAGGCGGAAAAATGAAATCAAAAAAATTCCACGAATCATTTTTGAGAATTAAAGACTCCAAATAAAATACAAACTGGTAAACTCCATGTAACAATTTAGTTTAAACAGTGTCTAATTAAATTTCATTTCATTTTAAGTATAAATTCGTGTCTCAATTGATGACCACCAGATTTATGCTTTAATCGAAATTACGAAAAAGAAAAAGAAAGAAAAATGGATCGAATTGCAGAGAATGAATCAATTCACCCAAAAAAGGTAATCGAGGTTTCCGAATAAAATCCTACAATCCTCCGTGGCATCGGAAAAATGGCAAATCCCTCTTCGCCAATTGAGTCAATAAAATCCTAATGTAATGGAAATAACATAACAAAAAAATATATATATGTATACATGCGAAACATAATTAACGTATTCCTAAGCACGTTTGTGCCTCGATTACCGCAGGGATGCCAAAGCAGAAAAATTTCGTTTAATGGATTCCGAAAATATTCCCGTTCACGAGGGACAGAACTTGATAGCGAAAGGGTGAAAGAGTCTCGTTGATTCTCGGCGAAATTTAATATTTTTCCTCCGCACACTATGTACTATATCTCATGCAGTCAGGACAGCAGGTTCTCCGGGCGGCTCTTTGTTACCAATAACATTTTCGCAACGCGTAATGCCGGGGAAAAGTAATTAGAGTAAATTCAGAGACTGTCGGGGGTGCGCGCAACCCTTCCGAGCGAGCAAAATGGCGGCGGGAACCGCCCTTACGAAAAACGAGGCCTGCTCCGTTCCTTTGGGCTCCCGCACAGCGCTCTCCCTCTCTCTCCCTCTCTCTCACTCTCTCTCTCTCGTTCTCCCGGCAGAATTAAAAACACAGCCAAGCGACTGCGCGGCAAGCAATGTCCAGGAGGCCTTGCAGCATATACTTTGAATTCAGGATATAACTGTACCATACATTTTTCCTTCCCTCCATTATTATTATTTTTTTTTTTTTCTCTTTTATCTCAGAGCAACAAATCGTCGGTAATCACCTACCAAGGTTAATTTAACGAGGACGCATTACTTACAGGAGAAATATTTCGTTCGTCACACCCTCCGAACTTGCCCGAATCAAAGGCTGTGCAAAGAAGCGAATGCTCATTAAAAGCCCCGAGAGACAAAGAGAATCTCCGCCCTTGACGCCCTGTATATTCGATTAAAAATCCCTGTTCAACGTAATAGAACGAGCTTTCAATATCGCTTTTATTGTTCAGCTTACGCCACGAGTAATTTACCTCCTCGTATAAGAGAAACATTTCCATCATTACTCACACACCTGGTAACATGCATTTAATCTCCATTTGTTCACCTCTTGCCTCTGAGAGAGCCATTTTATTTGCCCAGCTTCAAGAAGTATCGAAAAAGCTTTGAAATTCCACCCTCGGACTTCTCGAAAAATTGGCAATTCAATAATTATTCAATCAAGATCTTCGCCGAGCGCTAATTACATTGCCGAAAATTTCACATGACGACCTCGCTCATTCGTGACACTCCGGTATGTCAGAGTTCCACCAGAGATAGCTTGAAACTTTGATGGCGAACGTCGGAGAAAGGTGACGTCTCAGCGAATGGCCGAGGAAATCCGACAGGTGGCAATTAAGGGTTCCACTTCCATTGTCCAGTAGAAAAGCCGGAGTCGAAATCAATTGTCACCTCCGAAGCAGGAGACATCCGAAGTCACAGACGTCGGGCCATTCTCCGGTGATCCCTCGTCAGTAATACGATAGGGAGCAAAGGTCGTGCCTTCGAAGGTTCTCCGGGCGGATGAAGGCGAAGAGGGAAGACTCCCTCAGTGTAATTGAATTTTCCCGAGAAGCCGAGGAAGCTCCCCATAGGAAGCTCCCCCGTGTACGAGTCGGGAGAGCCGAATATGATGAGGAACAGGGTTGACGCGGAGGGTGGAATTCTGGATCGGATCGCGAGTCTGACGCCAATTACGAGAAGGGAGAGAAAATCAATTGCCACCAATGTCGCGTCGTCGAAACGAATGGGGGGACCAACGAAAAAATCGGTATAGCCACTATTCCTGAGGAAAAAAAGGGGCCTCTCGAAACGGGTCGTCCTTTCCACGATATTTTTCCTCCATTTCTCCAGCTTTTACCCCAATGTGTGTGTATGTGTGTGTGTATTTATTTTTTTTCATCTTTTCAACGCCCCCGCGCACCCTCGTAAATATCCCCTTCAACCAGCCATATTAGCAAGCGGTACGTTCTTGGCAAGGAGCCGCTGCTACTGACAGGACATTTATATTAGCAGCTACCACCAGCAGCAGCAGCAGCATCATATATACAGCAGGAGCAGCGCAGCCCAGCTACCCGTTCACCACTCTTTCTGCTGCTCCTTCACTCCTTTCATTTTATAATCCTCTCTCTCGGTCTCCACTTCTCGCAACTCACTCCTACTTCCTTCCTTTCTGTTGCCGCCCGATGAGACTCACTCCCAAACTATACACACGCCTCCTATTCCAAAAGATAGACTCACACACATGTGCACACGTGTGTGTGTGTGTGTGTGTGTGTGTGTGTGTGTGTATGTATGTTCTGTGCAAAATATACACATTAGTGTTGGTCGAGGTGGTGATCGTTCTTGTCGTAGCTCGAAACTAAACGAAAACCCCAACGCAATTCCAACTCCCAACGTTTGCCTGGTACCACGCTCCACACGAGGCTAGCAGTGGTTCCTGGCGCTGGCAAGTGCAAGTTTTTGATTAGCTATCGTAAATCGAGCGTCCGAACTTCGATACCATATTTTCGACCCGGGCGCACATGCCTTTCTCTCGCTTCCTCGTCATAACCAACGAGCGCACGCTCCTTGTTCACCAAACTCCCGGCAAACTCCTCAACTTCTCCTTCGCCCCGAGCGAATCCAGTCACGGGACCGCTACCACTTGACTGCGTGGCTCGGACCTCAACCCACTTCGCTGTTCTAGGATCGCGCGCTCGGAGAGAGAGAGAGAGGGTGAATCGATTTCTCGGTCTCCGTGTCGATTCATTAACCGATTTCCACTGAAATCGAAGTGGAATATTTCTGACATCGGTGCTCCTCAAGCCGCAAATTTTCCGAGTCGCTTTTGCCTCGGAATTATCCCATTGATATCGGCAAAGCGGGTTCGACGGTAATTTATTCATGATTCGTATTTATTGATTAGCTGGGTTCCGAATCGAGTTGTAGAATGGAGGTAATCGTTGGGAGGGTTCGTGCAACGGAAAGGGAATAAGGGATGAATTATTTAATTCGAATTAATCGAACGGCTTTTGGGAAAGAAAACGGCGAATCAATGTGATTAACCAAAATCGTTGAAATCTGGAAGTTTTTATTTGTTGGTCAAAAAATCCGAACTCTTGCGAATATTGCCGGAATTTTTTTCTCCATTAATCCAACGAAAAAGTGATTTACCGTAGTCGCATTTTTTTAAAATTGTTTTTTGGTTTTTTTTTTTTTCAGGTGGAGGAGAATGGGCAACAATGGATAGTGGCTTACTGAGGCATCGCAATTTCTTCCGAATTACTGATTATTATTACATGAACCAATGAACCAATATGAACTGATCGAAAAAAAAACTGGGATTTTTTGATGTGAAGGTAAAAAAAATGATTTCATCATTAATAATTTCACTGATTAAACAATCCGAATTATCGTTTCCCACCAATGGAGCACATTGATCCATTTCCAATGCTACATTGAATCAATGGAGAAATGACTCATGTTGATTTCTCGTTCGACAATTACCTTAAAAATCTACATGATGGCGTAAAAGTATAAAAACTCTTGATCTCGACTCAAAAGTGCCGAAACCTCATGAAAAAAAGTGGCTCATCGTGCCCCACTTTCCCCCTCCCCGAAATTTATAATCTCGCATAAAAAGCAGAGTCGAACTTTCTTTGCAGGCACGCTTATAAATCACCGTACGTCGTGGTCCTCCGTTAGCACGATAGGAATTCACCATAATTTCAGAATATATTTCTGAGAGTAAAAGAATGAGAAGGACATGGAAAACGGAAGAGGAGAAAAGAGGGTGGAATAGAGACTGGAGTTGAGAGTAGAGCCCGTGCGAAGGGCCATATATTCTCGGTAAGATCTACCGCGCGGAGGGTGTTCGCCGGGATGGCGAGGAGGCACCGAGGACATTAAGGGTAACAAATGAGACTGCGAGATCCTCCCGCAGGACTCTCTTCCGACTGAGGTACCGCGAATGAAAATAAGTGTAGCCCGGGCTTTTCGCTCCTCTCTTTTCCTTCGTATAGCAGTAGTTACCAGCGTTCCACTCGGCTCCTCCATGCCTCAACCCTTTTTTTCTGCTCCCTCGCGTTCCACTCTTTCTCCGTTAAACTCACACCGTTAACTCCGTCGAGAATTCTCTCGTGTACGGTGTGCCTTCAGCATTCGTTTATAGTACGTAGAAAGCTGCGAAGGGAGAACGAGGAGGAGAAAGAGGAGGAGGAGGAGGAGGAGGAGGAGGAGGAACGTCGGAGGAAGAGAAGCTGGTGGGTTGGCAGGTCAGATTTACGATTACGAGCTGTTCGCGTTAAAGTTCAAGCTGCAACGTACCTGTGTATACGTCTCACCTGAATTCCACCAATTCCGCATCGTTTTCCACGAGCCCTTCACGACGAGCATATATCACTTTGCCCGGTATCACACCGATCGAGGACAAACCGTTTATCCGTGAAACTTCCGGTTGAACAAGTTACGTCACACTGCGGTCGATCGAACTTCCAGCGACCGAATTGTTGATTGGACCTTTCCCAGTTCATCTTCGTCCCTCTTTCCACCTGGAAACTTCGCTTCGACTCGTAACCGATACATCGGCCCTTTACGCACCATTTTCACCTGACACACGTGCAAACGAATCCGACAAAAGCTCGTATAACAATAATGTTCGGGTGGTCTCGTTACCAGCCGGGATTAAGGAGTACTCTAATTGCGAGCTACTGCAACCAAATTAACGTGTGATTGGTCCAATCATATCGCAATGTGCAGTTTGCATTACGCGAAAATGTTAACTGCACATTTCTCTAATATGATATTATGGATGCACGTGGGTATGGCGATGCGGCAATTTATTTCGAGCTTGTGGAAAAGGCCACCGCTGAACGATCCTTGTACCGAGCCTCGTCATATCTATAAATGTAATTGCTGTGCACGCCAGATTTATACCGATATCAAACTCGTGACAGCGATCCCTCTCGCTTTCACCTGCTTTTAATCTGATATTCGGAGAAAGCAAACAAAAAAATATATATATTCTTTTACCATCCACTCGCATTGAATTCGTGCATTAATGAACTTTCACAGATTTATCGGTGTAATGGTATCGATGAACGAATATGTTGAGAACAATTTGGAAATGGCGCTTTATCGTAGGACGTATTGTACGATTGGTCCGGTTGTGTGTGGAATCAAGCGCGTCGAGTGGACCAAGTTGGTCGGTGTATGTGTGGACACACGTACATATGCATGTATCCCTTTGTCCCGGTAGCCGAGCGATCGAAATTCAACACATATATCAAGGTTACACGAGGCCAGTGGTCACACGGTCTCGTCCTCGAAATTCCTGGACATGGAGAATCTGTCCCTCGGATCTCGATGTCCGATTCCGTCTTGACACCAATCAAGTGCGAAGCGGACACGCGGGTTTACGGCGTGCGCCATATTCGACAAGGGCGAATAAGACCCGAAGGGACGAAGATAGAATGCCGGAGTGGGAAGCATTGGAAGCTGGAATCCAAACAGACACCGGATGAAAGAGAAAGCCCCAAGTGCCGGCCGGAGAATGGGAAGGACACGGAGGGAAAATTGGAGATAATCAATCGACTACACACAGCGGATAAATCGAGCGGGCTTAATCCATCCTCGGAAAAATAAACTATCCTCGCTCTGGAGCGGAGCTTTTGGCTGAGCCCCCTTTGCCTCGCTTTGGTCCGCTCGTCTCGCACGCTTCGTTCTCTTGCTTATCCTCCTCTCTATCTCTCTCTCTCTCTCTCTCTCTGGAGCTCGAAACAAATTTCCCTGCCATTTTTATACTCGTGAATATATCCCGGGGTTGCTATGGCCGAGGAAAAGGAAGAGACACAGAGAAGGAAAACACAGCCGGGTGTTCCATGTTCGAGTAGCACAGAGGAAGACCAGAGGGTTCAGGTGGTATGGGTTCTCTGTCGTGGTAGGTGGATACCGATAGAGAAGCAGGTTTCGTTACGGTCACCGCTCTTTCTACCCTTTTTTGTTGTTTTTCGTTTTTTTTTGTTTTTTTTTTGCTTTTTTTTTTTTTTGTTTTTTGTTTCTAGTCTCCTGAACTCTAGCTGGCTCCGGCTGTAATTTCGTTTTTTCTGCTTCGAGTTTAGCAAGGGAAATGACCTACGATATATTTCTAAGGGGTTTTTACCAACGTCCTCTCTACGCGTGCTGATACGACGCCGACGACGATGAGGACGACGACGACGACGACGACGACGACCTCGAGGCTTCGTTGGTACTCTGTTACATCCCTGCCCCACCAACACCACCATCATGGTAATATAGAACCACGAGGGACAGTGGCAACGGCGACCCTTCGGAGTACCACGACCACCCCCTTGAACCACCCCGGCTTCCGCTCCCGGCGGGCTCCCGACGATTTGCATTTCTCAACCATTAATCTAACCTTCATCCAGCTCTTTTTTCCGAGTATTCGCAGACAGCGACCAACGCGACTGCAGGCGAACAGCGGTACGAAGTGGACGAGAATACCGGAGGAAGCAGTGGGATTCACCGATTAGAGTCATTTGATCTCCGCGTGCGATCGTCCTGAAGAACAACTGGGTGAGAAGTGGTCTACGATTTTGTCGGACATTTCAGTCTTCGGTGATACCGAATAAATCTATTTGGTAACATAAGAAAAATAACGGTGAAATTCGAAGAAAATTTATGATTTGAAATTTCATTTCGAAACTTAGTCACACTTGAATATTTTTATTTGTCGGATTTTGGAAAATTTACATCACACGTATCGAAGGACTTCCTCAAGGCTCTTCATGACAATGGAGAACAATTATGGACCATGGACTGAGCTCTTCGTATCGAAGCTTACATTTCAAGAAGGCTGAAGAGGAGATACGAGGGATGTAAAGTGTGACGGTAAAATTAGGAGAAAATTTTATGTTTTGAAATTCAATCACACTTCCATATTTTTATTTCTTAGATTTTGGAAGATTTACATCCCACGTATCGAAGGATTTCCTCAAGGCTCTTCATGAAAATGGAGAACAATTATGGACCACGGAGTCAGCTCTTCGTACCGAAGCTTACATTGCAAGAGGGCTGAGCAAGAGATACGAGAAATGTCCAAAGTGAAGCTCGAGGGATGTAAAGCTCGTGGTACCACCGAACGCCTCGTGTACCAAGCCCAGTGAGAAATGGAGGCTGCTTGGGAATGGGGCATTAAAGAAGGAGTGCGAAGGGGAGAGAAATAAAAGCGAGCGAAAGCATCGCCGAATAGCGGGACGTTTGGGTATCATTTTTCAAAAGTTTTACTTCGCAGTCACGTACGTAGGAAATATAAATGAGGCGACTATCTCCCGACAACATCGCCGGCTGAGTCTACGTGCGGTGAGAGATGCTGATAGCCATTAGGTGGGCCATGGTTCTCGTTGTATTTAATCTTTTCCGAAGGACTCGCCTCATGAGAAATGAGTCTCGGCTTTGAATAAATGGTACGCTTGATGCTGATGAGTGTGGTATTTAATCTTACGCACGTTTCAATTAAATATGTAAAAAAAAATACTTTGAAAGTACCATTTAATCTAATACACTGTAAAAACAAAAATCCCAAATTAATAAATGTCTTCATTTAATAAACTCAACACATTTTTATTTTTTTTTTATTTTTCGAATATACAATTGAATAATCTCTTTGGCACGTTTCTTTATTATTTTCTGGTGAATTAATAAAGGAAATTCTGATGCAAAAGAAATTGGTAATGTGACTTTTTGTTTCCGGTTAAAATGGTCTGGTCGGCGCAAAGAAATTATTTGATTCCGCATGACTTTTTGTACGTGCCCGATAAAGTATAGCTTTACATCACCGACCATTTTGAAAAATGCCGATGATTCGTTATCAGCCAGGCTCGTACCACTCTGAACCATCGACGCCACCCGGGCATCCCCTCTTGATTAATCTGACCCACCCCCGGCGCCCTTCACCGTCAGCGCTTCGAGTCCTCTCCATCAGGTTTTAATGGCCGCTTCCACCGTCCGAATCTTTAAACGCGCAATAAAGCTTTATCCTCGGTTCGATCTCTGTCGAATCTATCCGCCATTTCGGAATCGCGTGCGGAACATCCTAGTGCTACTGATTACCACTCCTGTTGGCATCGTCCACATATTCCTACCTCGCCCATTTTCTCTTTCTATGGACAGCCCAACTAAGCTCGTGGAATTTCACCTACCAAGCCCATAAATATTTCTGGTCACCTCAAACAATGGAGAGCCTTTCACCTTTCGCATTTGGTGGCGCCAGGTCAGCTACAAATTTGTCGAACCTGTTGTAAGTTCGAAGCTTCTGAGCTTTTAATGTATTCTTAGATAGTAGGACCTACCTAAGTAAAAATAAAGATATCCCATAAAATAAAAATAAAAAAAATTATCCCCAATCTTCAGAATTCACTAATTTATTGATTTATCGATTTCCTTTGAATATCACAGTCAAATAAGTCAATGGATCTAGGTCCATTATTTTTTTTAACTGGATCATGATTCCAGACTTTGCACTGGAAGTGGAATTGTATTTATGGATTCGAGAACACGAATACTGGAGACCACGGTGGGCTTTTATATATGAATATGCAGATTTTTAAATGGTGTTCGAGGAAACGATTGTGGATGGGAACGAATGAGACTTTCCGAGGTAAATGAGCTTTTAGTCCCATTCAACCATTGCGAGCTGGACAAAGCGGTCCAGGTAATACGTTAAAAGATTGACGTTGCCGGAATTGGTTATTAAACGGCGACTTTCATGGTCACGTTAGCTTATTTTTAGACTCTATCACACATGTAAATCGCTTCTATTGAAATACACACTACCCATGTGATTCTATTTTATTTTCCAGTTATGGAAGACACATTACGACAGGTTACACGGAATCCTGTGCAAAGAATCGAAGAGAAAAAAAATCCTACGGTGTAAATGAACATCGGCTATCCATGTAACGCAGAAAACTGAGGAAGAGATATTCGGGAATAACGAAAGAGTCCCGGAAAATAAAAAGCTTCTGGTTGGATGATCAATCCATTCGGACGCGAGAGATGAAGTAGGATCCACTCGAAACAAGTGATTATGAACGACCATGGGAAAACGGTAGTCAATGGAGAAAGCGGTGACAGTAATCAGTGATTAGTTTTCTGAAACACGTTAAGCTGTGAACAACAATTATCATAATAAATATTGAAATTATTGTGGTACACTCTTGCTCTCCCTGTTGCCTCGCTGATAATTTCATTCGGAATACTATTTATCCGCTAATCGATCTCACGTTACGCACTGTGTCGATGAAAATAATGGTTTTCCGCGTTCGGTAATAAATGAGGTATAGACACTTTATTCGGGGTAGTTGAAAGATTGAATAATAACGTTTATAATGGCATTATCGGTCGTCGCGGGTTAAATTCATAATTGCAACATTTTATCGATGAATTTTTCGAATCGAATCAAAAATTTTAACCAACCACTTATGTGTAGAACGTTCATGGTGAACTTGAACAAAATGGGTTTCACGGTTAAATTCAACCGGTCCCAGAATTGAAACCAGAAATTAACCAACGAACTAAAAAAAAAAAGGTAACCTAATTCTGTTTGGGAATAAGCCTAAAAAAATAATTAAGAAGCTGCAAAATTAATTGCTAACAGCAAAAGATATAACGATAGATAATTAATTCAGTTTATTAGTTACGTTATTAAATTTATATTTTTATACTCTCCTCAATGAGATTTTTTTTTCATGATCTCAAGTATAGTAATAAATTATCATATCAATTTTTTTTTTGAGTCAAAATTAATCACCGCATTAAAATATCGACAACGAAATTTGTGCCGCTGGACGATAAAAGATAAAATAAAATAACGTAACGCTATTTAGTATTATTAATTTTTTTAAAATAAAAATAAAAATAAAAAAACCACGAAACGAAAATGAGTCACAGCATTTAATCGTGTTGAATCCGCCGTTTTTTTCCCAGATTCATAAAACGGAGCATATCGGAAGGTGATGAAAATGTCTGTTCGCACTAAGTACTGCGATATTTGTACACAAGAGCGTGTACGAAGGGAATACCCGGAGGTATTTTCGGTGTGTGTATATAGCTCTCGTGGGGTATCCGTAAAAGACGAAGGGAAATACGTATTTGGTATGTAGAGTTCACCAAAATGGCGAGCCGGCCAATCCCGTGTCGTCCTTTTTCTCTCAGCCGGGTGTCCACCCCCTCGGGCACACACAGCACTCACCCCCTCTCGTTTATACTTTCTCTCTGTCCCTTTTCATTTCTCTCTCTCTCTCCCTTCAGCTCGTCCGCCTGCGGGGGCTAATTTATTCATTCGATCCTTTTTACACGAGGCCAACACGTACGAGGCTGTATACGCTTTCGCTTTATCTCTTTCTCTCTTATCTCATCCCTGGCGTAATTTTCGGTACACCTTTTGTAAAAAGCGACGTCAGCGAATACTTACGGGGAACGCAGAGAAACGACGGGCCGTATTTACGTTCCACGCCGGTCTTCCGGCTGCTGGACGGTCCTTCCCACCCTCGATGGTCTCGCCGGCTGGTGGTGCTGCTACTTTACCGTGCCACCCCCTGGCTGGGGGTGTTCCATGGTCCTGTTGGCGTGGCAGTCTCTTCGAATGAGCCCGGAGCCTGGCCAACCCCATGGACTATGTCCACCAACCCTCGTTGGAATTTCTTTTCATTTTTTTTTCTCGTCCACCCTCTTTCTCTCATTCGTCCACCTCGGCATCTCATTTCTCTATTTTTCCTTCGTCTTTCTCGTCACCCCTTTCCCAACCCCGTTCTTTTTTCTCCCGGTGCTTCGTGTTTTTCGTTCAAAGAAGGGCTAATTTTTCAACGTCCCGCCCGAAGGGGTTTCCGTTGGTGGCGAGGCCCGAGGTGCCTTTTGTCGCCGGTGACAGAGGGTTGCGTCGCTCGTCGTCAACGGCTTGCGAAAGCTCTCGTCTCTGCAAGCTAGTTACCAAAAAAAAAAACATAAAAAATTACGAAACCAAGAAAGAAAAAACGAAGGAGCGTTTTTAGAATTGCAAATTCGTGCCGCAACGACTGAAAATTCGAGGCAGAGTTCACTCGAAATGAGAAGCGAAATTAGCGGCCACAGGACCTGCAAAATGGAGAACGTTTCTTGGAGTATCTCGTCGTCGACGATAATTCGATTTTTTTTTTCTTTCACTATTTGTCGAAATTTATGTTCTTTATTATTTTGCAAATTTTTGGAATAACGATGTTTTTTGAGAAAATTCATTATACCGGAAATAACGAGCCACTGGTTATAGTATTGCCAAGTTCAACGCCATCCACACAACCGACAATTCTCGAATCGGATATTGGCATCGACACCTGTTGCGATAAAGTGTCCGTGCGCATCGCGATATCGATGGTCCAGTGAGAACGTGGAGGGGGCGGCGGATCGGGAATTCCATAGCGCGACTATATACGTGTGTCCCACTGGTGAGATATCGATGTGTGTTAATCGGAGCGCAACATCCTTCTCCGGCCACACTTCCTCATCCTTCCCACCTCGCCCCACCGCCGCACGGATTCCTCGAGAAAGCCCCCCGACTTATCGAAGTTCGATTAAAACCTCGCCGTTCATTTCAGCGTGTTGAATAAATGCCTCTTTTTATTATACCTGTTGTACGAAATCAAAGATCGTGCTACGGGAAAAGAACTTTCACTGTGACTACTTTGGAAAGTAGGAAATTAGTTCGCTGGGAGAAATTTTTAGCTACACGGAGAGAATTTTGGAAACATGAAAAAATAGTGCTTAATATAATTACGAGGTATTCGATAATTATATTTTAATACGAAAATTTTAATTACATTACATTTTGATGTGTATTGGAATTAAAATTTCGGAAAAATTCTATCTTTCACTTTCATTGAGAAATTTTTTTCTTTTTTTATTTCAGAAATTTCAAAAGAAAGTAAATTAATTTGTTAATTAAGTTGATCATTGGAAAATAGATAGATAGACATTTTAAAATAATTAACGATGTATTACTGTTGGGTTGAATTTAAAAAATGTTTTTACTTTCATAAATTTCGACGTGTTTGTGGGTGTGAAAAAGGGTTGTCCTCGTTGATAAAAAAAAAATCCGTGTGGCAAAAATAAAAACTCCAAAAGAACATATGTCCAGTGAAAGTCGCTTACGGGGCAATCAGATTTCCACACTTCCGATCAACTGGAATCCAACAGGAAACGCGAAAGTACCGAGCGTTTCATCAGATTCTCTTTTCTCCTTCGACTCCCTATCCTCAATCATCCCCCTCTGCTCGGCCAGCGGAGTATCGGAACTGCGAAATACAAAAAATAGAAAATTCTACGGAACGTTGAAAAGTATGTAGAATTCCCAGGAAAAAGAAACGAGTGCGAGCAAAAAAATGGATTAGTGCCAGTTCGGCCTTAGGGCGAAAGGGTGGTTGGGGGTGAGACACAGAACGTGTGGCCGTTTTTTTTTTTTTCGCCCTGCGGAAAGGTCCATTCCACCGGAAATCGAACGACGTCTCGTTCAACTATATACGTATAAAGGGCATTACCATGAACTCCCTTTCTAACCCTTTCCATCGTCCTCTTCTACATTTCTAGACAAATACATTGTCACCTATTGGATCGCCATCATTTGACCACCGCCACATATTCGACGAAAGTTACATCGCCTATTTTTCGAAGAAGGGTTAAAACCTTAAGGCAAGTAAATATCTTCACTTGCAAATAATTTTTTTTACCTTCAAATAAATTCATTTACCTCCGAATGATTTTTTTTACCTTCAAATAAATACATTTACCTCCAAATAATTTTTTTTGCCTTCAAATAAATTCATTTACCTCCAAATAATTTCCGTTACCTTCAAATAAATCCCTTTGCCTCAAAATAAATACCCAGTCAGTGTATAAATAAAGGGCCAAGATGGAGGTGTTCTCCAAAACCGCTAAACTTTCCACCCCCCACATGCATTTTCACCAAACATGTATATCCCTTAAAAAAATGGTCCTAAGCAGGTACCACGAAGAAGCATGAAGGGACCTTCGGGTCCGAAGTTTCCTTTAGTCCCGTCGAGAGGGAGCTGCTCTCGGAAAAGGGACGAAAATGCGTGTAGAGGGCGTAAGAGCGGTTCCCCGTGCAGACGAGCCGAGTGCAGAGCCCAACGCAAGGGCAAATACGATGGAGAGATGGGTGGGCGTTGGTGTGGGGCTGAAAAAAATCCTTCGGGAATGATGGCGGCCGGTAGGAAGTGAGAGAAGCGCGTGCACTGGCCTCGCACGTAGAGTGCAGTACCGCGCACGTTCTTTCGCGCATATTTCTCTCTCTCCCTTTACAGGCCCTCGTGAGACAATGGGCGAAAGTGAGAAAGGGACCAAGCGGCTCGTGAATTAGTATAGAGACTGCGAACGAGAACGTGGTAGAGAGTGTGACCCGGGGGGATGAAGGCGAGGGGGTTGAAGCTCTCCGTTTTCCAGTGAGCATACATCCTAGGGATGCTAGTATAGAAACTACCCCTAATACGCGCTTTCTGCAGTACGTATCTCCTCACATATATACACACATTGATAAATATTACATGTGAGAACGCACGCACTCACATGCAAAGGGCACGCATCTCGGGCAGAGAAACAGGCCAACACATGCACGCACACAGAGACATTGAAATATACGTAGAGAAAGGCACACGACCCAAGGGTTGATATCGTTCGCGAAGGTACTACGGTATGCGGGGGTGTCAGGGAGAAAACAGAGCTCAACGAGGGATGCTACGAGGGGCGGGATTTTGCCCGAAGTTTTCAACGAATAAGGAGCCGAGACGAGAAAGCGATGGCCACGCCTACGCTACCTTCACCGCTCTCCGCTTCTCTACTAGTAGTGCCCTACGTACGATAGTGTAGTGCCACTGCCGCTGATGCATATACACGCGAGTGAGCGTCGGGCTTTCCGCGCCCTCGGCAACCACCCCACGGAATTTTCCCTCTTTCTCGCGTAATCAATGGGAGAGACGCCGACGTTGAGCGCGTCGCGACGCACGACCAACAGCGAGCGACGCCGCTACGAGCTTCCCGCGCTTCGTTGACTCGCTGCTGCTGCTGCTGCTGCTACTGCTGTTGCTGCTGCTGATGCTTTACCTATCCTCCACTCTCTCTCTCACTATCCTCTATCCTCTACATCTCTCGAGTCCTCTCTGTCTGAACTGGCTGGACTATTACTACTACTACTACTACTGTTGTTGATGTTGCCACTGCTACACGACGACAACGATGACGATTCCCTCTGTTGACCCTAATGCCCTGTACTAGAGGAACGTTCATAGTGGTGGAAATTCCATATGAACACAGAAATATTACGATTCTGACTATCGTGCGAAGCCTGCTGCTCTTATACCGCTGATGTATACCGGAAGTAGATATAGCTGAAGGAAAAAAATTATTGTAGTCGCGAGAATATTATTGAGGGCTGACTAGAAAAGTTAGTAATATATGTTTGCTCTCAATGGTATAATGGCGTGTACAATTCAATTTTTTTTTTTTTTTTTGCAAGGGTAGTTATTTACATGTATAACAGCGTTGCTGTGAATTGGGGAATAAAATAGAGATGATAATTAGAGATGCCGAAAAACTATATCAATTTTTTTCTTCTTTTTTTATTAGGTATTAAAAATTTTTATTTTATTTTAAGTCGTTCTTTTTTCGTATTCACAAAAAATTATCCTCCGACGTAAAAAAGGTGTAATAAAACCTGTCAAATTTCAAAAGTGAGGGGAGGATCTTACTGCAGTGCGTTTAATCCCACGCAATTGTTTATCGGAGCGAAACACAGCGAATCGACGAATAAAAAAAAAGGAAAAAAAAATGATAGTTTCAACGAGCCGGCTGGTGGTTCGCCCAGTTTCCGATCAAGAGAGTGCATTTCGGTGTTACGCGCTTACGTATAGATACCTGGCACGTAGTAAGCGACAGTTGCGTTTCCCCTGGAGCAAGAGCAAATAATTCCCTTCAAAAAGCGCAAAAAAAAATTTTTTTTAAATACCACAATTACTTCACAAATATTCTGCAACCCTTTTGCTCCCTTAGAAATTTAATTTCTTCCGACTGCTTGAAAGGTTCACTTTCTCCAGTGGCAGACATCAATTTGATCTGGACGAGGGTATCTTCGAGCCCTCGCTCCAACCGGTTTACCTACTGGAACTCTGGAAACCCCCTTTCCCATCCCTCCCACCCCCTCCCTCGAAACTAGGGGTGCTTCGATGGACGAAGAACACAACTACGCACCGATACTCTCATCCAATGTTATATCTCGGGCTTTAGGGATGCGAGTATCGGCCGAGAAAGGGACCTGACTAAGACCCACCCCCGCATCCCCCAGCGTTACTGACCCCGGAGGGGTAGACACCCCTTGGCTCCCGAGTACCTACTTGTCTCTCGATCCGATAGAGAATCACAATCTGTAGACACTGTCCTATAGTAAAGTACACGAAATATCCAGAGGGGGTGGGAATCCGGGGGTTGCGGGCGAGCGAATAAGTGTATAGGTGGTACATACGGGAGCAGAGACGATTCCGCAATACCCTCGGTTTTACTACAGTACTGTTTTACGCCCTATAGCATTTTACGCTTTAACCGCCCGCAGTTTCGCTCTAAGAGACTTTACGAGAGGAGTTAGGGAGTCGGAGGAGAATACACGACAAGGCTGCCATTAGTAACGAGGGCGTTCGAATTGCGATGGATATATACGTGTCTGGAAATAATATGGAGTTCGTTAAATTTTTCCAGACTATGTCTGTCTGTATTTTTTTATTTGCTAATGTGGATCAAATTAAAGGAAAATTAGGGATTAATGTTTTTGAGAAAATTGCATACTTTTTTATCTGTGGCTATTTGACTATGATGAGGGATGCAAAATTTGGAATAGCAAGTCGCTATTTCGATTGGATTTTTTTTTCCGTCTGATTCGTCATAGAATTTTAAGGTGAAATAAAATAAAAGTCTAATGCCTCTACATAAAAAGCGAAAAGTTATTAATGTGCAGAGACAAAAGGATCGACGACTACGCATTGATAATTGGATAAGAAGAAAAAAAGGTTTTTGGAGAAAACCGGAAGCTGCCTCGAGCTTGCGATAACCCGGCTGGTACGAACACCTCATTTCCTCCAGTCGATGCACTTCCTTCCTCCATTCCGAGGTCTCGTTTTTGCTGTCTCCGATCCTTCTTCCGAGCCACCCTCTCAATTTTTTGCATCCCCGTACCGGAAGCTTCGTATCGTTTGTCGATATTAAATTTCGGCAAAATCGGTAAAGCGGTTTTAATCGAAGATTCGAAAAATCATTTTATTATCCAGAAGGAAAAAATTCGATAATTTTTACCAAAATGTACCTTCGATAATTTCAAGTTCAAGATAACCCCGAATGATAACTCAATACATGCTGAAGAAATACAAAATTGTGCTTTTTATATACAAAAACAGCGAGGCCAATTTGCAGGGTCAAGGGTGGTCAGGTCGAACCCAAAACCAATATATCCATATCTATAGCCCACTGTTTTAGCAGAAGGTAAAATATCCAAAGACAGAGACTTGCTGCGAAAACCACGTACGTGGTAGCGAATACAAAATGGCAAAGCTCTGTATGTACCCGGTATAAGTATATATATACAGGTACATTGGGCCAGTAGCAGTCGAAGCACCGAGGCTTGCATAGAAAGTGCCGATAAGCGAAATTACGAGAGGTTGCGGTAGGCTGCCGGTTGGTAGCTGACTCGACGATCGAGCTTTTAGGCTTCGGCGTGGCATGCCCAGTGGTACGCACCATGGCCAGGCTCATATTTCCGTTAAAAATTATGATCGAGGTTTGCCGGTGGTTTATGTAACCAGCGGTGGTGGAGACCATCGGGGAGATAGGACACGATGAACCGTTTTCGAGCCTCGAAAATACGTTATTCGTGCACGAAAATCTCGATCACTTCGATCGGCAGCCATGAAGTGGAATCGCCTCGTGGAAAAGCTCATCGTTCGGTCAGCCGAATTTTGAGCGAACGTGAACCACAAACTCTTCCGTTCGGCATCCACATCCGAGTTATCGTTTGCTCCTCGTGTACATTGTCGACCATGACGATCGGCGCTATTCGTTCTCGAGGTTTTCCCAATATATTTTCGGACACTTTCTCCCGCATCGCCGTGACCAAGAAATTATAACTGGGTTAACGATTCATGGGGGGAAAGATGGAAAGAGTTATTGGTTTACAATTAAACGCGGAAAATCCGATAAATTGACAAACGCTGACTAATTTCCATTCACACGGACAGACCACATCGTTCGGTTTTCGAGGCTCGCTCATCTGCACCATATAAATTCGTGTGTGTGTGTGTGTGTGTGTGTGTTGGGGATTTGTTCCAGGATACATCGCTCACCGACCTTACCGACATTCTTGATACGAGTGCACGGGAAAGTAGACTTACCGACTAGCGATTCTTCAACCCCCAGGAATTCAACCCCTCTACAACGAGGACGCCACTATCGCTTGGGATTTTTTTTTTTTCTATGGTGTGCGAGACACAATATCGATAGAAATAATAATAAGTCATAAGAGCAATTATTGAAAAATTATTGATTGCAATAAATCAATTTTGTGGATACGTATTTCATTTTTGTTATTGAAAAGAGTCATTTTTTTCAGTCGAATAAAATGTCACAGAAGGTTATAAAATAAATATATATATTTTTTTCAGTTAATTTTTATCGAAATTCTCGAATGAAATTCCAAAAATCTCAAATTCTTTTATCGAACTGTTATTTACAGGCTTAATTATTTATTATACAAAATAAAAACTATTTCTTTTCCATTGATTCATGATTTTTAATGAAAATTATAAATCGCAGATTTGGAATTTTTTATTCATCCCCAAAATGCGTATTTCAATATTAAAAAAAAATATACGAATCTTTTTCTCACTTATTTTAGGATTCCTCCCGGGAAAAAAAAAAAAAAAAAACTTTATTTTTCGACTCGATAATTCGGCGGGACGGAAATCTCACCCCGACAAATCTTTCGTTACGTTCGTTCCCAGATTTGAGATTGAGCACGTGACTTCATATCGCGGGGGCCAATAAATCCAAAGATATTGATACAAGAACAAATCCCCCGATTCGTCATCTCTAATCACGAAAACAGAAGCTCCGGTGCGATGCCTCGCTTCGGCGAAAATTTCTACGCATCTCTATCCGAACGGGGGAGGAGGGGGGCGGTGTTTTTGGTTGGTTAAACAGAAA